>VYZV01014733.1:16352-67077 GCA_013401275.1 Pandion haliaetus | reverse complement strand
ACGGCCATCTTGGGGGACCTCCGCTCCACCACTCCCCTCCCTGGGCTGCAGGGGGACAGCCTGCCATCTCACCATGGGCTGCAGGGCCATCAGCCTCCTCAGGTGCCCCTCCTCCCCCTCCTTCTTCTTCGCTGACTCCAGTATCTGCAGAGGGGTTCCTCTCACATTCCCCAACCCCCACACTGCCGGTACCCCTTCTTAAATATGTTCTCCCAGAGGCGCTACCACCGTCACTCCCTGTCTGGGCCAGAGGCGGGGCCGACTTGGAGCCGGGGGGACTTCTAGCAGCTTCTTACAGGAGCCACCTCTGCAGCCCCCTCCCCCACTACCAAAGAAAACCGCGCCACACAAACCCATAACACCCCCATTCTCTCATTTTTTTCTGGGTGCCCAACCATCCATGAACAGAGTGGGAAAAAAGTGAGCAGCCCTGTAAGGAATCAAGACTTAAGCCATTTCTGAGTTATCCTGTTTCCTTAAGACTCCTAAATAACACCTATTTTCTCATACTTTCTGTTGTTCAGCTAACAGAGACGCTGTGGGTCAATACTGTGAGTCAAGTAACACTGCGGTAGCTGGCCAGAGGTACCTCTTCATTGCACCTCTGAAAGAACCAAGCAGAAAGAAGCAACCGGTTTGCCCTTTGGTCAAATCAACGTACCTGATGGAAGTTTTCATTTTCTACCTACTACATATTCAGAAATAAAGTTGACAAAGAAAGTTGACTAAAACTAAGACAGGGAGAATCTTAGGGAGGTACATTTCTGCTCTAAGCTACTTTGCTGTGATTCATGAATAACACTACTTGAGTAAATGGCATCATTTAGTTAAAAATGAGGCCAGTGTAAATAAAGGCAAGTCCCAATGATACAGATTTACAGCAGAATCGGGCCTCAGTTATTTCAATACACTACCAGTAACACATCTTTGAAGCTCAAATAGGTCCAGTGAACTGAATAATATTCTGTTCCCATCCATGAGAATGCAGATACTGCATTTGCTTGTTATCAAGACCTGAAGGAAACAAGTGTTTGACTTTAGTGGTTGTTGTGTATGAAAAATTGCATCATGAACTTCTGAGTCTTCCAGGTGGAAGAAATTAGCTCCTCTACTGTCTGTTTTAAAGTTTTTGCCAAATATGGATGGTTCTGGGTATAGCTTACAAATTCTTATGCTACCAACGAGCATTAAGGGTTACTCCCTCACACGTAAAAGTATTTCTATGGAAGTTTCCAAACTATCTCTATCTATGAGGAAGTATGAGGTAAGAAATAAAATACCTAATTTATTTGGGAGGATTTTAGTTTTTAGAGCTGCCTCTACTGATTTATTCTTTGGCATTGGTTACATTATTTTTAGAATTAAAATTATATGTTTAAACACTATAACTATTATACATAATACATATATAACAAAAAAATACAGTTTTGCAAGATAAATTCACTTATGCTCAATACATCAAAAACATACCTCTCAACTTGCTTGCACACCTTTCTTACCTCGGACTGCTTATTGCTCAGGTAGACCAAGGGAGAGACAACAATATGGATGACAGTATTCCTTAAATCCATATACATTACTTTTATCAGTTGTAGCACTGTGAATTTTGTAATAACCTATTTTTCTTTATGAACTTGTTATGGTATTTCATTCATTCTACTAAAGCACTGAGATGCTCAGCTGAGTATTCTTAAATACTCCTAAGACTGTGTTCTTTTGCATGACATTTCAAGTTTTTAGAACCTAAACATTTTGATAACATTTCCCATAGCTCATTTTGAAAGATTTTTCATGTGGGAAGCTTAAAATATGTTTTATGCTTGCTGGCATTCTGTGGAATCTTAAAACCAAGATTTATAAATGTATGTGATACTGAAAGATGTTCATGATGTCAATACACTGGAACACATTCTCATAAAAATGTCTTCTGTTTTTATTTTTTCTGTGAGGAAAAAAGAAGCAAATTGTACTTTCTTTTCTTTATAAGGGAACAAGCAAAGAAAAGACTTAGATGCTTCAGTCTGAGCAGGAAAAGCATGTACTCCTAAAAATGTAGATCGTACTTTTCTCACCAACGGCAGCATCATTTTTTCTAACCTATATGTGATTTATGATCATTGCTGCATGTGCTTAGGAGGGATATGCTATTTAAAAAGATATTGTGTGATTCCATGACAACTGGCAGGCACCTCATAAAGCCTTTCTTTGTTGAAAATGTGCAGGTGAGATATTATACTTTAAAATAGGAGAAATGGAGCTCTGGTGGCTTTTCCTCAGTGCATAAGGAACCTGCAAATTAATGTAAAATATTATTTTTATATGTGCCTATAGAATTCGCAAAGGCCAATTGCTACAGCTGCAATGGAAAGTCAAGTAAAACACACTGCCCCACATGCTGCTGTATAAATATAACAAGTGCAATTTTTTTAGACAAACTGCTTTCTTCTTTTAGATGTTGCTGACTACAGCAGAATCATGAGTCTGTGTACTGTCCTTTTCCCTTTGCTGACAAGTCAGGGAAGCTTTTTTGAAAAATACAAGAGAACTAACTTGTTTTAAACTGCCTCATTTAATAAACAGTAAACAATCAATTAGTATTGTTAGAAATTTGAATTTATGTGGTATCTAATATTCCAATTAGCAGGAAGAACTCAGACAGACTTTTGTGTTTGTCTGACTCCTGGGTTCACTGGTACAAATTAATTTCCCTGTTGCCTTTACCCTCCCAGGAACACAAAAAACAGTGGTAACATCTTAAATCAATATCTATTTCAGCTTCTGGAGCCCAGGATCTGCTTCCACAGCTGAAAAAGTAACCCACAACAAGACTGGATTCTACATATACAGGAAGTCTCCTTTCTGTTGATCCCAATGAGAATTTATGATCTTTTGCAACCTGGAGGATCAGCTCTGAATATATCACCATCTTCATCAGCTGTAAGAATTTAGAGCTTAATCTGGTGCTCCCTGAAGTCAATGGAAAGACTCTCATTGTCTTCAGCTTACTTTGGATGACATCAGGAACTCATGGTCTGACTCTGCAAGCCAAAGAAAATAAAACACTCCAGCAGCTCCTTTTGCTCCCTGTGAAGACTGGTCAAGCTTGGAAACTAAGAGAGAAAAGACAGATTGGCAAGGTAGTGCAAATGCAATAAAAATAAAGAGCTTATTTTAATCTCTCAGTTCAATTTTGCAGCACAAAAGAAAGTTTATTTTTGTCACTGAAATGTTGATGTTTTTTTAAAAAGGCTTCACCTGTCTGAAGTTGAACAAACCCCGTGATTGTAAGTGAGTAGTTCATAAGTTTCCCAGCAAAAAATCAGAAAGATGAAAGACCTTGATCTGTTCGGTATATCGATAAGGGCTGTCATAAATGGGAGCGGTTTCTCAGCTCCTGCTCATGACTGATAAGGATACCCTCAACACCTGCCAGCAATAACCTGACTTTTCACAAGCTGTATGAACACTGATTCTGTGTTTGTTTACTTTGTGACTCTGCAAAGATGCCACTACCCTTGAAAATACGGGTTGACATTGGGAACATTTCTGTAATTGTGTCTTCAAATCTTTCTGTTAGTGACTTACCTACATCCTACCGAGAAAGATTCAGTCATCTGGCACAAGATAGCTAGTCATTACTGGATACCAGTGTCTCTCTGTAGGAAACCACATAGGTTAATCATGGGCAGAGACCTCTCCACTTTGAATGAGAAACCAATCAGTGCTTCAGTTTGTCTCTCATGAGACACCAGGAATGTGTTGCCTCCTTGTAATAGCAAGAAGACTTAGATTTAATGCAGATTGAGAGGGGAGGATCTCAGCTTTAGCACCAGTTCCTAAGCACTGTGTTTTTTACTTTGTTTTCCAGGGAAAACTTCTGTGATCCTATCCTAGCTCTGCTTGTCTGCCTTGCCTCCCAAAAAACTTATCATCTCCCCAACAAACAGTGGCACCCAAACTGGTGAAAGTTGTCCGGTTCCTAAAGCAATCTGCTTCTTACAAGTGCCAAGAGAAAAAGGCAGCTGAGGCAGCCTGTTTAGGGCCTTCGCTGATGAAAAGGCTGAGTGGAGGTTTAACCTTGATTAGACATCAGAGGATCCACGTGGAGCGAGCCATTATTAATATTGTCAAGAAGTGAAAAGCTTCATTCATAGATCTCGCCTGCTTAGACATCAAAGTCAACCAACCTCAAAAGAAATCTGTGGGGAACCAGGCATCCTTAGTGTTCATATTGATCATACTACTTGTTCTGAAAGTTTCTCATCCGAGCTCTGGCAAGGCCTGACCTTGCAGAGGGAACATGATGTACAAACAAGGCAAAGGGCTGTGCTTTCTTTCTCATTCTTAAAGTTAACACCAGGTGAATAATTAATATCAAATAATATATTTGGTATATCATCTTGTTTTCTGCAAATAACTTCTCCCTTCCCCAAAAGAATTACATTTGGTAAAATTGTATTAATTTTCTAATATAGTCACAAAAATCTTTGATTAATCATTGTCCTGTGCCTTGTTTGTGAAATAGTCAATGTCTGCTGTTTGTGAATCAGAATTAAAGCTTTTCAATTGGGCACAAGGTGTAAATTTGTTCTTGACTCAAATAGAAAGTGAATACAATATGAGCATGGACCCAGCCAAAACAAATTTTGGAATTCAAATGAATCTTCTAGGCAATTTATAGGCAATATATATCCAGACATAATCACAGCCTAAACAAAGAAAGTGCCTAGATGATACTACCCTTTCTCTTCAAGCTATAGTGTCTCAGAAGGCATCTGTTAGATCAGGTATTTATTTTGTTTGTGGAATTCCTATGGCTATCCCTGGAAATTCTTGCAAAGGGAGAGAGAACAGAACATGCAATGAAATTATCCATTGCTGTTCTTAAAATACATTGGATAATTAAAAAATGCCATTCGGCTTTTGTAAAGTTTGAGATAGGGGTTTTCCATCAACTGTTATTAGGGAGAGGAAGCATTTTTCAGAGAACAAAGCTGTAGCTGGATGAGGGACAAAAGACAATTCAGGGAAATACTATGGGAAATGTGTACCTCTTTCGCTCAAATTTCACACAAAGTTTTGATCATAAATGCAAATCTCAGAGCTATTGATCGCATGAAAAAATAAATATAAAATATATTGAAAACATTTTTTGCATTCAGAATACTTTTATACATTTTAAATTTTATGAATGTTCCAGAGGTAATTTTTACATTGTTTTAAACTACTGACTTCAATAAAAGGTTAAATAAAATCATCTGCAGTGAAAATTATTTTCTTTTAAACTAGTCAAATGAAAGTAAGTAGGGGAAATGACAAGTAAGTCAGCAGATGAGGAGGAAAGGCTATGTAATCCAATCTTTGCTGCATTCTTCCTCAAATATTTTCTATGTTAAATTGAAGAAGTAATTTATTTCATTTACCTTTTTTTTTTTGTGGTCTACCACATTTTGATAGGCAATATTTAATTTCGCAACTTTGGTGGTGAACTATGTGTTTCATTTTTTAATTCCATATTCAAACTATGCTTCCAAGTAATTTAAGAAGCATTGCTCCTCATCAGCATTAGTAGCATTACTAACACACACTCCCAACAGTTTTTATTTGCATTTTTCTTGTTTTTTGTATACTGATACCACATTCTCCATATCATTTTCTGATGCATATTTAATTATTCCCTCTTATTTGGCAATTCATATTCTTCTTCCATGCCCGCCCCCTGATAAGATGTAATATTGTCCTTTATTTTTCTTATGAAGTTATGGATTTTTTTTCTTTTTGATTAAAATTCTCCATATTACTTGGAGTCCAACTTGCTTTCATTTTCTGTTACTTTCTTAGAACCTTCTGGTTTCCTCAGCATCCTCCTCCTCTCTTTACCAGTGTTCCTTACTGGGGTGGGGAGGGACATGAAAAGGTTTATCCAAGTGTTCATGCAAACACCTGCCTACATTCAATACCTGCCAAGGGACTCCTCTCCTCAGCGCACACACAGGTTAAGCTACCCTCTCATGTGAACCAACTCTTGCCCTATAGGCTGTACCATCATGTAGACCACACAGAGCCTCCCTGAAGGACTTTTATTCTCTCTTGCAAGTCCTGTGTTGGGCTGCGCCTTGGGCTTGGCTCCTGCTCCCTTTGCCCAGGGACAGCCTCCCACCACGCAGCCTCCAGCCTGCCGTGGGCTGGGACGATGCTCTCAGATCTGCCCCCCTGGGCAGGTTCCCGGCTTTGCGGACATCACTGGGGAGCCAAAGGGCTTTTCAGATGCCAGAAAATCCCAGAAAATTAACTCTATCCCATCTGAAGCCAGGACAGACACCAAGCCTACTGAAGGCTTCTCCGCCTGGGGAGATAGCAGCTCCAGCAACTACTGTTTTGGCCAGCAGATTTGTGTTTCGGTGCTGGACAGGCAGTGACTCATTGTTTTTGGAGAACGCTGACCTTTTTCACATAGAACACTGGGCAGATGCCTCCTGCACCAACACATCCTGCATTTGGCTTTAAGTCCCAAACAAAAGAAAGAAAATTTATAGAAGCACAAGACTGTGTCCTTATCCATTTGTATTTTTATGGGGCACCTAACTTGGTATTTACAAGATGGTAATTATATTATTTTAATATTGATGGCACATGTTTACAAGAATGTAGCTATTTGATTAAATATAAACTGCTAGATTAAATAGCCCATTTACTGTAATCTAGCTAAATGCCTAATTAAATAGCAAGAGTATATTTATCGGATTTATTATGGTTTAACAAATACGTAAGCATTATATATTAATAATTTAAAATACACTATTGATGTTGTACCTCATTAGTTAAACAGTCCCTCTGTTAAAAGCACATTAAAAGTATTTACATTGTCAACAATCCTGGTTGCTACTTTATATTACCTCAGTAGTGGTTTATTTTGCCCTGTTTACAGATCCCCAGACATTTACTGAAAACCCCAAGAAAATATATCATTCAGTTCCCAGCTGTCTAACTTCATGGAAATAAAATGCACAATCATTCACTTTATGGTTTTTTGAAGCTACAGTCCAAGATACAAAAACTGACCTTGAAGTTATCTGAAAATTTCCTATGAGAATATCTATGAAATTCCAGCATCTAATTGAAGTCTAATAAAAAGTCGTCTTTGTGATACATTTTGCTAAAGCAAGCACAGCCTTACTAGTAGAGGTGCTGTAGCTCACGACATTTTATCATNTTTTTGTCCTGTAACATTACAGAAAGAAAAGGGGAAAGTTCCTGTTTTCATTTTTAAGTAACATGTCTTGGCATGAATTTGGCAGTTACTGCAACCATGTATTCAACAGGTCATGCTGATCTCTTTGGAATAAATGAGTCATGGATATATGTCCCTGCCTCTCTACATCACCACACTTTTAAATAATATTTGAGGTTTCAAAAAAAATTCTTGTCTTTCTTAATACTATGTCTAATATATGTTAATAAATCTTTAGAGTTTTTTGCTAAACATGCAGTGAAAAGAGGAGGAAACAGTTATAATTGTGAAATATAAGGCATTTGAGTATTTCAATAGTATCTTTCTCATTCCCTTTAACTATGGCATGTTTTTATGAGGAAGGAAATCCTTTTCTGCCCTTGTGTCAGCTCTCTGAGGTGATGCTTCTGCTGTTCTTGCACAGACAATTTTAATATGAGGATATCATTTTGCAGAACTTTTTCAGTAGAAGTCGGTGGTGGTTTCATCCCAAGCTATTTCTATGCAGCTTCTAGACCTTCTCTGACTGATGGTGTCCTGAAGAGCTTTGCATCTTCTCATGTCCACTGTACTTTTACAGCTGACATTCAGTTTACAATGAGGACATTTAGTCCTGAGGATCAGTTACTGATAATATAATCATGCTAAGTATTTATATCTGGCAGTGTTCAGCCCATGCATTGTATATGGTATTGTAGTTCTTCTTTTGCTTCTGTAAAAGTTCAGTTTTTATATCCACAAAGGTGCCATTGAAAACATCATCACTCTAAGGCATTTCTATCTTGTTTGCATTTGAACAAATCCAACTTCTCCAGATCTTTTCAAGCTTACTAAGTCCTAATACCACAAGGGAAAATTCCACTTCCCACTTCTTTTTCATATACCCTTTCTTACCTAACACTATGCTGAAGCAGTTCATTCCTCCAGTTTTGTCACTTGTAGTCTTAATTTCTTAGTATCAAAATTTCCTTCTGTTATATCTTGTCCATCTCAATACCCAAGCTGTCTAAACGTTGCTGTCATTCCTGCTTATTTCAGTGCTGTTGAATTATCAGTTTAGCATTGCCTACGAGGCAGAGGTTGCAGACCTTTCTACCTCCCGCTAATGCTGTGCTTCCCAAACACTCTATTTCAGATAACAATGTTGTTACCTCAACACCAGGTAATTGTCCTGACATCCCTCTTTTATCTTCATTCTTTGGTGGAACCAATCATCCAGTTAATCTCACTTTCTGTCTTGTCATGAATTTTCTCTATTCTTTCCCTGGAGGATGCATCTGTTGTACAGAGCAATGCCGAGTTCTGTTTTATCTTCCACCAAAAAACCCACAACCTGACAGTATAATCTATTCATGAGCAAAGATACCTTGTCTGGTGAGTGTCTAAGTTAATGATATAGTAGATTTTGTATTGTTAAAAGTTTCTCAGTGTCTTAGGTCACAATAACTTGTGACATGAAAAACCAATCAGCTCCTCCTAGGAAAATCGTGAGAAAAGAGTGGGGTCAATCAAGCCTAAGATTTTTCTTCAGAACCATAAAGACTATGCAAGAAGCCAGAAATCCTTGGGTGGGGAGGGAGATTCCTATGCTGATTTCATAAGCTGCTTTTCTTGACAGATGACAGGACCTGGGCAACTACCAGGACACCAAAGTTATCAGGTAGCAGCAGTAACTACGGGATGGCCCTGTGTCTACACCAGAGAGGCATGGATTTTTCTTTCTGTACCCTACTGAACCCTCCTACATAATCTCAAGCTTATACTTGAAATTTGGCCTTAAGACCCGTGTTTACCCAATGCTATACTAAAAATAAAACCTAATTGGGATAATTTATTTACTCAGTACCTGCTCATTTTTCTTGTCTAAGAAAGGAACCAGCCACCTACTAAGTCCAAGGCTACCCAGCTGCTCAAAATTGCTTCTTGTCAGAGGAGGGTCTACACATTAAGCAGTACAGCCATATGTTCAATAAGCATTAGTCCTTATTTGCCTGGTCAAATCAAACAGCGTAAGCTCCAGAGGGGTCTGCTGCCCTAGGCAAACTGCCCAGCCCAACCAGTCTGTCACTGAATGCCCAATCAACCTTGCCAGCTTGAAGTTACCTGTGCAAACAGTTTTGCTGCCCCTGGAATTTGGCTGCCCCAGGCAGCCACCTGTTCCTGCTCTTAGGAGAGTGCTTGCTCTGAGTTCAAAAGTAATTCAGAAATATTGGAAAAATCCCTGCTGGGGGGAAAAAAACATCTTCTCGGGGCTTATGAACTATTTTGCAAATGGGAAATACAACAAAAAAGACTAGTAGGCAATCACTGTGTAACTTGTTTGTCCCAAGAGAAGTTTTCAGATAAAATTATATACCACCAGTATCTCAAAATGTCAATGCAGATGTGCACCAACACTAATTATGTGACAGGATATGGAAAGGATTAGTTCTAGAAAACACATCATGCTGGGAAACCAAAGGACCACAAAAAACATTAATTTTTATTTAAACACAGAAATCTACATGGACTAATTAGTCTTCTTTCAAAAAACAAAACACATCAACATCCACAACAATGGTGAGAATTAACTTTTATAATATTAAGTTATGGAGGTACTTTCTGCACGGTCCAAAATATATTTAATTAGGTCTTGTTTTCCTTCAGTTACATAAACTAGCTTCATCATCCTGATGTTGCCATTTGAATTACATTTCTTATTCATTTAAAGTTCTTTCAGTGCTAAAATTGACAGTAGTCAGTGCTGCTTGCCAGACTTCTGCGTCCAACCTAATTAGACTCTGTTGTCCTACAAATTATTTTTAGATATGTTTCAAACTCTCTAATTATGCTCAGTGCACTGCATTGCAAAGAAAACAATTGTTGCTTTAATGTCTAGGATACTGTCCATGGATAAAATAATCTACAGTGAGTGTGTTGAATTGTAAATACAAAAAGGTGACTGCAAAATAAGTTCTCCTAAGCTCTAGATGCTGAAATGGAGCAACAGAACCATTTTTTAAAATGTGCTGTTATTGTTTAGCAAGATACAGAATTCAGACAGACGTGTGGTAAGTCTGAATGCAACTATCTAAAATGACTGCCTAAATAATCCTGACCATTTTCTTATATGAACTTAGTTCTAATTATTCTCAAGAGAAATGTCAAAGCAGATCACTGCTCCATAAGAGCTTGTAAAGCTAATGGTGGTGTCACCTCTCACTGCCTCTCCTCTATTAGCTTTGGAAAGGAAAAACATCATTTTAAAATCAAAACTGCTGAAAAAAACCGTCTTGCTTAGAGCTGGATGAAAAAAATTCTGGTGACACATGCTTTCCATTCGATCCTCCCAATTCTCAAGATCAAACCACTTTGATTTCAGGGATGCTGGCAGAACAGAGGCAATGCCTTTTCTGACCACGGTAATTATCCTGCTCCTCAATGGGTTAGCTACCCAGTTTCTCTGGAGCTGGGGACCCCACGGTGTCAAGGACTTTGGCATTCTGTATCCCATAACATCACCTCTTCCTATTTCGGGCCAGTGTTTTTCCTTACTGTTGCTAAGAAATCTTGCCACATCCCTTCTTGATCTGATCACATCAGCTCCTAAATATAAATATGTAGTGACAGGACAAGGGGCAATGGTTTTAAACTGAAAGAGGGTAAATTTAGATTGGACATAAGGAAGAAATTTTTTATGATGGGGATGGTGAGACACTGGAACAGGTTGCCCAGAGAAGTTGCAGATGCCCCATCATTCCAAGTGTTCAAATTCGGGTTGGACAGACATTTGAGCAACCTGATTGTCATGGTTTTGGTTTCAGCCCAGCCAGTAACAAAGCACCATGAAGCCGCTCGCTCACTCCCCACCCCCGCCCCTGGCCACATTGGGATGAGGAGAAAATACAAAGGCAGGCTCGTGGGTCCAGACAAGGACTGGGAGGGATCACTCCCCACTGATGGTCATGGGCAAAAGACAGGCTCAACTTGGGGAGGAAACAAAATCCATTTCATTTACTACAAATCAAATCAAAACAAGGATATTAGGAAGGAAAACCAAACATCAGAACACCTCCCCCCACCCCTCCCGCCTTCCCAGCTCAGCTCCATTCCCGGTTCTTTCTCCCTCCTCCCCCAGGCGGCACAGGGGAAACAGGGGATGGGGGTTTGGGGTCAGCTCGCCACACCTTGTCTCTGCCGCTCCTTTTCTCAGGGGGAAGATTCCTCACTCGTCCCCTGCTCCACCATGGGGTCCCTCCCACGGGAGACAGTCCTTCACCAACTTCTCCAATGTGGTTCCTTTCTGCGGGCTGCAGTTCCTCATAAACTTCCCTGGCACGGGTCCTTTCCGCGGGCTGCTCTCCAGTCACACGCTGCTCCAGCGCGGGCTTTCCCATGGAGTTACGGCCATCTTGGGGGACCTCCGCTCCACCGCTCCCCTCCCTGGGCTGCAGGGGGACAGCCTGCCATCTCACCATGGGCTGCAGGGCCATCAGCCTCCTCAGGCGCCCCTCCTCCCCCTCCTTCTTCTTCGCTGACTCCAGTATCTGCAGAGGGGTTCCTCTCACATTCCCCAACCCCCACACTGCCGGTACCCCTTCTTAAATATGTTCTCCCAGAGGCGCTACCACCGTCACTGATGGGGTCGGCCTGGGCCAGAGGTGGATCCGACTTGGAGCCGGGGGAACTTCTAGCAGCTTCTTACAGGAGCCACCCCTGCAGCCCCCTCCCCCACTACGAAAGAAAACACGCGCCACACAAACCCATAACACTGATGTAGTGAAAGATGTCCCTGCCTATGGCAGGGTGGGGTAGGCTAGATGATCTTTAAATGTCCCTTCCAACCCAAACCATTCTATGATTCTATCAAATTCAAGCCTTTCTCTTGTTTCTCCATTCATGAAAATGTTGCCCATAAACCAGTCAGTATCTCTGGTCTCATCTCCACATATGTCTCCCAGACTTCTCTGTCCATCCTACTAGTGAACAGTTGCATTTGCATCCTACCTCCCATGCTGCCTGTCATGAATGGACAATAACAATATTTCTGACACTTCAGATGTCCTCACTTGGTGACAATTCAGATGCCACCAGCTATTTTAATGCTCTTTAGTCTCTGTGGGTGGGATTCATCTCATCTTTGTGTCTAAAGTGTAGCTGTCTAATTTCAAACTAGTAATCTTTTTATAGCCAGCCAAAGGAAGCAGGCACTTTCAGGGTAGCCTTTATCTGACCTATTTAAGTGTCTATTTCAGGATGAAGTGTCCCATGCCTTAGAAGTGTCTATTTCTTGCTCAGCTAAATCCTACCTTCTGCATCTAATGAAGTTCTTACTGCCACCAGTGACCTTGTTTTTCTCATGTTTCTAACCTTTATTTCCAAAGTAACAAGACTAGGAGTCCTGGAACAGATTGTTCAAATTTGTTCAAAGTAAATCTATGCAAAAGATTTTCAAAACTAGACCGGGTTCTAGCAGGTTGAGCTTTCCAAGCTCTTCTGAGAGCTTCTGAGGTTTTGAAAATTTTATCTCTAACTAAATAGAACAAATATTGAAATGTTGACATTTTACATGACTCAACTGTGTTAAAAGAACAATAAAGCTCAGCTACAGAAAAGTCTGTCTTAATATATGTGAAAAATTATTTTTCATTTTCCCTTTGCTAAAAAACCCTTCACATCTTAAGGAAAACATCAGATAAAATTTGGAAGTGTATTGAAATTTTTGTTTTTAAAGTTGAAAGGGCATGTTTCAACCATGTCAGTACCACATGAGAAGGCTTCAAAGCTCAGTCCTTTCTCCTACTGAGTTTTGCTTTTGATAGATAATTATTTCCTGACCTTGGAGTCTCACCTAAAGATTCCTAAGTGTTTTCAGGTCAACCAAATGTAAATTAAAAAAAAAATCTTAACATAGTTCAAGGTGGGTGAGGCCCACATTTCATATTAGTGCCAGCACATCTATATTTATTTCATACTCATTTTCAATTAATGTAGTAAAACTGAGCAACTCAGCTTGGTTAGCAGTTATCACAGATGTTTCCCGATTGAGGTGTTATGAGCTTGGTTCAAAGCCAAAACTCACTGCTAAGGCATGGTGGAGCAAAACCATCTGTCTTTCAAAGGCCAACACCTGTTCAAGGCAGCTTTTTAAACTTAACATGGTTGCCTAAATAAACATACCACTCAGAGGTGCATAATGGGACAAGAACACTGTACAGGATGAACACTGCCTTGTGGTGTCACGGCGGCTGGACACCCGCAGTCACCGCACGTATTTGGATGTGTCATAGTGTGTCTAGGAGAACCCTATGTAATAGGTAACGTGATCATGTTGCTGTGTATTCAGCAGTATTGAGACCTAGCCTGATTTTATTCTGCACTATCTAGAATGATGTTTTAGAAATACGAAGCTAATTACTTCCCCTGTCAGTTTGGCAAGGGTTGAATTTTTAATAATTTCAACAAGACTAATCTAACCATCTGTATCTCTTTCAGCTTTCATTCCAGAGAAATAGCTGGCCCTAAGCACAGAGCCTGCTAAATTTAATTCATATTAAATTACAAAGGATCAAACTGAGGGACTAGAGGACCAAACTCTTCTGTTGTCCTAGAACTTAAAGCTCTTAAATTAGTATCTAAAGGATCCACTACCAGTAAATGAGGTCATCTGCTTCCCACCACATTAGTGTTTTGTCCATTGGGTTTAAATGCAATATATATATCTTCAGTGGTTCAAAAAAACCCACGTGGCCAATTTTGGTAAATGCCTTAGCTGTGTCAATCTGCGCTATAGCTTTTCATTGTTGAATTAATTTCCTGATCCCATCAAACATAGGGTGGCCTTGAGGTTCTGGAAAAGTCTTTCTTGCAGTACTACTAGTTCAAACTAAAAATTCCTTCCTGAATAAACTACTTTCAGGCTGAAGTTTCTCACATTTTTTCTTGGCCCAAAGAATGGGCTTGGAAATATCAGTCAATTCCATTTGGCTGCTTGAGATATAGAAGTTAAAAAAAAAAAAAAAAGTCTCTTTCATGTTTTAAGAACTTTTTTTCAGATGCTATATTTATACCGGTAATGGAAAGCTAGCATCTGCATATGCACATACTCAACTCTGTTTTGCCATGGACTTAATCTTCTTACATTTGCTCAGAATTTGTTATTTAAAATGAAGAATAAAAGTACAAATGCCAAAATTCTAAAAACTTTGGTCTTCACATGTAACAACAGTCTGAAAATAAGATTTGTTAAAGGAATCTTATGGGAAGCAGATATTCTGTGTAGGAGAAGTAGCTATTGCCTTCTGGTATTAATATTGCCTAACACAGGAGTTTCGCACCAGGAGGTGCTGGTCCCTTATGATACCAGTAAGAAATGCGCTCAGACTCCATAAGATATCATTCACAGTGCTATTTATTAAAGCTAGCTCTATAAGAAGAGAACAACATAGATAATCTTATGTCCCTTTAGATGCTGGGGACCCCAGGAGGTGTAGCATCCATGAGGACTCCCACCCATGTGCAGCACACTGTGCAGACCCTGTCCATGGCAGAGATTCTCCCTGCTCTGTCATTCAAGCTATTGTAGGATTTTCTTGCAAGTAAACAACTCTATGTATCATTTCTACAGTCAAACGATGTTCACATGAGAACTTCTTGCTGCACTTTTAGATAAAGGCAAGGCCACGCAGGTGGTATAATCGCCGGTAACATATGGGAGTTGCCTGCAGGATGCTCTGTCACGGTAAACTCATTGAGTTTATCCCGCAGCCCAGGGATTTGTGCAGCCCAGCACAGGCCTGAAAGCCACACTGTATGTGCAACACGACACAGCACAGACCTGAGCGTGCTCAGGTTAACTGCTGTGTGTGCAATGGTCTTCTTCTGGTCAGGGTCACTACAATGGGGCAATATAAAGTCTTGTTTTGTCACTTACCTGCAGTTTTCTTGGGTGTTTCTGTATTTCAAAGGACAGAGAAATGACAGAGGAAATTCACCCTCCTTTAAGATAATATGTAACATGGTTGGGATGAATCCTGCTAAGGAGGTATCTCCTGCAAACAGGACCTAGACAACCAGCTTATATTGAACAACCAGTGTCTAGACAGCAAGAGGTAGGAATGATGACTGTCATGTCATGTGTCAAACACTTGAATCAAAATTAGGGTAAAGCTGTGGAGAAACCTGTAGGAAGTTTGATTTAATACTGGCATGGTAGTGCTACAATAACAGTGTTTGCTTTTCCCAAAATGTTACAGGTGAGTGACTGTCAAACACTACTGATTGCATACTAACTGTGACTTCATGCATCCTTACATCTTGTTTAAACTTGGGCAGAACAAGTCTCTGTATGTTAAAACACAGAAAATAAAAGCTAAAAAGAAAGAACCAGAGTGCTCTCTGGGATGAGAGCAGAGAAAAGAGAAAGGACAAAGTGCCCAGCACTTGCTGGGTGGGTAACTCCAGAACCTGGAGGTAGTTCATCCGTAACACAGATAACAAAATAGGTGGGAAATCTACTTCTTTTAGACCGCAAAAGAAATAGTTCACACATCCCGGCATATTGTCTGGAAAGTTATAGTTCAGCAGTCTGCAGCCATTTAGAGCTGATTTAGATCTTTTCTTTCTTCTTTTTTTTTTAAACTTGAAGGGGCTGCAGGAGAGGCAGGGACTGGCACACAGTGAGGAATCAGTATACAAAGTTTACAGTCAAGCCATATTCAGGCATACTCCATATGTACATACAAAAAAACCCATTTGCCAGTAAGGCCTAATCCTATCAAACATCCAAAGAACCACTAAACTTCCCAGGCTTTTTGAAAAATTGAATGTATTTCTTTCTTTTAAAGGAGCAGCTTCTAATTACCACTATTAAAGGGAAGAAAACACTGGAAACACTAAAATATCTTACTTAAATTATTTTACCATTTTTCAAGGGGGGTGAAAGAGAGTCTCTTTTGGCAGACATTTATTGCTTTAGGAAAAATAATAAGAAACTTCTGTCCAATGTATATTTCTGAAAGCAAATATCTGTTTAAGAAAAAGAAGAGATAATTGGTCTTATTAACAGGGACATTTTTTCATTATTAGTAACACTCCCAATTAAAAAGAAATTCTTACATTAGGTGTTTCCTTTAATTATTGCAATAGCCTGGGAAAGAAAATTATGTCTAGAAGGACTTCAGTTGTATATCATTTCATTATAAAAAGAAAGGAAATAAAAATATAAGATAATGAAGTATTTAACCTTTTTATATTCACAGTTCGATCAATGGTTTGTACTAGAGAATAAGACTGTGTAATTTATTCACACTATCCATTTATACCACACTAACTTTCAAATTTGTTAATAAAGTGGTAAGGGTTCTGCTACTTTAGCATGGATGGATCACATCCCAGCAGAAGTGAGATCACACGTTTAAGAAACTAAATCTTCTCCAGGATTGAGATTCACTTGCAAAAATTAGAGGACATTGCTTTCAAATAAATCGGAAAGACGGCATAAAGAAAGATCTTCTATAGGATTTCATAAAACAGCTTTTGACAATCAGCTGATAAACAGAGCTGAAGAAAAGTTAAAACTAGGACAAAAGATAAAAATGTCTAAGTAAGTGGTTCACAAGAATGCTGATGCAAAATAATATATTGAGAAGTTGCTAATACTAGAGGGAAACAGCATATGATGACAGAAACCATTAGAAAAACCCTTAGGCATACAAAACATTTTCTGAAAAAGGAAATTAAATTTGTAATTTATTGGTGCTAAAGCTTAAAATTACTCAGGAACTACCTCTTATTTTACATACAAAACTAACTGTCAAGGGTTATTTACAATCTCTAATGCAGTATATGCTACTTTTGCAGCTTTTTATGAAGAAAAGCTCTATACATCAGTCCCCTAAGAAACAGGAAGAAAATTCTAGAAATAGCAAGCTTGCTAAAGCAATGTGAAACTTTGTCCTGGTTTCAGCTGGGATAGAGTTAATTGTCTTCCTAGTAGCTGGTACAGTGCTGTGTTTTTGAGCTAGGTATGAGAAGAATGTTGATAACACACTGATGTTTTCAGTTGTTGCTAAGTAGTGTTTAGTCTAAAGTCAAGGAGTTTTTCAGCTTCTCATGCCCAGCTGGCAAGAAGGCTGGAGGGGCACAAGAAGTTGGGAGGGGACACAGCCAGGGCAGCTGACCCAAACTGGCCGAAGGGGTATGTGACGTCATGTCCAGTATATAAACTGGGGAGAGTCAGCCTGGGGGGTTGGATCGCTGCTCAGGAATTAACTGAGCGTTGATAGGCAAGTGATGAGCAATTGCATTGTGCATCACTTGTTTTGTATATTCCATTCCTTTTTTTCTTATTATTATTTTCATTTTATTATTATAATTTTTATTATTTTCTTCCTTTCTGTTCTATTAAACTGTTATCTCAACCCACGAGTTTCAACTTTTTTCCCGATTCTCCCCCCCATCCCACAGGGTCGGGGGGGAGTGAGTGAGCGGCTGCGTGGTGCTTAGTTGCTGGCTGGGGTTAAACCACGACAAACTTATAAAGGAGTAACACAAAATAAACTCTGCTGAGTAAGACTAAATATTCCTCTAGCCCAGTTTCTTGTCTCTGGCAATGACTAATGGTGAGTGCCTAGGAAAGAGCAAAAAAGAGGACAAGCAAATAGTGATACCTCCTGTATCTATTCTTTCCACGTCCAAAAATTATGGTTTGGAGATTTCCTGAGCCAGAGGTTCAGCATTTTTATTGTTGTTTTTATTTAATAGTCCTGTGTAACGTTTACTTCTGTGCATTTGTCCTATCTTTTTTTACTTGGTGTAAACCTCTGAAAGTTGTGTTCCACTCTCTCTTGCACATTTTCACAGCTTTACCATCGCTGTGTGAATGACCACTTCTTCTATCTATCTTGAAATATTCACCCTCTGACTTAATTTCTCTTTTCTTCAAAAAGACAGCAAATATTTTTTCTCTATTTATGTCATCTTTCTGCATTGTATTCTCCCTTGGCCCACCTTTTTCCAAGCTGCAGAGTCCTTGTCTGTGTTGTTTCCTCTATAGAAGCTTCTCCATAACTTTGATCATCCTTGTTTTCTCCTCTATGCTTTCACTACCAATAATTATCACCCTCCACTTGCTGTTTTCACTGTTGCTAACCAAGAAAACCTCGAGGCAGTGTTCAGTACAAAGCCTGGCAGAACTCTAGAAAGGTATTTGTTTTCCAAGTGCCTTTTAAGGTATTCTAAGTAAAACTTGGTCTTTAAATGTTTTTAATGGTGTTACACTGGGGAAAAAAATGAGTATTTTATTGACAGCACCTACTGTGTCAGACTCCTCAAACTACTGGGGAAAGCCTGAAAGATACCTTGAAAGGTTATTTAATTAATCTCTTTGTCCAAAGACAAGGCAACCTACTCTGGGATAGGACATTTTAGTATGAACAACCTTATATACAGCCATGTCACCTGGCCATGCTATTGTTGGATTGCAAAAGAAAGGGCTCATGCAAAACAATTGGTTAGGCTGGAATTTCTCTAACCTGATTTAAATCACATTCTGAGATTATAGGAACCATGACTGAAACAGATTCATTGAGGATAAGCAAAGATGAGATCACATTGAATGATTATTAGAAACTTGTAGACTCACAGAGCAAAAAGAAATAATTTTTTATGCAATGAACAAAGAGGCAATAATAAAAAGGAATATTTTATCAAGGACATTTTTTGCATTTACAGTCCCTCCATAATCATTCCAGATAAAGTAGAGGACACCATTGGGCTGCTTGAAATAAGAGAAGACTGACACTGACTGAATAGACAAGAGGATTTAAATACTATCTGACATTATCAAATCAACCATTTCAAAGCAATAGGGAACTGAAGGTGCTTTAATCTACCTTTTAAATTTCCAAGAAAATAAAGGTTACGTAAAACTTCTACTATGAATTTTGTTTTTTTAAATGGATTCTTCGAACGTATCAACACATTACTAGACAATGTTATCTTTTCAATGTCAACAAGAAGCAGAGATATCAGTTACCATTGCAAGTGTTTTGCCACAAGCTATAATCCCAATATTTAAAAATGAGAGCAGGCCATTGAATAGCATGGGTTTGCAAGCAGTTCCAAGAGGAATATTGGGAGCAAAACAATTAATTCAACAGTACTACAGAGGAGACATTTTGCTGTTATTAGATGTCCATTGCTATTCCCTGGCCTCGTCTGAGTTTCTGAGGTCCATCTGACTAGTCAAATTCCTCTTGGCATGGCTAAAATAAGAGAAAGATAAATGTCTCCTTGTCTTGCTGTGCTGAGACAGATGCAGGACACCCTTGCAGGCATTCCCCTTCCATCTCACCCTGTAAGACCAGGCATCTACTCACAAGCTAATATTTTTATTTGTGTTGTGGTTACAAGGTGCCTTACACATTGGACTCTCAAGACAGCAAACAAGCTGCACAGCAATTACTCTTAATTTCGTCTTAATTTTGCCATTAATGTACCTCTACCCAGCTGCTTGACGAGTCTTTGAGTATCCTGGCCACAACACGCTCTCTTGGAGTGACCGCAGCCTGACAGCACTTGCTAGGGCTGTGGGGAAACTCTGCCCTTTCATTTCACATCTACTTCTTTTTAGTGTTCCACCATCACCCGGGTTGGGGCTGGAGTTCACCTGTGCCAAGTCTGTACCTGGCTGCTCTTGGTGGTCTGCCCCATACCGAGGTCATTGTTTCACCCTGCTTACTTGCTCGTTTTCGCAGTCTCTTGTGTGTAGCACCACAGCAACCAGTTCAGCAGGAACAGAAAGTGTGCCATGGTCACAGAAATAATACAGGTGTCTCTCAGTTCATCAAAGATTTGGGGGCAAAATAATATGGCGTATTCATGTAATGGAATCACTATTGTTCTTGAGGTTGGGGTCAATGATTTGCTGGTGCAGGTAAGTGCAACATCAATGAAAGCAGATGTACACACCTATGTCAGCAAAGAATTTTGCTGACAGTCTTGAGAGAGAAAACTGGATCCAGGAAATAACTGGTAAGGAATGAAAAGAAAAAGTTTTCTATTACCAGAACAACAAAGAAATTAGTATAGAGGAGTTAGTTACATTATACTGTACCCTCTGTGTGGCCTGATCCTTTTTTGTGTTGAGGGTTCTCAATTACCATTCACTTCAATAGGAATCTTGTAGGACATTCACAACTCTCAGAATTAGGATTGTGCTACTGTGACTAGTATGCAAATCAGTAATATGCAAGTATATTAAATATAAATTAAACTGTAAGGGGTTTAATGTCTGTTTGGAAATGCAGTGTGTGGGAACAATTATTAATAGTGCTATAATTCTTACCAGATACATACATGTATGCAAATAACTGGGTTTTTTGGCTTGCCTTGAGCAAATAAGATGAAAAAGCTCTATTGACCATTTAATTTTCCCAAAAGATAGCTGGAGGAGCAAGTCTGAAATGTAGTCCTCTCATCATCAAGTTTCCGAAGTCTTTCAATAGGATTATACGCAGGACAATGGGTAATGCTTCTCTTGTAACAGAGCACTGCCAGTATTCTCCACGTGCATTGTGAGGCTGCAATGTCCAGCCATTTCAGCCAAGGCTTTTGTAACATTTCTAGACAAAAAGAAAACCTTGGAATTAAGCTAGATTTCACAAAGATTTTGTATGGTTCATGTGGTGCAGAACATAAAGTGTTCACATAATTAAAATCTATTGCCTTTGTGAGTTTTAGTGTGCCTGACATTTCAAGGTCCATGGATGAAGAAGAACCTCCTTGCTGGTTTTCAGTTTACTGAGAGTTCAGTTTATTGTGCTTTATTCCCTGGTATAGCCATGTTGGTAGAGACTCACAATGGGCTTATAAAATCAAATCCTGAAATGATGGAGATAACATTCACTCAGATTTCAGTGAGATCAGACTGAACATGTTACAGCGAATTCAGTCCTGATCCAGCAGAACATCTAAGCATGTTCTTCTCCTTAAGGTTTGGGAGCATGGATGGGGGTGACTTTTTCTGGTCTTATAAGTGCCCTGGACTTTGAACTCTTTGAGAAAATCCTGGAGAAGGACTTATCTCCAGGCCAAACTGTCTTTCTACTCTTTCTTATCCACCTGGCCTATTGATGTAAGTAGCAGTGCTGTACTAAGACAAGACCACATCACCTAATGGGTCTTTCATTTTCAACTACAGTCACCCTCATTTTTACATCTTTCTGCTGCACAAAAGCCGACAACTTTGGCTGATCATTTATCTCAGTGTAAATGTGAACTTTGTATTATTACAGCTGTGAATATAGAAATATACACATCACCTGGAGCCTGAAATTTTCTAGACCTTCATCCACTAGCTAGCAAGACTGTTACTGAGATTTACTGTGAAATTCCATGGTAATACCAGCCTATTCTGCTGAGAAAGGGAAATACTGGAACAGCTTTTTCTTCAAGTATTCTTAGCTGTGTTAATGGTTCACCATAAATATAGTCAGTATTTGATTTTTACTGTATGTTGCCTCTGTATTTACACTATAAAGCAAATCTTCAAGGAATGGTGTTTATATTACCTGTGTAGCCATATGTACAAGGAGAATAATCTTGACTTAAAGCTCCTCCAGCATTCTGACAGGCAAAAGGCAGTTCCTCTCTTTCTGTAGGATCACAGGACAATCCAGGCTGGATGAAGCAGGTTTGGAAAATGTCCCAAAGTCATGGACTGCACAACTTCTCTGGGAAACCTGTGCCAGGATGTGACTGTCCTCATGGGGAAAAAGTTTCTCCCTATGTCCATTCTGAACCTCTCCCATGCCAAAGAAGAAAAATAGGTATATAGGCAAAAAGGAATGACTGGACCATCCAAGGATGCATCCCAACCTGCCCTGCTTCCCCCATTCAGGAAGCTTCCCTCACCCCAAAAAAATTTAAACAATGCTGTTAGATGTACTCTGTAGATAATGTAATTTCTCCTCCATGCCTCTCTTGGTGCTCCACCTGAGCTAGTACTTGCTCTGCAAACCTGTCCATAGCAGCAAAATCCACTCTGGAAGTACTACAGGGCTCTGCCAATGCAAAGTTTGCAGTGCACGTAAGCCCCACTGAAAAGAGGTACCAGTGGAAACCTGTTACACGTGTAATAACACATTGTAATAGCGATGCTAGTTAATTGTAAAAAGCAGCAAATAGCAGAGTTACAAGGTCCTTTACAAGGTAACGGCCATTTTTTCTGTTGTTTTTTTGAAGTCACTAACAACCAAATACTCTTCACCTTTAGTTGTTGAAAGAATAATAGTAAAGCCTTAGATCAAGAGAATAGGTGGAGCAGCACCTGTACTTCTCTGCTCCTTACTCTCTGTCCCTTGGCTTTCACAGCCAATGTACCAGAACCACCTCCATTGTTTTTTCAGCGCTGCGGGCACGACTCCAACCCAGGTCTGCCTACAGCCCCTGGCATCAGAGCCTAGAATGGCATTTGATCTAGTTTTGTACTTGAGCCACTACACTGTACACTCACAGACTTTCATACTACCTCCCATCAGCCAGTCACGGCATTTCTGAACATGCATAGCTGTGCAGAAGTGCTCAGCTGTGGCACTAGAAAAAATTCACAGAACCACTCTTCATATAATGAAAAAAAATATGCCTACTGGCCTGGCAATATTGCTATGCTGGAATAAGAGATAAAAGAAAGGTATGGAAAATAAAGATAAAATTAATTATTTAAAACACTCACTAATACTTTCCAATCTAATTTTGTATAATAAGCTTTTTCCTAAAATTCTGTTCTTCTAAAATAAAGAACAGAAAATACTTGAGAGGTAAATTATTGTCCATGGGCCCTTCTAAGTCACAAAAGTATCTGGGAGATTTCTAGCAAGCAAAAGGCAAATGCAAGCCAAAAGCAGTTTAATTTACTGCCCCAAACACAGCACCTGTGTCCTCTGAAGTGACACAAAAAACCAGAGATGTTCTCAGAGGAACCAGTTCCATCCACCAGGGAAAGATTTTTCAATGATCAGAAGAGATGGAGAAATAGAAATCAAGAGAGAAAATATGCAGGAGGACTCTGCTGTAAATTATTTAAAAAAAAAAAAAAACTCTAGGAATTGGCTTAGCTTTATCTAAAATAAATGTGGAGGCTGTAAATACATTGACTGTAAAAATACCCTCAATAAATCTACTGTTCTGCTCATGCTGGCTTGCTGAGAGTGACAAATCACTTGACATAACCCTTACTCAATTTAATACAGCTTGAAAAACCTAATAAAGTCTTTTAAGCAAGGGAGGTGGTATGAAACCTTTGCTGCAATTAGGGGGGAGGATATCCCTGTTATGCTAAGAGATGAGCTGAACAAGTTTAATTCCAGTTTATGATTAAGAAAAAGATGTGGATGGGTGGCTGCATTCAGAGACTTAAAGTCTACTGTATATTAAAATGGCATATTTATGAGCAACAGGATGTGATGTTCTCATTCACTCACAAAATGAATGACATATACAAGCTAGCAGCAGTCCCAAATCTCAGGGGGGAATCACACACTACTTCAGCTTCCAGTTTACTGAAAAGAAATTATTTAATTTGTAACAAGTGCTGCAAAATTTAAATAAGTGAACAATAAATACATAATAATAATAACCTAGGAAAAATTATGCCTTTTCTCTGCCAATATCCTCAGTTATAATAGAACTTAATGAAGCATTTAAAATAAAACTATACTAAATACTTACTACCATAAATTTCCTTGAAAAACTAAAAAATAAAGAGGAGTAAAGTCCACAGTTAACAATTTAAAATAAATGGGCCAGATACTGGCTTCTAATCCAGCTCTTTACACAACCCTATCAGTGTATTTGGCTTGCCAACAGTTTAGGTAGGAGTCCTTTCGACAGCTGGGCTGGATCGTATGCAGCATTGTGTTCCCACAAGATTAACTTAATCTGCTCTAGAGGGTTTCCTTAAACATGCCCTTTCCTTAAACATCCATCCCCTTCCCAGGCTGTACATCCTGTGCTCTCCCTCTTGTGAGAAGGAACAGAGAATTTAATTCAAAGTTTCTTTGCTCCCTAATGCCTGGTGAGAACAGGATTGACAATACAATCAGGACTTTCCCTGTTTTCCACTAATATCAATAATTCTACAAGTTACACGCTGAATGAAGGTCAGAGGTGACAAAGTTCCCATCCTACAGCCCACCCCAGCAAAGACTGGATTGCCTGGTGTGGTGACGCTTACTGATGTTCAGCTCTTTAGTGTCTGTGTTACAGGTATGTTCCTGTCCTCTGACAAGTACAGTCCATGTGTTTGATAGTTATAATATGGTTTCAGCTCACATATCAGTATTGAAATTCCCTTTTATAATGCATGTCCTCAATGTAATAGAATTTACAATGTAAATGGCACATACAGACATCAAGAGCTTCCTAACAAAATGTTCTATTTTTGCTGTGATTACTTAGGAGGACACCAGCAGATATGGGAAATGGAATGCAATATAACTCTCAAAACAGCTGTGAACTTCTGAAACCTTTTACTTTCTCTTTGGAAGTAAATTTCTTTGGAAAACATGTCAAGGCCACTGCTTTTTAAAACTCATTTTGCACTTCTGTATCCTTGAAACAATTTTAAAATATTTACTTGATTAAAAACTGACCACTCAACCTTGTCAAATGCTTTTCCTGCATGTAAAGACAAAGGACTGCATTGAGCTAGTAAATTATAATAATCCCATAATCCTAAGAGCATGTTTACAGAATTTTCATATTACTAATTGCCAAGGGAGTTGGCATTTAATTACTTCCTACGATCTCCACACAATATTTCTCTTTTGTCTTAGCTTTTTAGAATACACATTTATTCTTTTTCTCAAATTACCTGGAAGACCATAAATAACAAAAGAATTGTGTTTGTCCGGTGCGATGAAAGATTCCATTTATCTGTCATCTCTGAAATTTAAATACAGTTTTAATTTATTTTTCATGTTGAGATTCCATGTGAGTTTGCTCTTTGACAATCATGTTATATATTTTGTATTTATTTTGTTTTCTTTCAAAGTTATTCAAGAATAATAAATATATGTCTTACAGCCTTGGCAGCTTTCCAGATCATCTTATTAATTTTAATTCTTACAGTCCATAATAGCAGAAAGTTCAGCCTTTCTTTTCTCCTCCTTGGACCCTGGCCCAAATTCATATTCAAGCCAAACTCAATTAAAGCTGAGAAAGAGTTGCTGGAATAAGATTTTAAAGATTAGATCAAAACTCTTCAAGGCATAAATAAACTGCACCAATATTGTTTCTCCATTTATGCATGTATTTCATAGGTAATGCTATGAAACATCTTTTCACTTAAGATATGCAAAAGGTGAAAAACAGTTAAAATGGTTGAAAAGCAGAATTAAGTCACAACACTATGTAGAAAAGTGCTTCCCGCACCATTTTGGAACACTGAATTTTGAAAAGCTGGAATTTAAAAGGAAGAAAAGCAGCTTTGCTGATGAAAAAGGGTAGCATTTTATTTTCCAAATTAATACTTGACAATTAATGAAAACCAAAAAAAACCCAAACCACTTTTCAGTGCAGAATCATACCAAGGAAACAAATCTGTTTTCAAGTATTTCAAAGTTTGCTTCTTTGGATCTAACTCCTTACAATCCTGTGTTCTGTGTAAAGATTTTTGTGATATTACCAAGGTCTTAGCAGATCTTGGAAAAACATTTGTTATGAAGTACACAGCCAACAATTAGCTGCAAAGTATAACCAAAAGTACTCATGCTACAAATAGTATTTGTTGAATATTTTCAGGTAAAAAAAGGAAAAACAGACACTTTAAAAATCTTAACTATTTTGGTTTGTATGATGTTTTTAGTTTTGAAATCAGCCTGACTCAGAAATTTAGTTTTGAAATCAACCTGGCTTAGAAATTGTTTTTAAAGACAAGAATTTTAGGCCAAAGAGCTTTACTTTAGTTCAGTTCATAAACTCAAAATATTTTTTGTTTTGTTTCATTTTGTTTGGCCACAGAGCTGCAGATTCTGTTCTTCACACAACTCAGCTACCTACATGTGGCCTAAAGCAGTAGGGAATGCTTCAAATAAACCCAGCAGTGTCTCAAATTCAGAAGACCTTTGGTTTAATCTGTAATGCATAGGGCACATGTTTGATTAAAAACCTGCACAGCAGCAGTTACTCATATTTAGTCACCAGAGTATAAATATTATTCTCTCCAGAGTGCATTCAAAAATTAAGTTAAATTAAGGAGAAAAATAAAATTTTCATTCCAGAAGCTAACCCTCAATTCATTTCAATAATCCCTAGTGCATTCAGGATTTTGGCATTAATGTTCATTATAGACAATATTCTAATTGTGGGGGGTGTATATATAAACAACAGTTAACCCAAAACTATTAATAGACCTTCTAATTAAAATGTATCATGAATTGACCAAGTATCTTTTCCAAATGACATTGGACAAAAATGGCAATTAAAATAGCATCCCTTCTCGCTACGGAGTTATTTGTGAAAACATTTGTGCAACTGCCTCATCACTGAACACTGCAGTGAACAGTTATCAGACAAAACTGTATTAAAGTTCCTTTCCTTTTAAATTTTTCTCCCCTTCTTTAGGAACGACCTTCTTAGCATTTCGAGTTTCAGCTGGCCAATTCTTCACTACCTTGCACTCTCTATCATCTTTAACTTGAAGCAAAGCAGAATCATTGGGTGTCATAGCGGAACCTATTGCATTGACGTGACTCTCTGTCTCCAGACAGCAGGGATCTGGGCCATCTCTATGAGCTAATAATTCTTGAATGTGACATACCATTTTCAAAAAGAGGGAGTGAGTGCTTGAGGGCTACCTCTCTTGTGCAGCTCTGCAGGGACGAGATGCTGCAGGGGCAGCCCCTGTGTTCACTGTATCTCTCTTCACTGCAAGGATGGAAGAGTGAGAGATGATGCCATCATCTTCCAGTATTTCCTTAGAAGTCTGATTTATTGATCAGTAGTGATTTTCTGCTTCACAGGAACACAGACCTGACAGCAATAACAGCTGTTGTTGTACCAGATCACCAGAGATTTACAGAGTTCCTTATTTCCAAGGAGTATTGCTGCAGTGTGGAGGTCACGGTCCTGACAAAGAACCACCGTACAATGTTATACGACTTTCATTGCTGTAAAACTTCGAATCTAAACAAATAAATGTGTCCAATACAATATAGTTCTCTTTTATGTCCTGGGCAAGTCTGCGGTTTCCATGGTTACCAAAGGGCTGCATAGTAGAGAAACCATCCTCATTTTCTTTCAATAGATATTTTTTTAGGACTATCCTTTTGAAAAGTTAGTACAGAATCACTCTGTTGTAACACATATCCATGCCTCTTCATTTTGGTGTTTAGTTAGCTATTTATGCAAAAAGCAATTAACCAATTTTAAACAAATAACACAGGGCAACTTTGAATATTCCTCATTCAAAACCAGCACCTCTAGTAATATGTGTAGTCTTTATTCACATGCTTTACTTCAGTGTGTAATTCCTTCTAGAATTGTAAAAAAAACCCATCATTATGATATATTTCATACTGTTTCAAAATTATTTTAAACCAATCAAAACTATACATTTAGAAATACTTCTGTCCACCAGGATCGTTCTTTAGATTTTATTTCCAAAGCTTATGGCCAGTAAATGTAATTGTCTGCATTATTTATACCCCTGAAAGTACAAGGTAGGCAGCATTCTTCCTGAACAATGAGAAAAAAACAAAACTCTAAGCTAAAGTCCTTAAATGAAATGCAACTCCTTCCTCCCAGTTCTGATTTGCAAGTTCATACCTAGGTCTTCTGCAATGATACTTGGTCTTCTAAGTGCATAGATCACTTTAAATAACATGACCATAACAACTGTCTGAGGCTGGGCTGAAGATTTCACCTTTGGTCTGTTTGCTCTTTCTGTTACAGGAAAACTGAAATGAATAAATACTATTCTGTGGAAAGGTCCCAGTGAAGAAAATGTACTCAATGTTAGCCACACAAACTACCCATCTGGACTCAGTGAAAGCTAATTATGTTTGAATCTTGCTTGATTCGATGTACGCTTGTCAAAGGTATTTTTCACAGTGATTTCCTAAGATGGCATTTAATCACATTCAAGAGGTTGCCCCAAAACAGCATTGGCTGTTACCTAGCCCAGTTCTTCTAAACTAGGTTAGAATCACAGAACGGCCCAGGTTGGAAGGGACCTCAAAAGACCATCTGGTCCAACCTTTTGTGGGAAAAGGAGCCTAAATGAGATTATCCAGCACCCTGTCCAAATGAATCTTGAAAACCTCCAGTGATAGGGGCTCTACCACATCCTTGGGGAGGTTGTTCCAATGAACAACTATTCTCAATGTAGAAAATTTTGTTCTTATATCAAGATGAAACCTCCCCCGGTACAACTTGTACCATTTGCCTCTTGTCTTCTCCATGTGGCTCTTTGTGAAGAGACAGCCTCTACCTTCTTTGCAGCCATCTGAGCCTTCTCCAGGGAGAAAAGACCTCATAGGGCAGGTTCTCCAGCCCCTTCATCATCTTTGTGGCCCTTCTTTGGACCCTCTCCACTTCTTTTTTGAATTCTGGGGACCAGAACTGGACACAGGACTCCAGGTGCAGCCTGACAAGCACTGAGTAGGGTGGGATGATCATGTCTCTGTTTCTGCTAGTCATGCACCTGCAGGTACAGCCCAAGATCTGACTTGCCTTTGTTGCTGCACTGGTGCACTGCTGACTCGCGGTCAGCTTTTTGTTAGAACAAGGTAAGAAAGAGTAATGAGAAAAATAATATGAATAGGCACTCTAACAGTGGGTGCAATTTTCCAAAGCAGACCTTCTCACTGCTTTTCTGAGGTTTCCTTTCAGTAGCCACACATCCTGGGCAGATGTGGCTGGCATTTTCTATTCTTGCTCAACATGTCAGGGAGGATTGTAAAATTTGTAACCTTGTAGTCTTCCCTCTCCAGTGTACAGAAAAGGGGGAAGCTAGAGTACAGAGTTCTCCTCTTGCTACAAAGAAAAAAGACTAAAGAGATCCAGACAGATCATTTGCAGTGTGGCTTTCTATCCAAAACCAGATTAAATTATTACCTGAAATTTTGTAATTAGATTTTGACCTACATAAAAGGAACTTTCCTTTCTGTATGCATTCCTCTATTTTAGCAGAAGACAGCTGTGTCTCCTGCCTTTTATTCCCAAGACTAGAAGATTTTCCAAGTACTCTTTCTTCAGATAAAGATCAGGAGATTCTTATGGAACCAGAGTAGCAGAATTAGGGACTGAAACCTAGTTTTAGGGATCATTAAGATTTGACTTTGAAATGGTTTGGAATTGTCATTAAACTGTATCAGGGTATGGTGGGTTTTCCTTGGATGGTCACCTGGTGCCCACCAAGGTGCTCTATCACTCTCCTCCTCAGCAGGTCAAGGCGGGAGAAAACAAGATGGAAAAATACTCGTGGCTCAAGATAAAGGCAGTTAAATAAAGCAAAAGCAAAGGCCGTGCGTGAAAGCAAAGGAAAGCAAAAGATTTATTTTCTACTTCCCATCAGCAGGTGATGTCCAGCCACTTCTCAGGAAGCAGGGCTTCAGTACGCGTAGCAGTTACTCTGGAAGACAAATGTCATAATAACGAATGCCCCCCTCCTCCTTTCTCTTAGCTTTTATTGCTGAGCAGATGTCATAGGGTATGGAATATTCCTTCGGTCAGTTTGGGTCAGCTGTCTTGGCTATGTCCCCTTCCAAGATCTTGCCCACCCCCCAGTCTACTGGTGAAGGGGGGGATCTCAGAGAGACAGCCTTGATGCTGTGCAAGCACTGCTCAGTGGTAGCCAAAACACTGGTGTGTTACCAACACCTTTATAGCTACCAATACAAAGCACAGCACTATGAGTGCTGCTATGGCAAAAAATTACTCCATCTCAGCCAGACCCAACACATAAGGTCCAAAAATACTTGACTATAAAACATGACAGTGACTTTAATGGTACATACTTAAGTACTTTGGGTAGAAAGATTGGACTTTGGGCTCACTATCCCATGCACATTTAACTATCATATTGAATCAGAATCTTACTATAACAATACCAAGAATAATGGTAGCAGTGATGATGCAGGATTATCATTTTACAAACACTAGGTATTGACAATAAATGTGGACATCAAATATTATCAACATCAGCATTGCATCTTTGCCTCTCTTCTCTTCAGATGGTTTGGAAATCTCAAACTATAGTTTTTAGTCACATCTACAGTGTATTCGATCCCGGTTTTGGCTTTCCAACATGTATTTTCCATTTCATATTTATTACTTTTCTTAGCCCTCAGATGTCCAATTGAAAAAAACTTCACCTTCCTTAGAGAGCTCAGAGTGCTTTCCAGCACTCAGAGAGTTGTTGAGGGTTTACCAGGGTAGAAAACCTTAGATCCAGCCTCAACCCCAGCTTAGTTTTTAGAAATCAGTGCAGGAGCTGTGCCCCCCATCAGATGAAATCTGGTTTCACTAAGTTAAGAAGTCTGTAGCAAGGCCTCCCATACCTCTGGGCAGACCCGTTAAATCTCACACAGTCTTTGACACGTTCCTTACACCCTCCCACCAGAGGTGCTGGGTCCTACCCTCTTTCCAGTTCTGCAACACCATGTGCCGCATTCAGCTATCCAGCTTGGTAAAACTACTAGCTGTGTCAGGCACATGGAAATGGAAAAGGAATTAATATTGTGCAAGAACCAAAAGGTGTGTTTTCCAGATAAAGCCTTCTGTAGCCCTCATAAAACTTTGTGCACAGATACACATCTTAACAATGATCATGCATTGCTTTACTTTGCTGAGCCATGACCTAACACATCACTGCAGACCCTTTTTCAGTAATCACCTGGCCAGAACGAGCATAGAAAGGTATTTCAGCAGCCTCTGTTGGAACAGTCCTTCTTCACGGTTGTTTCTGAACTCCTTTTCATTTTGTTTACTTCATTCATTTAAAGAGAGCCTCTGAAATAAAGGTAATATTCCAAAAACTGCTCTGATAGAGCTGTGTAGCGTGAGACCATCACCAGCTTAATGCAGCTGCACAGGCAGTCTTCATCTATTTTCTTGCTGTATCGTGTTACAAATTAACATATCATTTGATGCCCACTATTTCCTCTGCTTTTCATGTTTCTCTCACATTGACTATTGCAGATGATTTTCAAGCAGATCTGTTAGCTTGCCTCTCTTTAATAGGAATTCTGAATTTTCATTAACTGAACATATCAATACTTCTGTATGCTCATGTCATTTTTGCTTTCTTCCCTAAAATTAAGAAAAGCTCTGAGTTTGGTATCATCTTCACATTTAATTAATACGATTTCTATTCCATGAATAATCTTGCCTTGCATGTCTGCAGTTGATGCAAACTACATTCGTACGGAGTAGACGCTATAGTTAATGTATTCGGTGACTGTGTACTATTTCTAATACTTTATTAAAGTATTTGCTGCCTTTTATAAACCAGCAAGTGCGTAGGTGTACAGGAGAATGTATTCGGTGTTCCTAAGTCTTTAATTTTGTCCAAAATAGATCTTATTCTTTGTTCCTGAGAATTATTAGCTTTGGGTGTCTTATCTTCATTATAATTATCACTTTTAGCTAAACCAAGAGCACCTTCACTCGAATGCTCTGATGATAGCTACTTTTAAAATGTGACTCAGATGGACAAATCAGGTACAGAAGTATGAGGTTTGATTTTAAAGAAATGAAACTATTCATTGAGTATTTTGTTGGAGGGATCTTAATGTCACTGTTTACTTCAACAAAACATAGATTTCAAAATTACAATGAACAACTAATAATTCAGTTAAAAATAAAAACAACCAATATGCTCACAGATTTAAATGCCAAGATTTCTATTACCTCATTTTGGATACTCAGCTATGTGAAATTGCTCTGACTGTTTCTCAGCCACTTTGAAATATCACCATTGCATTCTTCCTGCCAGCAAAGTAGCTGAATGAACTGCCAGGTAACCTCTCCAACAAAAGGGTATTTCCAGCATGTCTGGCAATGTAACACATACTGCTTAATATTTTTATCAAGATGTTCACTTTTTTTTTTTCTTTCTTCTGAAAAGAGAAGAAACACTATGTATCCAGCACTGAGATCTGCAGAATATTAATTGCTTTCTGATCACTAAAGAAGACTAGTATACTTCATTTTTTCCTAGGTTTTTCAATCTGAAAATTAAGACTAATTTCAAGTGACAGTGAACGTCTACTTACTAAAAGGACCTTGAATGGGTGTCTTCTGTTGGTGTCCAAGGCACCTCCAAAATTATATAAGGGTTCAGGGGTATTGTGTCGCCTTTTTTGGACATGACCCCCCACACAACATTTTGCAGTAGAGGACCCTTGTCTACATACTTTGTCTTTGAGCGGGGTCAGCTGCAAGGGGGATCCTTGGGATATGGGATTCTCTGGAATGGGGCTGGGGCCCTGTGGACAGCATCCTCTACATCAGTTCTCCTGTGAACTATCAGCTGGTTCGGCTCAGGGATGCACTAGGGAAATGGCCACGTGGATCCAAAACATCTACAAGGCTTGAAATTAATTGTATGTATCACTTTTCAAGCATAATTATTTGAGGACGTAAATTTTAGAATTTAGATGTGGTATAACTCCTGATCTGTGATCTATAGAACAACAAGTAAATTGTGCCTTCATATTATACAGGGAAGCATCCATTTTTTTCCTTCAATTGACGGATATCAGAAATTTTTTGTGAGAGTGTAATTAAAGGCCATGCTATGGCCCCTCTGGTAAGTTAGCTTATAACCTCATTTATTTATAGCCTTTTGTATTTAGATCTGTGTAAGGATCTCAGGGTAGAATGTTTCTTTGCCGACAGACACAGCACTCCAAAGAGACACTATTTAGGATCCTCTCCTCAGCAAAGGAAAACAAACCTTTTGAAGCTAACTATGCTCGCAACTTCCCATTAGCAACTTATTACAATTAAAAAGCCAAGAGCAGAAAGTATCTCCAAGATTTCTCAAAATGTCCCATAAAAATCTGGGATGGAACAAACTCTGAGAATCTCACTTGGATTAAAAGGCTGGAGCAGGGGGGCACAATTTCCAAGTATTCTAACTCCAGAATTCTTTGTGAGATTTACCTGATGCCCTACTGAATTATGAAAAGTGGGTTTTTTTCTGCCAAGTTTAAAAGGAAACCTGGAGAAGAGAAGGCTAGGGGGGGTCTTATCCATGTGTACTGATACCTGTTGGGAGGGAATTAAGATGAAGGAGACAGAATCTGCTCAGTAGTGCCCAGTGACAGGACAAGAGCCAATGAACACAAATTACAACACATGAAATTCCATCTGAGTACAAGAAAACACTTTTTTTTACTATGAGGGTGATTAAACACTGGAACAGGTTTTCCAGAGAGGTTGTGCAGTCTCCATCTGTGGAGATATTAAAAACCCAAACAGATGCAGTCCTGGGCAACCTAGTCTAGCTGATTCTGCTTGAGCAGGGGGGAATGGACTAGATGATCTCAAGATGTGCCTTCCAAACTCTACCACTTTGTGATTCTCTGAAACCAGTCTTTGGAATCATCATCTTCTTCCATGCAACTTCTCCTTATACTGTTCTCAACACTATGCTGGGTTTGAAGTAAACCCCAAAACCCTACAAGGAAAGAGTGAGGGATTTAAGTAATTTAGGGAATTGCTTTATCAGCCTTTTAAATCTTTATTTTTGGCAGCTTATGATAACATTATTAAATCTAAAAGGTTCTGTATTCTGGTGAACATTTTAATTAGCCCAAGACCAATTTCAATATCTGCATCAGACTGCCAAATATGTTTAATGCTTCTTTGATTCATGGCTTTTAATGATGAGTTTGTTTGATCTGCAAGCTTACATTTCATTATACTTATAATGAAACTGAATTATAACTTTTTAGGCTGATTCCACTGCATTACATGAAGCTGGATTCCACAATTCTTACTCATTTTATGACTAAGAGCTCCTTAATCAATGAGAATTTTTTTGTAACTCCTAGTCGTTAACATATAGTGAATTTACCTTTACTCTGAAGTAAGGAGGCTTTTTAAAAATCTCTGTCTAACTTTACAAAATAGAAAATTTCTTTATCTTTAAGACTTAAAAGTAAAATTGCTCATATAACTGTCATTTCCCAGTTGCCCTATTTACTTGTCCAGCTGATGCTGATTGATGTGCTGTCCCAGGTCAGGCTGTTGTCTCCGTTGAAATGATTTTTCTCTCTCTTTTCTACTGGCAGCTGTAAAGTGCTTCTATAGTATAACTTATTATACTGCTAATACAATTACTAATGCAATTTTTATGTTCCAATATTTTGACTTACGTCTTCACATTGCATTACTTCTGCCAGTCTTCACATGACTGAAATTTTTCCATCCTAAGATAACAGATGTTCATAGAGAAATACATTTATTTATTTGATATTTAAGTATCATTTTTGCCAGCATAGCTGAAAGTAATAGGATAAGCATGTACCAGAGCTGGTCTTAGCCTGGCTGAAGTGTTATTCATCAGGTCCACATAAAATAACTATTTTGTAAAGACCAGTCATCTGAAGCTGCTTATAGCCTTGAAGCAGTCTCTCAAGGATAAGTTCTTGAGTTGTTGCTCCTTGGGGTCATATATTAGTGATGCTGATTTGATCTTTTTAACTGAGTCCCCAAATATCATCTATCTATACAAGAAATTGTTATTTATGTGTTCAGGAATACCTTTAAATTACTTTGATCTTTTCCTTTTGTTGTTTTCAGAACTTGCTGGATTAGCTTAAAATTAATCTCGTAGCTATAATGTCACAAAAATACAGACACTTAGTTTATCTCCTGAAGAGCAATATTTGGGTTCAGTGGCAGATAGCACTTGTTTTGAAGGGCCTGAGGCTGCTCTGTATTCTGAGTGCTCTGAGGATGCGTCCGAATGAAATCAGTCTTTGACACCTGAACCTGGGTCTTGTGCTCCATTATGGCAGGAGTACTCTGCAGCTCTTAGATTTCCTTCTGTTTCTCCCTGACTCTGCAGCACATTATTCATCACACAGCCCTGCAACCCAGTGGGAGAATTTTATTTACCCAGAGGAGGAGACTGGGCAGCATATCCTACTTCAGGGCACGCAGGAGGCCGAGTTCCCCAGCAGCGACGCTTTGCCTGCAAAAAGCACTCTGCCCTCATTAGTACAGAGGCTTTCAAGTGTTTCCACATGCTTCCGTGTTTTGAGAAATAGAGATATTCTGACACTTGATGTTATCTTCCAGATCTGAATGCTACTTGCTGATATCACATAAGAAAAGATTGCTCAGTGTTTCTTTTAATAAATCAGGTAGATCAAATTCTCAATGTACTCATCTAATGGGAGATGTTAAGGGTTTGTTCAAAAGCTGGCTACTGTAGTCAATAAAAAGACTGCTGATGAACTTGTTACAGTCTGTATTAAGTCTTGAATTAATTCTTTCCCAGGAATGCCTACAAGTAAACCTGCAGTTTGCCAGTAGTTGACTGACTGATAACAACAGCATTAATAATAATAACCCAATATCAGTTGCAGAATGTACTTTTTCATTATTTAGAAACATATTCTATATATTCATATTTCATATTTTTATAGAGAATCAGGTGCAGCAGAAATTTATTGTGGAACAGGAAAGAAGAGTTGAACTGTTAACACTGGAGTATCACTCCCCTTCTCTGAATGGACTTTAGATGTGATTAGAAGTAAAATTTAGATGCAGTTCTGTGGCACTTGCCCCATGCATGCACAGAGCCTGAAATGACTTACCTAGAGATATGTCTGGGTAGACAGAGGCTAAGACTCAACTAAACTCAACTCAATTTTCAAGGTAATCTGAATATCTGGAGGCAAATGAGTTGTGTTGACTTCAACAGACAGCCACACAGCTAAAGCACTGTGCAGTACTTTGAAACCACAGAGATTCAAATAGCTGTATCTTTCACTGCACAATCATATCATTTTTCATTATATTTCTGTGTATTCCTTTCATAGGAATTATTACATTATCAAGCAGAACAGAAAAATGAGACAGAGAAGTTACAGTTTCCTGCAAAAGAAGTGCCAGATTATAATAGTTTTCTCTTTATCACACCCATTTTCTTAGGCAGCCTGCCAGCTATTGTCTTTCAACGAACAAAGCTCTGGAAGGATTTCAGAATCTGAAAATGTCTTTTTCAAGCAAGTTGGTTCATTTAAACTCTTTTTGAACATTATCTACTGCATTAACAATAATGCACTTTCAGGCGTACTTATAAGCATCCCATTACCTACTAACTAGGTGTTTGGTAAATGATCTAATTGACCCCAGATTTATAAGGCTACTAGTCTTTTAACCATGGTGCAAGACCCGTATCATAGTTCTCCAGTGAAAAAAGTAACTTCAAACAGACTTTCTGCTTCTTGTTGGCAGTTTTGATCTGCTTGTTTTTGAGGGATTATTGCATCCACGCACGACAGGGTACTTTTCTTTTTCTCTACTGAAATATTTTTAGGGGGTGAGATTCTCATTAATAGCGCTCTGCATGGACTTACTCTTATTTATTAGCTATATTAATGAATAAATTATCCATACTTCCTTAACAGGATCAGGTTTTAATTTCTCTATTTATATGGGGGGAAACAAAGGCTCCAGTAAACACTGTAAAACATCCTGTTACAGACTTAGATACCCCGTAGTAGCAAAGCACACAGGCAGGCTGTTTTTTTAACTGGTTAGACTGCAGATGACTAGCACAATATTCCCAGACAGCATCTAAAATTCTTGGCCTCCTCACTTTTGTTTTTCTCTGAGGCATCTGAATCTGCTCTTTGTCCACACAAAACAGTTGTGAATGCAGCAGCAGGGCAGATGAGCTGAAACCACCCCAGACCTTCAGCAGCTGGAGCACCAGCGTGAATGACAAAGGCACTTTGTGAATGCATGGCCCGTCACACCAGGTGCAAAGATGTCCTGGTAAAACAGCTTTATTGATCCCTCCCTCTGATTTCGGAGCTAGAGGGATCTCTGCAGTTCCTGTAATGCAAGCCCAAGAGGGACAGGCTTGTGGAAAAAAAATATCTGTTTCTATTTTTTCATCTTCCTGAGAGGCTCGTCTGTCAGATGATTAACTAGTTTTAGCTGAAACTGATAAAACTGCATACATTCATACCTGTTTAAGAACACTCCACTGTGGTGTCTGAAAGATTCCCTTAGATGATGCTAGTCTGAAATTTGTGTAGGTTTTTCTGCACAGCTTGGATTACTGTATTCTTCTTAATTTTGGTTGGTCTATAGTGGAATTTCTAAAGTGACAATGTCACTTACAGAACGTGTCTTGAATTGTGAAAACTCAGTTTTATTCTTAAGAATTCTCTTAGAGTATGCATAGAAAACTTCAAGACTGATTGAAAACAAAATGTTAACACAGGATCTAACATTAAATAATCTGTTTCAAGAGAAAATGTAGTATAGTTTTAAATTACAGCAATTGCTAGAGATCGTTTGAAGTAACAAGAAAATAATTTAGTTCTTGTTCTGGAGCAAGAGAGATGTTAGTCGTCACATACTATGTGACATAATAGTTCCTTAAAATGCTTGTTCTGAGGAAATATTTTGGTGATTTGGATTTAAAACAGCAGGACACTGAGAAAAGAGATGCTTAAGATTAATAAGGATTTTCTTATCAGGCAGGTGTTCAAAACCAGTCAGGCGCAACCTGTCACTTTAAGAATGCTTTTTATGTATGTATTGGGTTTGTGTGGCAAGGTTTTGGTAGCAGGGGGTGGGGGGGCTACAGGGGTGGCTTCTGTGAGAAGCTGCTAGAAGGTTCCCCTATGTCTGACAGAGCCAACACCAGCTGCCTCCAAGACTGACCCACCGCCGGCCAAGGCCAAGCCCATCAGCTATAGTGGTAGCACCTCTGGGATAACAGATTTAAGAAGGAGGGGAGGGGGGCACAAAAAACCACTAACAGAATATGCAGCCAGAGAGAGGAGTGAGAACGTGTATGAGAAAACAATGCTGCAGACCCCCAGGTCAGTGAAGAAGGAGGGGGAGGAGGTGCTCCAGGCGCTGGAGCAGAGATTCCCCTGCAGCCGGTGGGGAAGACCATGGTGAGGCAGGCTGTCCCCCTGCAGCCCAGGGAGGTCCACGGTGGAGCAGATACCCACCTATGGCCCATGGAGGACCCCACGCCAGAGCAGGTGGGTGCCCGAAGGAGGCTGTGACCCCGTGGGAAGCCCACGCTGGAGCAGGTTTCTGGCAGGACTTGTGACCCTGCGGGGGACCCATGCTGGAGCAGTTTGCTCCTGAAGGACTGCATGCCATGGAACGGACCCATGCTGGAGCAGTTCATGAAGAACTGCAGCCCATGGGAAGGACCCATGTTGAAGAAGTTCGTGGAGAACTGTCTCCCGTGGGAGGGACCCCACGCTGGAGCAGGCAAAGAGTGTGATGAGTCCTGCCCCTGAGGAGGATGAAGCGGCAGAGACAGCGTGTGATGAACTGACCACAACCCCCATTCACAGTCCCCTTCCAGGGGGTGGAGGTAGAAAAATCTGGAATAAAGTTAAGCCCAACAAGAAGGGAGGGGTGGGGGGAAGGTGTTTTAGGATTTGGTTTTATTTCTCATCATCCTACTCCGATTTGAATGGTAATAAATTATTTTTTCCCCAAGTCGAGTCTGTTTTGCCTGTGAAATTAACTGCTGAGTGATCTCTCCCTATCCTTATCTCAACCCATGAGCCTTTCACTATATTTTCTCTCACTTGTCCAGTTGAGGAGGGGAGTGATAGAGCGGCTATGGTGGGCACATGGTGGCACAACACTCACACTGTTGTTCCAACCCAAAGCCATAATGGAGATGAAGACACAGGCTCTGAATGGGAGGAAGGCCACTGGAAGTATTTGCTTTAGGTTTGAAAAGAACACAGAGATATTTTATTGGGTTATTACTCAGTGTGGCAATACTAGATTTCATGTAACTCTGTAAATCTTGAAAGTCTGGGAGACACCATAGTCAAGACACATACTAGTACTAATGATGAGTTGAGGTGAAAGGAAAAAATAAATCTGATCACCAAGAAAAATTCCACAGACTAATATGTTTGCTAAAATGCTTTACAGTTTCTTGCATACAGCCAGCTAGAGATGAGGAATGCCAGGCTCCACAGCCAGGGAGAGGAGGCTGGTAAGAAAACATATTTCACAGTTAATTCCTACAGCCACGTTTCTTGCATGTGATCCAGGGAAACAGATCCATGGACACTACCACCTCTCCTCTATCATCCGTCCTTCCTTCTGCCACTTCACAGCAAACACACAAAAGAGCCTAGAGCTGTCATTCTGCTGGGACAGACACCGAGACCTTCAATTACCAACATATCTATTCCTCACCATGGCTTAAAACATGAGAAATAATATAAGCCTATTCCTTTTGAACTAAGACTTAAAAGTTTGTTAAAAAGAATAAGTTATTTTCTGCTTTTTGAGATCTTAATTTTAAGAGTTATTTATTAATGTTTACCATTGTTAAAGTCTCCACATAAGACTGCCAGGACAGTAATTAAAAACCAACAATATAATATAATCTTAATGAAAGTAGAGTTGTAAAAGGAGATTGGAATAGCAGTTTCAGGAGCAGTTTTCTTCAGGTGTTTACAGAGCAGGACTACACGACTTTTTTTTTCCTGAGTCTACTATGCCTAAGGAAAATTACATGTATTTGCATTGTAAATTACTATTCAGTGATGTCAGACACTATAAGATCTTCCAGTGGTTCATGTTAGTTTTTCAGAGCAAAACACCAGAAAGAATTAAATACTTATTCTATTGCTGTTTTGTTTCTTTTTATGGTTATTTCAGAGCACAATAATTATTAGCCACATTTCTTAAAGAGTAAAAAGTGAGTAAAATTGGAAGCTTTTTGCATCCCTAAAAAATTTTGAAATAATGACGTGAATATTGGAAGACACTTCCATGATACTGGACAATAAAGGCAGTAACATTTATTTCAATTACATGTAGATGTCTAGAATTTTAGATTATGAAATAAAGAATAAGACCAATAATTACCTGGTACCAAACTTCAAGTTCCTGTGCAGGCATAGGAAAGAGAGGGAGACTTATGACTTTAGATGTTCAACCAGGATAAACCATCAGATCTCACTGATTCCATAGGCATTAGAGATAATCCACAGTTTGTCACGCTGAGTGTTTGAATCTCATATTCTTTACAGACCCTTCCCTTGCTTTTAAAAATAGACGTATTAGTTACCATTAATAACCGGTTGGCAAAGGAAGATCAGTTATGTCTGAGGTGATTTTTGTCTTCAAAACAGAAGTTCCCCACTGGACTTGGACCATCTTCCTGTCCTGTCGGTAGCCAAATGTGACTCAGTGACCAGATAATAATACCTGCTCTGGTTCCTTGAGCATCCTGGTTACAAAGCCACTGAGACACAAAACATCACACCCTACACACAGAAGAAAAAGGAACAAGCCTCCGGTAATCACTTTCCATTTAAAGCTGTTTTGCTACCAGGTTTCCCCATCAAGGTATGTTGTGTCATTTGGAACTGTTGCATCAATAATTGTGCTTAACATGTGTAGAGGGCAACTTACCAAACTTACTTACACTGTCTGTCAGGTATTGGCGGCTTAGCGCATCTGGGGATTTGAAGGTAGGACAAGCCTCCTAGAGCTGACCTCTCTGATAGGGAGGATACCGGGGTCGTGGCGTATTTTGCTTGCCTTCCTGCTTCCCTGTCGCTCCAGACTACAGCACCTGGCAAAACACTACAATTACAGTTGAAAGAGAGATTTGGCTTTGTACTTTGGTTACATTTGAGCCAGTAAGAGTTTTTCGCACCTTAATCTGAGTAAGTGAATCAGTGAGAGCAACTGGGCAGTGCAGGACCATGGTGATCTTCTTGGCCAAGGAAGTGGGGCCTCAGAACGAGTTGTTCTGGTGCTGCTGGGCAATTGCCAGATACTTGCATGGATCTAGGAATGTGGCCTCTTTGCATGAAAGAGGGTAGGTTTGGATAAGAGGATATACCTGGTTGCCCTATACCTACAGAACAGTCACTCCCGTCCCTCTGCCAAAGCTGCATTTCTGTGTGGGTAAAATAGGGTTGGGCCATGGCCATGGCCTTGACTGACATCTGGAAGTTTGGGGAGAGTAAAGAAGAGCACAAAGGCAGGGACCCCCACCTTTCTTCCAGAAGTGGGGCGAGATTCTTGACTCCCGGCTCGGCACAGCAGCAGGTTGGTGCCCATCTCTGCCATGTGCTGTGAGATGCAGAGGGTCCAAACAACCCCAGTCCAAGCAAATGCAGGCACTGGCAGCAGGAGGCAGAAGGACCTCAGTGAGGGGCAAGGGGCTGGTCATGTCAGACTCGTTCCCTCATGCACGGAGCATGCCAGTGCCACCACAGAGGGTATGATGCAGACCACTCAGGGTAGGGTGCATTAAAAGGAGTCAATGTTCTCATGGCGCAGGGACTACAGGATAGCCAAGGCAGGGACAACCACTCGTGCCATATCTTCACCAAGCAGGCTGAGGTGTCAGGAGTACGGACACACACAGAGAACATGTCCTATGGCTTGGGAATGATGGGGCACCTCCCAAAGGCAGCACAGGGCAGCTTTCCCATATGTCATATTCACATAATGCCAAATAAAAAAAGATCTGCACATGAAGCTTCTTTGCTCTGTTTGTGCAGAAATTACTACTTTTTAATAAAATAACCATTCCAGTCCTGCATTTGGCTCCCAGACAAAGTGGAAGCTGTTGAACTAATCCTCTTCTGTGTCACTCTTATTCTACACCGATGGATGGAGGCTCAGTGAGCCAAACTGCAGAGATTTGCTCCTGCCATAAGGACAATACTTTAGCATCTGTAGCACCTGCATGTGTATTGGTACTGGCAGAATAGTCATCTGTGCTCTCCATCCCAGTACATGCAGGTTGTGTCACAAGTATAGAGACAGGAAGTCTTTCCTTTATGTACACAGTCTTGGTATTTAATTGCTTTGTCTTTACATAACCTTGAGAGTATGTCAGATTTTCACTTTCTAATTTCTATAAGTCATTGTATTTTAGGAAAAAGTCTATTTAGTGTTCATCCAGCTGTCAGAATTGTCATAGTGTATATAGTCAATGAGAAATACCAAGAGACCTAATTTTAAAAAGCATTTTAAATCTCCAGTTTACTGCTGGTGGTTATATATGAAACAGAAGTAAAAAATATTGCCTGTCTTAAAAGTGACAGGACATTTTCAGCTGGCTCCCCAGTAATAATCCAGAATGTCGAATCATGAAACAGTATCTCATTTTAAAAAATGCCTCAAACTAGTTTGAAGGAACAGTCTTATAATTGTTAGTGCAAACCCTAAAAATATGTAATAGGTGGCTTTGATCTTTTCAGTTCTTGATTCTAGAATATGGTAATTTTTACTAATTTGTAATAAAGAAATGTTGACAATTTTTTTATAAAGCAGCAAGTGAAAATGTTACAAGCTGATATGTTGTCATTTTTGTATTAACTCAAAACAAAAGTGTGAAATGGTAAATAAAGACCATGTGCAGGGAAATTATATTGATCATAAGTACATATGGAAAGCTGTTTCTGGAAAATTTTAGCCTTTTTATACTTGAAAATATAGAAGGTATAAATGAGTAGTTCTTCATTGCATACAAAATGAGCTAAAGGTTCAGATTACATGACTGACACTCTTTACACCCTGGATAAAAATTTCAAAAATATCTAAATGACTTACATGAAAGTGACTGGTAATTAACCTTCTTCATGTCTTGCACACTTTTGAAAATACTTACAGATTCAGGCTAGAATTTTTATGAGCTTGGAACTCACTCCTGGAGCTAGATTTTCAGAAGTTAGCATTCACCTCCCACTGAAGTGCTAGAATAAATAGTCATATTTCAACAGTTCAAGAGCATAGCAAGCCAAGCTCTGCAGAGCTTTCATAGGTTATTTGAAATAGTAGCAAACATTTCTCAACCATTTTAATTAAAATAAAGCAAGGAAAAAATAAATTTGTTGAGAAGGTCAGGATTAAAGATAATCTTGAAAGGTCCTCAAACCTAAATGAGCACTTGCTTCACTTGTCAATACAGACAATGATGTTGAATTTGGGGGCTAAAACAGGACAGATAATGGAATGGAAATTATCCCAACTTAAGTGGAAGCAAAACCCCAAGACATTAGTAAATTTTGACCAAAGATAGCTATCTTCCAAAGCTTTGGAAAAGCTGCCATATCAATGTGCAGATCCTGCAGCAAGGTTTTTCTAACACTGTATTGTCTACCTTGTTTTAAAAATGTCTACCATGTTTAACAAAAAGGAAACTGCAGGTCATTGGTAGTTTCCCCTGATTTGTTTTGTGGCACTTAAAGAATGATGATTTTTTGTCTTTTACTGCACATCTTAACTACGTTATAAGGAATCATTCTGTGGATGATTGGCACAGCCAGCACGGTGGCATGCAGAGTGGCTGTTCTGCAAGTCCTTCTGAAATAAACATCTCGTACACTGCTGCCCAAAATTACAGGATAGTGCTACCCTGGTAGACTGGTGTTCCACATCCATTGTCTGAAAAGCGATGTCCCAGATGTTGGGAGAGTACTAAAAGTAATACCTATACTTAAGAAGACAGACAACTGTGATCTGGGTCACTGCAGGACAAAAAACTGGAGGACATTAAGGAGATAGGTTAAGAGGAGGCTGCAGTAGGTAAGTATTGAAAGGGAGTATGCAAACAGATTTCTTGCAGACTTTGCTGTGGATTAGATGTCAGCCTTCTCATTTTTAATGTTTCCATGAATGCAACTGGCACATCTTGTGCTGACAAATTTGCTGCTGACATAAAACGAAGAGACAGAGTTGATACCAAGGGGGATCTTCACTGCTTATAGGAGGAGCTTGAAGACCCTAAGGACAAGGGACACAGGGAATGGACCAGGTGCCACATACTCAGATTTGTGTCAGTTACCTTTAACTCAGGCACCTCACTTCAGCTACTTAAGAAGTCTGTTGCCCAGAAGCCAATAAAAAGAGGCAGAAAGAGACATCTTCAGAGGGCAGTTCTGTTCTGAACCCTTGCTGGAAGTGCTTACATCTCTTCATGGTCTACACAAGGAGCACACAGCCCTAATAAAACTAGTTGGCTGGGATGAATCCAGTATTTGGAGACAGGTAAGAGGAACTTGGCTGCAAGTTAGAAGGTAATGAATGGACATGATCATGAGGGGAGGTAACAACGAGCTATCAGTATGCAACAACAAAATATGATTTTAGGCAGTATTAGCTGTACAGGTACTGAAGCATCAGTGCTGTTGTAGAAGGTGCTCGTGACACCTCCTCTTTGGTATGACACATAATGCTTGTCACCAATGCTCAAGAAGAGTGACTTCTGACTTGGAAAAAGTGCAGAACAGCACCACTGGGATCAGACAGAGTGTAAAAGGCTTTGCTTGTTTGGCCTGGCAAAATGCAGGCTAAGAAAATATATGGCTGCTTATAAATATATGCTGGGTTAAATGCTAAGAGCAAATAAAACTGTTTATACTAAAGAATAATGCTTGCAGAACAATTGGGGGGTGATAAACTGGACATGAGTATCTTTTAACACTGAAGCTACTTAAACAAATCTATCCACAGACCTGTCTGGAGCAACTTTCCAGAATGAGTAATGGGAACAAAACATTTTCACATGTTGAGAATTGAATTAAATAAGTTTATGAAGGGGATTTGTGTCCTGTTTGCCTGCAAGGGCAGAGAACTGTCTGCAATGACTAAGGAGATCTTATCTCCAGTGCTAAGCTCTTCTGACTATCTGTCAGTGAACACAGGAATGAGAGTTGCAGGTTGCTGAAATATCTAGAAAATCTATTCCAGCTGGGTTGCTGAGCTGATTAAAAAAAAGAAGTCTGTAATTTAAAAATGAAAGTCTGTATGTATTGGATATTGAAAAAAGATCAGGCAAAAATGACAGTAAAAAGTATAAAGCCTCCTGTGCATGAAGCTCATGATTTCTGGCTGGATTTGCCATTCTGATGACTGCCTCTCATTCATACTTGGGAACAGAAACAGTTCATCATGCCATTGCAGTAATCTCACTATCAGATGGCCATCCTGTGATCTGATTTTGCAGAAGTGCATACCAGGAGGAAACTTCAGATCCTTCGGTCCCTGGAAATGAATCATGTAACCTGGGGACTATGAACAATCTCCACTGTTATGGACAGCCCCTCTCTACTTCCCATATCTTTTGCCCCAAAACAAAGCCATGTGTTCTTCATGGCATATGGCTATCATGTGAAGAAAAGAGATTCCTTTGAATTGTTAGATAAAAAAATATCTTCCACATTCAGAGTCAAGATTGGTGTGGTAGTCTCTCTCTGATGGCATTTTTTTGTTATTTTCTTTTGTTCAAAAGCCAGGACAAGGTAGGGAAGATGGATCTTAAGGGAGTTGGAAAGCTGGGGATATGTTGTGGAGAATAAGTCTACGTTAGAAGTAGGGAACGAACAAGTAAATGAGAGATGTGGTCAAAAAGATTCAGGACACATAAAAAAATAGGAAAAACTAATGGCTTGTTAGGAATCTACAGAACACACCATCATTAAAGACATGAAACATAGCCTTAATGACACAGATACCTGTGTGCTTTAACCCTTCTTGCAGTCTTCTGCCTTTTGAACTCTTCAGGGCAGGACTGTGTCCTTCTAGTGCCGCAGACAGATTTTTTCGATCAGCATAATCGGATGTTTACAGAATGGGAAAAAAGAGTAGAAAACTTCATACTTGCCAAATAAATAGCATGGACAACAGTTTTTTATTATGACTTCATGGCTGGTGGAATCTTTCGTTACTGTTAAGGGAAAGACCTTAATTACATGCTGCTTCTAACATAATATTGTGTACTATGAGTCTGATAAATTTTATTTCAAATATTAATTTCATCTTGTAACCAGTTAATATCAGAGAATGGAGAGTTTTGTTGCATGACTGTACATTAAAAACAAAAAAGCAAAAAACTCTCTTGAAATTAATTTTAAATAAAAGGAAAGAAATATCTGTTATTCATAAATTTGATAAATTTATAGCTAATGTTTCAGCACTGCAGACTTTGTATCTCTATTCTGATGCTACTTCATATTAACAGTCAAAACAAAAATTCTCATACTTATCTGGCCTTAGGAGAAAACTTTGTGCTACGCATGTTGATGTGTTTCTGTATGAAATCCTGCCTAGGTCCTGTAACTGAAATGCTAAACTAATCTCCATTTTTCAACAGAGATAATAACATGCTAATAGAAACTTCTGACAAGTGACTTGTATTATTTAGCAATTAGCAACCACCACTGTAATAAAACTGAAACATCAACAAGGATAAAATGTGAAAAATTACTTTCTTCTCCCTGGAACAGTTGTTCTGTTGGAGTGTTGTGCACCTAAGAGGCAAAACCTTTGCAGAGTTGATTTGAAGATATTTTGAAACATACAAATACATTCATTTTATCTTTCCTCGTCAGTAGCTTCAGGCAGTCCAGGAACATCAGTAAATTTCTCCAAATTCTGTGTTATTTAAGAAAGATTACAGAGGAGACCATAAATATAAATCTGCAGCATAGGAAGCACTACTGACTTGAAAATGCAGCTGAAGAATTACCTTCTGCCTAAGACTGTCTTTTTCTGGCTCAGCACAGAAATTTAGTGGCTTTCTCCCTTTCCCAGGTATACTATCTTAAATTAACCACTACAAATGAAATGAGGTATGAGCGCAGCACAGGAACACAGTTCAAATAAAGCATCTCCCTCACAAAGTTCTGTCTGGATTCCCAAGTGCATTTTGTCTGTGCTGAGAGAAACATGACACATCACCAGGGACACAGAATCATAGAATCATAGAATCAGTTAGGTTGGAAAAGACCTTTAGGATCATCGAGTCCAACCACCAACCATGCCCACTAAACCATGTCCTGAAGTGCCTTGTCTACACAGGTTTTGAATACCTCCAGGGATGGTGACACAACCACTCCCCTGGGCAGCCTGTTCCAATGCCTGACAACCCTTTCAGTAAAGAAATTTTTCCTCACATCCAATCTAAACCTCCCCTGCTGCAACTTGAGGCCATGTCCTCTCGTCCTATCACCAGCCACCTGACAGAAGAGACCAGCACCCACCTCACTACAACCTCCTTTCAGGGAGTTGTAGAGAGCGAGAAGGTCTCCCCTCAGCCTCCTTTTCTCCAGGCTGAACAACCCCAATTCCCTCATGGGACATGACAAGAAGGACAGAGACATCACGGTGAAAGCTTCTGCTTCACCCAGTCACCCACTGCTGCTGGAGAAGAGTGTTGCTGCCTCCCAGAAGCTGTATGCTGCTGCACGACTGGGTTGCTAAGATCCAGGCACAGATGGCAGACAGCAGGACTGCTACACGAGAGTGGACCAAGCCCAGAGGAAAATCTAGGCCAGCTCAACATAATGTGATAAATGTTTTTCATCTCTTCTTTCAAAAAGTCCAGTTAAATATATATGTGTTTTCTCAAATAACAATACAAAATTCGGTTTCTATTGTTCATGTCAGCAGATGGATCAAAGTGGAATCTTTCTCCCTATCAGTACTTAAATAATGACAGATCAGTTAACCACCTCCCTTCAAACAGATTTGGCCTTCCGATCAGGAACAGAAAAATTCCTGTTAAATCCTCAATGCGCTTTTAGCCTGAACCATCTAATTTACACATGCTTTTGCAAACTCTGCTACTATTTATGTATCTTAGACCATACTTCAAATATTTCATCGTACAGGCTGATATATTTACATCACTCCTGTATGAGAAAAGCTCTAGCCGTATAATATTCTCAAATGTGAAAACCTGTCTGGTTTATTTTGAAAGATATTTCATTCTAAATTACCCCTATTACCTGGCATTAAATATTTAAAATCCATAGCATAAATTCACTGAATAGTTCATTGTTGTTATAATTCCAACAGGAACAATATGCTCTAACCTGCCTAAAATATCTATACAATATGCTTTGATTTTCAGGTTCAAATATACTCTACAGAAACTTGCAGACCTTTCAGGTAAGCCTCTGAAAACCTTGTCTTCTTTTGGTATACCTTCACAGACATGCATGCTAAAAGCCTTAGTATAAAGGGCAACCACCTGACCGTTCAAATAATTTTACAGTTAAAGCATTCAAAAGCAAGTCGAACTGCCTAATTGGTAAATTGCTAAACCAAGACAAAAGAAATCCCATCCATAGGCCAAACTCCCCAGTGCTCTCTGCCTAGCAGTTAGATATGTAAGGTTGTTCGCTAAGCTCTGTCAAGGGCACCAAGGGCAGGAGGCAGGCACCCCTGCAGAACAAGTGACACCACTCACCCATCACAGATGGCTGACTTGGAGGGGATACACCTCCTCCAAAGGCTGCCTGCTTCTCTCTCCTGATTATTGATGGAGCCTGAGTGACTAGGATAGACAGCAGGTCTATGTGTTAGGGAGGTAGGTGGAAAAAATTCTACCCCTACTGACCCAATGTTGGAGGCAGAATAGCCTTGTGCAAACCAACATGTTTTACACTGACTGCAGCCTTTTTCAAGTCAAACGTCGTCTTGCTTTCTCCTGCTCTACCCACCATACTGGGAAGGAGCTCCATATAAAAAGCCACAAGAGAAGCAAATTTAATAGGTTTATGATGTTGGCTTTTTTATTTTAAAAGTGGTAAAAATGTTTAAATAATTATAACACATATTGCACACACTCCCTAATAATTTTAATATCAGTAATTGCTCCCTGTGGTTGAGAATGCATGAGGTTAACCAGTAAGGCAGGTACACTAAAAAATTTTCTTTAGTACTAAAGTATAAAAAGATAATTGGAAAGGTTACAAGAAAGCAAAGTATATTATGCACAATGGTATATTTGGAATTTAAATTGCTTAGAATTAATTATGCCATAGACTACCCACTCAAAAATAGAAAACTTATTTGCTAATGAGTATGAAATTTTTTCTGGCTCATGGATAACCAAGTAGGAAATCTCAGTATTGTCTTGCATTAAAGTTGTATTACCTATCCATGTGCTTTTTATAGTAGAAAACTAGCAAATTTACAATGGGGCTGCATCTAGAGGATTTGTAGAAGAGACCAAGGAGGAGACAAAACTATGATGCAGATAAAAGTTCTTAGAGAAAAAATAGAGAATCTGTTAATTAGAAAACGCCTCATCTATCCAGATAGACATAGGTTGTTTTGATGGCTTAAGTTGCTTCAAAGGAGATAGTTAACTCCCAGATGACAACTAAAGGGAAGGATTTTGAGGGATTTCTCTGTCACAGCAATTGCCATCACCTCAGAAAGGCTGAGACAGCCAAGTTTGGGGCGAGCAGACTCGAAGTTGATATAGGTGGGACAGAACGGGTGAAATTCATGTTGCCTAACTTTAGATGACTACAACATATGCACTTGTTTCTGAACTGCTCACTTTCGGATCATTTAAAGTAATGAGGAAGAACTAAAGGCTTTTAGATCACCCCAGATCAGACAGGTCCTTGTCTCTTCTCTGACAATGAAGAAGGACCACCATGACTAGCTCAGCTGTAGCCATCTGCATTTTATCACATGAATCCCTCCTGCTCTGTGTCACTCTTGTTTTAAATCCCTTTAAAACTCCGAGTCCTATCCTTTGGCAAGTAAACTTTTTTTTTTGAGAAGTCAGCATAGTGCTCCACAGGTCCTGGTAGGAAACCTGTGCAGATGCTGATGTTAAAATTGTTAAGTCTGCAACCAAGAACACGAACCTGAAGTCTTTATCAGGGAACAGATGGATTTCTGGACTTCTGTGTCACCTAAAAGGGGTCTGCCTGGGGGCTAGAAAGGATCTGGAGAAGGCCACCTCCCTTTAGGAGAAAAGCTCTATTCATCCCTGCAGCAGGAAAAGGAAGCACAGATGTCTCCTGGTGTATGAGTTTCCTTGCTAGCAAAATTTCTGCCTTGCTCCTAGATCTCCAGTTAGCAGAGCAGAGCCATTGGGATGAGTTAACAGCTTAGCTGCTGGTAGAGACAGTGACTGCCTAGAGAACTTTTAAGCAGAGATGTGAAAACAAGCAACAAACTGTGACATGGAGTCAGAATTTATTTCCTAGGAAAACATGTACTCAACCAGCATAGACTTCAAGTCTGCTTCCCATGCAATAAGGAATATGTGCTATGCATAGGTTAAAAAAAGCCATTTGTCTCTATCTCCCATTTTAATATTTCATTATTATTATATATATTTTTTCTTTTTTTATTATATACATTAGTGTCTGATGACTAGCATGACACATCTTTTCCTTTTTAAAAATTTTTTATAGATTTCAGTTTGCATTTTCTTAGAGAAATACTTAAGTAGCAGTCCAGTGAAATTAAACAGCTGATTTGTCA
>VYZV01014732.1:37005-49139 GCA_013401275.1 Pandion haliaetus | reverse complement strand
ATCCACTCCATTTTTCAGCAGCTTTCACTTCTCCAACTCACAGTGCATCAGGTATTTCACCAAAAGTCCTACAATATCCTACACATCAATGGAACATGAGACCAGAAAGGGAAAAACTGAACCAAAATGTCCATATTTGTACTACAGTACATTATTGTTCAAGAGCCTAGAGTCCTTTCTTCACATGCCTACCCATTCTCCCTCTCCAAGTAATTACTGTGAGAGAAAAATCAGAAAAAGAATCATTTAGCATCTCTGGACTATGATGCAGAGTACGAGTTCATGCTGCACTAGAAAACAACATTGTACCTGTTCCAAGTTTCAGATTTAGAGAAACACCTGATGTTATGACACTCATTAGTTAGCATCATGCATTCAGAATGGGAAGCCTGGATAGAGCAGCTCTGAGACCTAATGCCATGGCCAACTTGTCAGAGCCTCTGCTTCCCTGTCTAGACCTCAAAATAAATTCTTCTTCACAGGAGAGAACTATGAGTACCCACAAACACTATACCCTGAGGATAGAAAGATGATAGTTAATGCATATTATGGTGCAGAAGCCTTGATTAGATATATCATTATTTCACAGTGCTCTACAATAGTACTAGCATAAGCAACAATGGCTATTCAGATACAGAAGCCGCCTCTCTTGAAAAGTTGGTTCTTTATAAGAAGCCTGGATAATTAAAAAAAAAAANAAAAAGTGGGAAAAATTAAAAAAAAAAAAAAAAAAAAAAAAAAAAAAAAAAGAAAAAAAAAGGACCTGCTATGAACTAAGACATTCAAACATCATACTAGGTAAATCATACAACTGGGGGGGATAATCTAATAGATGCTAGTATGCCTGTGCCACCTTGCAGTATGTACAAGTATGAATGGTAAGGGATACAGAACTACTAAAAAAAAGATGATGAGGAGATCACCCCCTAAAAATTCTGGTAATTACTATCCTAACTAAAAACTCTTCCATCACCCTTCTTGTTGCTATAGTCTGCTGTTCACATCGACTGCTGTTGATGCTGTCCCTGCTAGTCTCCTACTTCATCTGCTTTTCACACAAGCATAGATTTTTGCCACCATTTCTCCACCCCATCTGAAACAGGATGATGTTGTGTGTATCTCATCCATAATTGTTTTCACATTACCTTCAGGCAGCTGTAGAGGCTAACCACTGGAATAATTTTTGAACAATGACAGCATGGCTCACCACAGAGCAAAAGTTCTAGGGTCAAGAAAATATTTCCTTACTTAAGTACCTAATTCATGCAAAACAACATGCAACTGCACACGATCTAACAGCACTCGGTATAAGTCAAGCAGTATGGTTCTTCAAAGGCTGGCAGTAAGCAGCAGCTAGTGAATGAACACTTTAACTCTTCCTCTTAGCGTACTCAAGTAACATAAATAAGGCCTAGATCTTCAGGAAACAGAGTTCAAGAACATAACAATGCTTGTTATCAATGCTCTTCTATTTCTTGATAATAGGAATTAATAAATTATTATTTCCTTGTCAATATGAACAAAAGACCACAGCCATCAAAAGTATTTAACTCAGGAGAAAATGATCATCAGGAATTAACCTTCCCCTGCTATTTAATTTTAATACGTAATTTTTTTAATAGCATAGCTTTTAAGATTTGCAGCCTACCTCCTCTGTTTCAGACTCTTCCTTCACAAATCAGCTAATGTAGTTGTCAACATTAACATTTCATAATCATCTAAGCCATTTTCAAAGCTATTTTCAGAAAGAGAAGGGGGGGTAGAAATTATTTCAACAGCAGCTGTAAACCTTGAGTAAGTGCCACTTCAAAACTCTTAAGCCCTATCACTGCCTACAGGAACCAAAATGAAAAGCTCGCTGGGATTTTAGCAAGAACAGCCATTTCCCAGCAGCTTAACACAACGTTCATTTGCACCAGAAGCAAAGAATTCCAGGTGGTTTGGGAAGTGACTCGCAAAAGGAGAAGTAAATAGAATTAGGGGAGGGAAAGCATAAAGAGAATACTGGAAGCAAACATTTTGCTAGGAACTGGACATCAGCAGAAGCGGAGAGGAACACGAATTACTCTCTTTAGTCGTATCGACAGGAGTTGGCTGGCTCCAGGGGACATTTCAAGCCCTCCACCGAGAAGCCGGTAGGGGCCGAGCCCAGGCGAGGGGCTGCCCGGGCGGCCGCTACCTCAGGGCGACTCAGGTGCGGGACGGCCGCGGAGCGGAGGCCGGGCCGGGCGGCGGGACGGCGCGGGGGGCTGCCGCCTACCCAAGAGACCAAGATACCGCACGCCGCCGCCGGCCTGCGACTTACCGCCCCGCGCCGCCTTTTTGTCCCCAAGGACGGGTACTCCAACCGGCAGCACGAGAGCGAAGCCGAGGTGCGCCCGCTGCCCGGTAACCGCCGCGGGGTCACCGCCGGGGACTGCCGAAGTGAAGCGAGCCCCCGGGGTGGGGAGGAGGAGGAGGAGGAGGAGGAAGAGGAGGAGGAAGAGGAAGAGGAGGAGGAGGAGGAGGAGGAAGAGGAGGAGGAAGAGGCGGCGGCGGCAGCAGCACCTCCCCGAGGAAGGCGAAACCCCTCACCACCACCCGGTCCCGAGGCCCACAAGCCCAGCCCAGCCCGCTGGCGCGGAGCGAGCCAGGGCGCAGCACCGGCAGCGACGCCGGGGGAACGCAAGCGCCCCTGCTCGGCCGCACGCGCCTTCCGCCCCTCCGCTGGCTCCGCCTGTTCCCCACCCCTTGCGGCGGCGCGAGGGGAGGCTAAACCACCGTCCTTCCCCCTGCCGGACGGAGGTGGCGTATGCGGAAGGAGTGGGCGGCCCGGCCTTCCGCATAGCTAGTGGCTTGCTCCTCGGTGTTCGGAGTGCCGGTTAACGGCCGAGCCGGGCCGCCGCGCCATGTTGCGNATGTTGCGCGGCCTGGGTGGCTGGCTGGGGCGGGAGCCGGCAGGCGACGAGAAGCTGCTCTCGGCTGAGGAGAGGAGCAGCTCCGCGGAGGAGGAGGAGGAGGCAGCGGCTGCAGCTGCAGGCGCGGAGCCGGCCGTGCGGAGCTCGGAGCAGGCGGAGCTGCAGGGGGACTCGGAGGCGCTCCTCAGCCAGGCCAAGGGACTCGGCAGTGAGTGTCCTGCCCTCGCACGCCGGTGCTGCCTGGGAGAGTGGGGCGGGGGCGGCCCGGTCCCGCCAGCCCCGGGGCGCACCCGGCCAGACATCGCTCCTCGGGCTGCCCCTGCGGCCCGAGTGCCGCCTCCGCCCCGCTCCCCCGCTGTACCCCGGGCCGTGGCGGAGAGGTATGGGGGTTCTGCCCCTCCCGCACAAATCGCAGCTGTGGTCCTTCGTGTGGGGAAGTGGCTTGAGTGAAAGAATGGCTTCACTTGCTGGAGAGGAGTGTCGTGCCCAGGCGTCCTCACGCGGGGAGTGCTGCTATGGGTCTGTTTTTAAAAGAAAAAAACCTGCGGTCTTAGCAGCAAAACTCACCTCGTGTGGTGAGAGTAGCACGGGGTAGTAACTAGAGGAGGGAAGGTAGACCAGATTAATGCATGTTTAGAGGAGAAGTTACTGGTACTTATTATTGGTGCTTAAATCAAAGCTGTGGTTGAGCTAAACAATTACAGACAGTTTTTAAGATGACTTAAGCATGTTTATTCTCAATTCAACAAATGTAAAAGAAAAACCACTTTTCAGCTAGATAGCAATAACTCCAATGTAGCTTGCACAGTGATGCAAAATGGGGAATACAAGTTCCTGAGGTGACCTGAAGACTTAAAAAAAAGAAAAAAACAAACCTGAAGCATATTTTTTCAGATGTAAATGATAATTCTGGTTAGGTTAGCTAGTATGGAAAATTATCTCGGTGAAAAGTTTTAAAAGTCATTGTTTCCTACCCTTTTCTATTTTATATTTTCACATATCTTTGTTTTGCATCTTTTCTAAATCATGTCTGCTAACTGCAGTCTATAGCATACATAAGTACCATGTGTTTCACAAGATGGAGTTTTTCATAAGGAGCTTGTCCAGACTCTTTTCCACAGTTCTGAAACAATCCTGTGCAATTGATAAAGCTGGAATTCTCTAATTTCATCTTCATTTTTTCTGCATTTCAGAGATTTGTTTTGAATAGCCGTTACTGGCAATGAGAAACATTTGACTGAGTTGCTAACAATTCTGTGCACTGTTAAAGGATGTTGCCTCACTGGAAATCAAAAAACATTTAAAAAAAAAAAACCCTTGGATGTTTAAAATATGAATCAAGTAAATGGCTGGAAATAGTCCTTTCAGTTACCATCTTTTTCAGAATCGTTACTAAATGAACAGCATTTCTTTAAGTATCTGTTCTGTTGTCACTATGGGAGAAGTGAAGTGTACGTAGTAGAGCTCCATACTCATTGCTAAAGTATGTTTTTTTACTGGTGCTCTGAAATGCTGGATCAATATCATCTGAAAGGTTAGTCTGAGGTGGTTCTTTACTGTGCTTTGCCTTGGGCTATCTGAGCTGCAGCAGTTTACCTGTGTAGTTTGGTCAAGTACTTGTCTGGCTGTTGTAAATCATTCTAATCCGGTAGTCACTCTGCTTGTTCAGGAAGGGGAAAAAAAGACTTGGAATTTCAGGGGTAGTATAAGTATTGACTGTTACAGATATAAAGGTCCATCCTGTAATTTGCTCAGGAAGTGAGAATTTGCTTTAGTGATCCATGGATTCATTGTCTGTGACACCAGAGAAGATTGCGGTGGAAAGGCTTTTTTATAGGATTTGGATGTCACTGTTTTTAACACATGATAACTCTAGAAACATCTGCATGACTAACAACCGGGCTAGCTGTGTGGAAAGACTTCCTTAGCATATAAAGAATTTTACTGGTAAAACTGAAGCCTTACATACATTATTTTTTGCTCATTATCCCATTACAAAGGTTAGGAGAGTCTGTCAATGTGAATTATAGAAATACTGCTAGATAAATATTCTTAATACAGGCATAGATTTGTAAGAGGGAGGGAAAGTTTCTTGGCCATTTGAAAGTGGAAGTGTTGTTTTCCACCACTAATTCTATTTTTCTAAGGCCAAGTACCACCTCTTATTGTGGTTTTGTAAGTACCTTAGTTCAGAATGATATTTGCGCTTGATGGAAATAAAAAACATTTTGTTCTTCAGACTGGTTCCAGGACTGGCCAAAAACACTTTGCCCAAGAATACCAAATGTCACTGGACAGCAAATGTTTCGGCACCTTTTGCACCCAAAAACAATTGTATATGAGAAAGTTTCCAGGGATACATAAAGCCACCAATAAAAGCTGGTAGGGAGGAAACAATTCGGTAGGCTGCTGCTTCCTCTGCTGTCATAAGGGGGATAGTATATGTGTCTCTATCTAAAGTGTAGAAGATAGGCCTTTTTTTATACAATGTGAAGCATGTGATGGGTAGTAAAGCCTAATAACAGATATGAAAGATGCTAGCAAGTACTTGAAGGAAGTTTGGTTCCCACCACTCTGTGGCTTATGAGTGGAAGTTATGTATAAAAAACTGGTTTGCTTAAGGGCTGGCTAGACCTTTGCATATTTCAGTATTGATTTGGTGATACCATAAAGAGAGAATATTTTATGCACCACAAAGAACAGCCAGCTTTCCAAAAGGTGCCATGAATGTTCCAAAGTAACTCATTCTACCAGTGGCTAACAACTGTCTGTTAAAACAACTAACTTTTTTTTTTTTTTTTTTTTTTTTGCATGGTGAGGTTTTCTTATATTTCTAACCCATAAGGAAACTGGAATTTTTGTGAGGTCTTGAAGGAAGGTGGTTTTTGTTTGTTTGTTTGAAACAGAACAAGCTGGGTGGTTGTTGTTTTGGTTTGGTGGGGTTTTTGTTTTGTTTTGGTTTTTGGTTTTGTTGGTTTTTTTTTTTTTAGAAGTCCCCTGTATAAAAGTCAAAGTTGATTTTTCTGGAATAACTAAAATATCCTTACCATTGCACATGCTTTGCATTCCTACTAATGAATCAAATATATCTTTGATAGTTACTATGCAGTTTAAATCCACCATTACTACTTCTAACCTTAGAATGAGAAGAGAATAGACTATTTCAGTTGGAAGGGATCTACAACGGTCATCTAGTCCGAGTGCCTGACCACGTCAGGGCTGACCAAAAGTTAAAGCATGTTGTTAAGAGCATTGTGCAGATGCCTCTTGAACACTAACAGACTTAAGGCATCGACCACCTATCTAGGAAGCCTGTTCCAGTGCTTGACCACCCTCTTGGTAAAGAAATGCTTCCTAATATCCAGTCTGAACCTCCCCTGGTGCAGCTTTGAACCGTTACCAATGTGTCCTGTAACTGGATCCCGGGGAGAAGAGATCAGCATCTCCCTCTCCATGTCCCCTTCTCAGTAAGCTGTAGAGAGCCATGAGAGGTCACCCCTCAGCCTCCTTTTCTCCAAGCTAGACAAGCCCAAACTGCTCAGCTGCTCCTCACAGGACATTCCTTCCAGCCCTGTCACCAGCTTTGTTGCCCTCCTCTGGGCGCATTCACAGACCTTCACATCCTTCTTAAATTGTGGGGCCCAGAACTGTGTACAGTATTCAAGGTGACACCATACTAACGCTGCATACAGCGGAATAATCCCCTATTTTGACCGGCTGGTCATACTGTGTTTGATGTACCCCAGGATGGGGTTTGCCCGCTTGGCTGCCAGGGCATGCTGCTGGCTCCTATTGAGCTGGCTGCCAACCAGCACCCCCAGACCCCTTTCTGCAGGGCTGCTCTCCAGCCACTCCTCTCCCAACTTGTACTTGTGCCTGGCGTTACTCTGTCCCAGGTGCAGAATCTGGCATTTATTCTTGTTAAATTTCATGCCGTTGATGATTGCCCAATGCTCCAATCTATCTACATCCCTCTGCAATTATATCATTGTATTTACTAGGGCACTTGCCGACAGTTTATCATTGTATATGCTATAACTGTGATATTACAGTTATAATACAACTGTTTAAATGTAATAAAGTGCTTGTGGCATAAACAATACCAACGTTGTTTTAAGATCCTTTGTCAATAAACTGATAATTAATGTTTCTGAAGGCTTGTGATACACATCTTGTTGCTTGCAAGTTTGTTCTCCTTAATTAAAAATGAACAATACAATGCAACTGTCCATGCTCTGTAGTTCTTTCCCTGCCATGTTTCTTCACTTCAGCACTGCTAATATAAAAAATGTTAGTTAGTCTTTGGAAATATTTGTTATTGCTGTTCTGACACTGAACCTATTCTTAAAAATAAGCAAACAGGGCCACAGTGCTTCTCAGGGAGCTAAAAAGAGGAAGACAATGCAAAATAGAAAAGGGCAAACATCAAGAGAAAGCTTCTATCTTAAGACTTTTGAAGGTATCTCAAGTGTTACTTGCCTGAAATTTTTCATGCATTTGCTACCTTACTTCATGAGACTTCACTGTGCATGTTGATATTCTTAAATATATAACTCTCTTTTAATACTGTTGCTAAAGTTACTTTATTGCTTAATGTCTGCAAAATACTTAAATGAAATTAGGAAAGACACATTGCTTCAGAAAATTCATTGGAAAGCAATATTTCAAGGGCCATTAGGAATCTTTGATTTAGTAAACAAGGTTCATGTATAAAAGTTTGATTTACAGCAAGTTGTGATCAAACATACAGTTTGATCATCACTAAAGAATATGAACTAGAAAAGGATAAATAGGATTTTAGGAGTTCTTTGTAGGCCCGAAGCTGGGTTAAATGATTTTGAAAGAAGCTTTCCAGTAAGCATCCAAATGTCTAAAGAGAAAGGAAAATAAATCTAGTAAGATAACTGGATGTAAAGACATCTTTTTTCAGGTCTTTCTCTTCTCACTGTGAAAGGCTACCTCTTCAATTTTGCCACTGCTGCTACAAAAAAGATAACTGAATCCGTTGCTGAAACAGCACAGTCGATAAAGAAGTCTGTAGAAGAAGGAAAAATTGACAGTATCATTGATAAGGTATTTTATTTTTAGATACTTGATCTGAAAGATCTGTTTGTTTACTGTTGTTGTAATGTGGCAAATCTGGCATGTGATAACTTTTTTTAAGCTGACTTTAGGAATTATGTATTTGAAGAGCGGGTATCTCCCGTCATGATAAATTATGTGACTGAAATGTTTATTCAGGGCAGACATGCCACAAAACAGTCACTCTGCTTTACTCAGTACTGCACCTGTATTCAATTCCTTAAGGATGTAGAGAGACCTTCACTGGAGAAAGGCCAGAAGAAAATACAAAAAATGCTGACATAGGGGGAAATGCTGGAAGAGTTAGTAAGAGACAGGCAGTTGGGGGATGTTTTAGAGATGTGGGGGTTGGTTTTTTTTCCCCAGTTTATTTAGGTTGAAAGTGGAATGCTATAGCTTGCATCTTAAATGCATCTCTGAAGCAAGATTCAGAATTAGGTCAGCTTTGTGGATGTTGTATACTAAGACCCTAGAGCTTTACAGGCATGGTTTCATGGAGACCCAGTGAGTGAATGAAATGGCTTACTATTGTCCTGTTCTTTCCCCCACTCCGACCCTGCTGCTTACCTCTTGTCCTCCCTGTTCCTGGCTGCCAGCCCCAGTTGCTTAACTTCTGCCAGCAAGTGTTCTTCCAGTGCTTTTAAGTCACAAAGTTGACAGGAAGAAAAAAAAAAAAAAAGGCAGTAATAAGTGCTATGTAGTGCTTTGCTGTGTTTGTTAGCGACGGTAGCTTGGAAGGGAAAGGGAAGTGGCCAAAAACAACCCAGTTGTAGTGGGACTGTGCGTCTAGGAGTGTCGGATGTGGGAGATGCAGCCAGACCCTTCTTCCTGCTCCTGTCTCTGATACCCCATCAGGGAACTGAAGTGTTGCTGGTTTGTTGGGTTTTTTAAATGCAATGAAATTCAATTTCTTGATATAATTAGTATTCATGTTGTCTTCCAAATTAATCATCAAATGACACTTTTAAATTTCTGCTATAATTGAATTTTGTCTCCAGATTTCATTGACTTTTTAGTGACAACTGTCTATATATAATAGCAGAGTTATATTTTCTACTGCAGTATATTAGAGTCTAATGTAATTTTGATCCACATCAAAAGGGAAAAATCAAGTAAGAAGGTTATTTGGTAATTCAATACACAAATAATGATGCTCATAAGAAACTGTAGGTAAGTACCTACGGCATATTTTATGCATAAAATACCATTTTCTTTTTTCTGTGAATGCCTTGGAGTAATACGAATTTGCTGTTTTGACTGATAAGTTTACATATGGGAGAAACAGGATTATAGCTATATCATTGTAAAGCTTTTTTCTTATACCATTTTATTCCATAAATACCAAAAATTCATACAACTTAAAACCAGGAGGAACCACAATTATCTATATGTATAATAAGCACCACCATAGTTTTCTCATTTTGAACTGAAATGCTGGGTTGTTAAAGGAAAAAAAAAAAATCATAGGAATTTATCAGGGTTTAGCTTGAAGATTTGCATGCTTTTTGGCAACTTGTTAAACCAAAGACCTCACTGCATAAAATTTGTATTTTGAGAGTGGTATTCATTTCTAGCTTCATTGGGTTTTTGCCTCTGCTTTCAACTACAGAACAACTTTGGCATTGTTACTTCTAGATTATGGCATGCTGACTTCTGAGACCATTCTCCCTTTTTTAATTCTAAATTCAATACAGGATATTTCTGAACGTAATTTTTTCACTAAACTTTGTCAACAACATAAATGGAGAAACTTTTATTTCAGCTAAGCAGACATTCTGAAAATCATATTTAATAATTTTACAAGTCAGATTTATTGCAATGGATATATTTGTAAGGCAATTCTTGAAACTTATTTTAAGGCCAAGGGTATCTTTAAGTGTTTAATGCTTTAAAAACATGTTTGAATAAGTCTAAACAGTCTATGTTGCCTGTATTTGATAAGGTAAGGCAGTAAGTGTATGTGCATAGTATACTGATGTTCAAATTATCAGCTAGGATTTTTTTTTGTCCCCTGAACTTGATAAAACTATAAATAAAATCTTGAAAGCCTACACAACAGTTTAAACTTCTAAAGGCAAAATCGAATGTTTCAGTGAAGGAGAATGTATGATTTACATGAAAGACCTTTAATTAACTTACAAAAAGGGCCACCAGGGATATAAGAATATGATCCTGCAGTGTATTTGAAAGCACTTTCTGAGTGAACGTGAAACAAGAGGAGTGAATTTTTCTTTTATTGTGGTTACCTAATTTTTATTTTAGACAATTATTGGAGATTTTCAGAAGGAGCAGAAAAAATTTGTCCAAGAGCAGCAAACAAAAAAATCAGGTAACATGTTTTTTGATAATACATAACATTGCATAGGCTAAAACTTGCTGGAAGCTGGATGACTGATCTGTGTCTAAACAATTTATCAAAACTTTTTAATGAAGAAAACTGTTTAATGAAACACATTATGCCAGAACTTAACATATATTGTGGAATAGGAAGATGCCATTTTTAAGTAAGGTTAGTGTTACATTATCTAGTTGGTTTAGATTTGCTTTTTTAACCAAATTCAGCTTTATGAAATTAATTTAAAGATCACTGTGTTAGCAAAGCTGATCTCTTATTGTTGTTTTGAATCTTAAGCATTGAAAACAAATGTGCTGATCACTATTCTTTTGAGCTTTAGCAATCTTGTCACACTTTCGTAATGAAGTGAAAAACTTTGGGTTAGGGATTACACTATAGTACTTAATTAGTTTTGCTGTAGGAGTTGCTCTGCTTACATTAAAGGGTTAATTGCTCTTTTGCTTTCCCCAAAATCATTTGCTTTATAATTATTGGTGATCTAAATCCTTTGAGTTATCCACCCATGTAGTATTGACAGCAGTGGATCTATTTGAGAGTTTAAAATAAGCACAATTATTTTTTTTACGTTGTATTTCATCATTGGCTTTTATCTCTTTTAATGTTACCTGAATGCAATAATTTCAGATGGTTTTAATAGTTACTGGCTCTATTGTTAATCTTGAAAATGATCTGGCTTTAAATGGGTTGTGATAAAATTTTTCATACTGTCTAGTTAGTATGTTAGTCTGGTTTCTTCTTGCAAGGCTGCTTATGGGATTGCATTGTCTGTATTTCTTGTTGTCTCTGTTAGTAAACTTTGGCACCTGTTAATGTATTTCTACAAGTTTCATGAAAATAGGCAGCTAGATTGGTGAAAGAAGGAGTAATAGATGGCCTAACTGAAAGAAGCATTAGCATCAGGTGTGAATCCATGTGGGTGAAAGATCTTGCTGATGTCAGGTGCATAGGCAAATAAGCATTGTTAGTTTAAGTGCACAAGAATTATTTGTTAACTGTTGCAGATGCATCATAATGTCTCTAGGATGAATTTGTATTGGCAGTGAAGAGATTAATAGATTTCTATTATTCTACAGTAGAATGAATTCTACAATTCATCTACAATCGTTTATTTTCCTCTGGTTTGGAAGTATTTGTGTAAATATGTAAATCAGCTGAACTCGAGTATATTATTCAGTGTATAACATCTTGTAATTTATAACAAATTTATAACTTATTTTTCTCCATCATTAAAGAATTGGTGTCTTCTGGATGTTAGAAAATTAATACAATAGTAAGTGATTTTGAAAACTTAGTTTAGACAAAGTTTATATGTTTAAAGTGAATCTAGAAATTTCTATGTGCAGGCAGCTTAACCAGTTATACAGCACTACTTCAGTAACTAAACTGAGAGGCACCAAGTTCTGACTGGTGCACACTGCAAAGACATCCCCACAGTTTTAGTTTTACAATAACAGAAATCAATTATCTAATTTTATTTTTTTACCTCTGATAAGCAAAGATCCATTTCTAGAGTTTCTCTCTTATGCCATGAGCTTAGTTTAAGAAAAAGGAACAGTGAACTGGCTCACTGATGTAAGTCTGCTTATTTTTGTGACATTATATGTTACTTTATGTAAGGTGGTTTATTTTTTTTAAAAGTAATACACATGCAATTATTTTCCTCCATTCAATAACAGAAGTAGCAGTGCCTCCCTGGGTAGACAGCAATGAAGAGGAGACGATTCAACAACAAATACTGGCCTTATCAGCAGTAAGTATTTTGTTTCCTGTACGATTTTAAATTTTTCTGTTGGAGAGGT
>VYZV01014732.1:24135-35173 GCA_013401275.1 Pandion haliaetus | reverse complement strand
CTTTTTTTTTTAAACTGTGTTAATATCACAAATATCTTTATGGCAGCTATGCCTGCTCCTTCCCTCTGCATATTTAATTTTATTTCATTGCTAGGTGGTAAAAGGAATCATTTCCCAATGTAGTAATCAAAATCTGTTTGTCCTCTCTAGTGTAAAGGAGGAGGTGTTCTGGAGAAATTATTTCTACAGGGTGTCCCTAATTAAACAGTCTGCGCAACTCACTGCACTTGCAGCTCAACAGCAAGCAGTAGGAAAAGAAGAGAACAAAGGCAGAGAAGAGGACATTCATCTGAAAGGTATGGGAAGGATTTGTTTTAGCACAGCTCGTTAAGTTAGTGTCATGCATGCTGACTGTATACACCAGGTGACATAGAATTTTTATCCTCGATTTCCTATTAAACCAGGGCTTCTCTCACTGTACTTGGTGTGGATGTCCAGATGGGGGAGGAGGAGGCTCCTAGTGCTTTTAAGCCACTTTCCAATTTCAGCCAACTTTGTCAGAAGAATGGAATCCTCAAGAGATGAAATTTTGTATTTGGCTTGTGACAGCTCAAGACCACTAGTGGTATTTGGTGTGCTTTTGTGACTTGTCAGAAAGAAGTAGGAGGTACCTTTGGTTCACCTGATAAGACAACAGGTACTAGCCAACCCAGCCAGCTGGCATATGGTTTGCTCTTGGCTTTTGCTTAGTTCTCAGGCCAAAGAGAAGTTAGTGAGTGATAGAGGGTAGAATTACTGTGGCAGTGAAGGCAGATACATGCAGGACATGGAAAGGTCCACAATGTATTATAGAAATGGAGGAAGATGGGGACCAGGAGGCTACCTGGCATTCAACCTTGAGATGAAAAAGCCACTTCAATGTAGGTGTCTTCAGTCACGTTATCAGTTTATACAGATGATTCTTACTGGGCATCTTTATCTGCATGCAAATGAATTCTGCAAGCAGGAATATATGCAGCTTAAAGAGTATAAAGCAGTTACTGGTGAAGATACAAAGATAACTAGTAGCTCATTAAATCATAGCTTAAGCTACGTACGCTTACCGCCCCTGGTAAGACACCTGAAGAATCTTGGCAGGCTGGTAGGCATTAGGCAGAATGAGAAAGCCTTTTCTGCACATTGGAACAGATTCTCATATCCCCAACATCAATAAATTGTCATCACCCATGAAATCCACTAATGATCCTGTTCTGTTGACACTGCTGGCCTGACTGATGACCAACTAATCACTGCAAAGTTAACTTTCATCCCCGCTTTTGAATATAATATCTTTCCGTATCTTCAGTCCTTGCACTGCTAATGATCCCATCTTTCTAATCCTACCTCAGTTTCTAATTTCACTTTTCTTATCTTTTTACAGACTTTCTCATAGCTTTTTTGCACAACTTGGTAATTTTCTGCACAGTCTGAGCTAAGGTTACTCAGCTGTGCCTTGGTGCCTTGGACACAGGCAGCTGAACCTTGGGGTGAAGGGGACGTTACAAAGGCAATTACAGAGCTGGGCTTGCATGTTGCGTAGAAGATACCTTTTCAAAAAGGACTGTGGTAGTTTCCTCAAGCTTTTTTGTGTGTCAGTTTGTCTCATTCTGTTTTTCATAGGTTCTGTTCAGAGTGCGCATGTGTTGGGATAGGCAAGGCCCCCCATCTAGAATGAACAAAGTAGTTTTTTCTGAGTTAAAATCCAAGCAATGTTAACAGGAGAGGCCACTCCAGGATCTACTACAGACCAAGAGGCACCAATTCTGTCTTCTTTTATCCAGGACAGTTGTCTGCTGTCCCAGTGGGCTATACGCAATCAAACATTGCAGCATGTCCCCATGTTGAACAGCATGCTGTCAATCATAGAAACACTACTCATGCTATTTCAGGCTTTATAAGCTTAAAAAAAAAAAGATGGCCTCACATGAGTGTATTACATGGAGCACAGAGGATATCTAGGCCAAATCTATGCAAAGTGACAACAGGCCATGTGCATTCCAGAGGATGCTAGCCTTTGAGGACAGTAACTATTGCCAGCACACACCAATGGGCTGTGGGGAGCAGGGTTCCCTCTGTGGGAAGATTAGCGAAGACAGTATCGAAATAGCCCAACATGATTTACGTGTTTACTATAATGATGTAATTATTTTATTCGGTATAGTTCAAAAGACTGCTTTAAGCAAAGGAATACAGAATTTGTGTTTGGTTTGGATTTTTTCTGTACCTTTTAAAATATGTGCAAGTTAAAAAAATGAAGTTGAGAATTACATGGTAGTGAATCTTCCTACTGTTTTTGTAGTTTCATAAGCATGTTCTTTTCTCTCTGTAGAAACAGAAGAGCAATAGAGGAAATGTGATTATATGGAGAAACAACTGATCAGCTTCGTGGAAGCTGAGACTTAATATTTTTTTCCTCGTGTAAAAGAGCTACTCTTAAATGTCCTTTCATCATAACAGAAAGCTTTTGTCTTTACCTTTCAGTGCAGACTGCATTTAGGCTCATTTCCTACTTACCTGTTCATGTCATGTCACTTCTACAGTCCCACTATATTCAGCTCCTATTTTTGTCTCATTTTCTATGAGCAAACTGTGTTTACTATTACCCTGCGCAGGTGCCATCAACTCAGGAAATCACTGGATTCTTACAATTTCATAACCTTTTGCACCTAACTGGCATCTAAATGCATTTATCTAATTTTCTTTCTTTCTTGTATTTCTTTATTGTTGCGATTGTTTTTTAAATCTCTTTTGCATTTCTGTTCCTCTGGATTTTTTATTATACCACCTGATAGGATTATATTATAGGTTATTGAGAGCAGTGACTGTCTTCTCTGGTTTCTGTAGTGCCTCACAATAGATCTTTGAGTATTGGATCCTTTCATTTGTATAGAGGAAAAGATTGCATTTGGAAAGATTAGAAACCACTTCTGCCAAAAGATACTTTCTTCACTGTTGTTTATAAGCATGTTCTCTGTGAAATCTGTTTACTATCGGTATGCTTCCCCTTTCCACTGAGCTCTTTATTTGATTTCTGTTTCTGCATATCATTGCTTCGGTAAACCAATTTCAGAAGAAAAGAAAGCTGTGGCCGTTGTGGCTGACTGGCTAGTGAAATAGAAGTTACTCAGTCATTATTACAGAGCTGAAGGTTTCCTTTATGCCAGCTAAATATGTAGGTAAATGAGCAGTCTTAAACTGTGAAGTTCCTAGGGCAGCATAACTTTTTTTTAACAGTACTCACATTTGCCAAACTATGGCTGTTTTAATTGAAGTGTCTCAACTCTACAGGAGAGGTGGCAACTGACCCTATGAACAACAAAACTCTTATCTTTGTCATCCAAACCCTTGGAAATTGCTAGTCTAAGAGAAAGTTGCTGGATAATACCCAAAGAGTTATTCTAGTAAAATTACCATTGTGACTGAAAAAAAACCATATCCTCGTTAAAAAAAAAAAAAAAAAACCAGTCTTTTGGACTGTTGTAGATCTCATACAATTCAGAAGGCCAGTATAGGATCCGCAGATAGATTTACTGTCCTAATGACTGTGTATTCTGTAATCCAAAGATACATTTACCAGACTGTAGTAAAGACATGTTTTGTTTGATTTGAAGATTGCACAGATTTGGGAAGCTCTGAATCATGTGTTATTTTTGATTTAAATAATCTTTTTGAAGGTTGGATTCCCTAATTGGAGGCTAAAACTAGAAGTAATTGCTGTTGGTAACTCTTTATAATGTTTGGAGTTTCTTCTTAAAGCTGACTGATATCTATAAAATAGAATTAATTGCCTTCCATTTTTATCTCTGTCTCTTCCTTACCTGCTGTTTTCACAAAGTTCAGTTAGCATGGTTGATGTGAAAGGAAAAAAGGGGCAAATGGAAAACATTACACGTTCCAGTGTAGAGACTATATAAGATCTATAACAAAATGCCAAGTTCTAGTCCTTCTCCAGGTATTAGTAACAATTTACTTGAGAATTAAGTTACCCCCAGGGGCAGACAGCACATCAGCAGTGGAGGAGATGATGCCAGGCCAGTAGATCCAGAACAGGGCTAATAGTATGTTAGTCACATCAGACTGGTGCATGGCCCAGTGCAGAGCTGCTGTGCCGCTTTTGTATGAGAGCAGCAGATGGAGCTTGAGGCACCAATCTTGCATGGCGCTTTGGGCATTTGGTGCTGAACAGTGAAGAGTTAGTGCTGTGTTCTACAGCCTCCCTGAGCAGGGAGAGCTGGCGCCTCTTTGGTTGTGGTGTTGGGTGCAGTAACAGAACCTCTGAAGATTGTGAAGAGGAGGGAAGAGAGAGAATGGGACAGAGCAGTGGGCATTGAGTAGATGAGCTGTATAAGCAGTGACAGCTACCAATTAGGCAAATATTTTAATTAGAATGGATCTTAATCTTAAAAATTAAACCTGAAAAAATACCCTCTTCAGAAATTGCTGAGCAAGCAGGAAGTGTCCACCTGGGCACAGAGCTACAAGCTCAGAGCTGCTTTGCATGCTTAAACAAATAGAACTGCTAAGCAAGCAGTCCATCACTACCACAGCCTGCCTTGTATGTTAATTGTTCTTGTAGCCACCTGGCTCTTTATTGTGACTTCTCTACCCTGCTAGTTGCATGAGGAAGAAAGCTGCCTTTCCTTGCTTTACCTGCCAAGAAAAAGATCTGTACTTGCTTGGAAACAATTGTTGTCTTCCTAGCACCATGCTACTAAATACAGAATGCACAGTGAGTTTTCTTAGGAAACTGGGAACAGCTTCTAGGGTTTATGTTTTCAGTGACTTCCTTTGCCTGTGTGAAAGAAGGTAAGGCTGCAGTGTACTCTTCTTGTGTGCATTTAGGGGTGTGCATACAGTTGTAGTCTGGTATACCTAAGAACTAACTAGTGCCCATGTCAGTAGTAGTACCTAAACAGGGGAGTTTGGGAACTTCTGTGAATAGGCAGTAACTGGATTTCACAACCAAATCTACACCTTTTTAACTTTAAAGATCTTGTGACATGTGGTGCAATCTGTAAGTGTTTTATAGAAGACATTCTTCCAGATTCCCAACTGTTCCTATTTACATAGTTCTTTGGATCGTTTTGAGGGGCAGAGGGGTTCCTGTGATTTAACTTTCGAGTCATAATGAGGAAATGGTTTGCTAAATTTGCCTTAATTAAGAATAGAAAATTGCTTCTCTTCCATTTTGTTGTTGCAAATGCTTCACCTATGGCTGAATTCAGCCTTTAACCACCCTAATTCCTTAAAATACAATATTTCCTTGTACATTTAATAGCTATGCAGATTAAATGAGATCTTTATATATTTAAATGTAATCTACCTTTTTTTTCCCTCTTGATAGAAACAGTACGGCCAAAAACACCACCTGTTATAATAAAGCCTCAAATAAAATCTCAAGAGGTAAAGATGCTGTTATATTTTAGCTGCTTATGTAGTATGTGAAACTGTTACTTAAGAGGTAATTATGCATCCTTTTGAGTAAGTTGTGCTATGAAACCATAATAATACAGTATCTGACAGTCCTAACCTGCTGCTGTTCTGCTGTGATGCTAATTTTTAGTGCATACACTTTAAACTCATTTTCAGTAGAAGAAACAGTAGTTTATCTGAAGAATACTCTCATTAGTATCCTGCACATATTATAATAAAATATGGTTTTACTCTGAAGGGTGACATTTCCAAAATGTTGGGAGCAGAAGGCTTGCATTATATTGACATACAAGGAATACCTTCATGAAAATATATCCATGTACCACGTTCTGTCCAAATCTTCAGCAGCTGTCAGGCTTAAGTATAGGAAACCTAAATGATGCATTGCAATAGCGATATTATTTTATTGCAATGGCAAGGGGAGTTTTGCTTGATACTGCAAAAACCTTTAACTTAGACGCGTAGTGACCCTTGTTCATTTCTGGATTGTAGCAGAGCTGTGCATTCACTTGCCAATAATATGTAGTGGACTAAATCAAGCCAGAAAGATTTCCAGAGAACAGTCCACTCTTAATCTTATTTGCATGTAGAAAACTGTTACTGAATTGTGGTCAAAATTTAATATTAGCCTTAGGTACTGTTCTAAACTACTTATGAGTTTATTATTGTTTCTGAAGTTTATGAAAACAGAATTAAAGTTGTTAAGAGAACACAAAAAGGAGCCTAGAGTGAAAAGCAAATCACTTTCAGTACAACTATCTAACATTTTTGTCTGTACAAAAATACTTTTAAAGAAAAATAACCTGTAAGAAAAATAGTTGTCAGAGTAATGCATTTGGTTTATATTTTTGCTGGCTCTGTTTAAAAGGCAGTGAGTCACATGAGTGGAAGTATTGGTGACATTTTTTTTCCCTTTTTGGATAAGCTTATACAAAACTATCTTACTGCAGGACGAGGAGGGGATTTCTACAAGTCCAGGTGTATCAGAATTTGTGAGTGATGCTTTTGATGCCTGTAATCTGAATCAGGAAGACCTAAGAAAAGAAATGGAACAACTGGTGCTAGACAAAAAGAAAGAAGAGACTTCAGTAGTAGAAGGTAAAGCTATTATTACCTTCTGTATCTTAAATACAGCAATTCTAAGATAGGTTGATTTGAAAAAAAAAATTGTAATTTGATTTAGGAAAGTAGATTCATGACTGTTTTTCAAAGAGTATAAAACAACCTGCAATGAAATATTGCAGAAATTAGTGATACTTCTCACCACAGTCGAACCACATCTTACACAGAATGTTAGTTGTGAAGAGTTTAAGTCCAAAGAACCTAACAATTTTTAGGTGGCTCTTTTATGAATGTGACAGTGGAGTATTTTTTTTCTGTCTACCTCCTCCTTTCCCTGCCTTCTCTTTCATCGGTCCTTATGCGTATGAATTTTTCTTTCTTTAATTGACATCCTTGTTGGTAAAGTACAGTATTTGGAACTCAGGCTGTTTTCCTCTTGACACCAGTTAAAAAGGCGGTATTTGTACCAGACTGTGAGCTTCCAGATGCCCCTGCTGTAAAAGCTTGACATGCATTTGGAACAGTTAAAATTGAACAAATAGCTTTGAGAATGATGAGAAGAAATAAGTGGGGCTTACACTGAAAATATTCAGAAGAACTAGTATCAGTGTAAAAAGCATAAAAACAATCTGTGATGATGTGACTCTGGCCATACACAACAAACAATTTACCGTGAAGACACTGGTATATGTAGATGCTTACCATAATACAATTTTCAGAATTCATCTTATAATGTGTTTTGGGTGTTCCTGAATCCTTGTTTTTCTAAAACTTGTTATTTTTTTCCAAGACATAGCCAAGCTTGAGGAATTCTAATAAATAATATCGGTTCCTTGCATCTAGCTTTTTGATGGAAGTGTTTCAGTAAGTCATTAATGTGTAATTTGTTCAGAGAAATCTCAGCTGGCCTTAGTAACTTGGACTATGGAATTACGTACCTTCATACCTAGGCTGAAGTACTAACCACCATGTAACACATCAAACACCCATCTGCTCCCCCATACTCTTGCATATGATAGCTAGAGCTAGTTAAAACAGAGATTAACAACACAGGAATGCCTTCTGAGTCATTTTTTTGCCCCAAAGTATGAAGTATTGTTACCTTTAACCCTGATTAAATGAGCTTGCCTAGCTACAAATGTCAGTGAGGAGAATACCTGCTTATTTTTTTAAATTATCCACAGTATTTGATCTTGATTTTTTGGGGGTAACAGGATATCCAACAAACTTATGAACTTCATTCATTTTTTTTCTGGAGATTTAAAAGTACAAGGGGAGATTTGGTTGGTAGACTGAAAGACTGCAGGAAATGAGCTTGCAAAGGGACACTTGTTACAACTAAGCTGTGTATTTGCTTTTTATATCTTTATTATAGCATGCACATAGGAATATAGACTTGTATATTAATTAAGTCCTGTCTGTGGTCAGTAAGAATATGAAAGTTTTGAAGTTTTTTCAGTTTTTAAGGAAAATTGCCCTTAAGGGGGATATAAGAGAGGTTCAGTGCAAATTCATCTAGTTTTACATAAATAAGCAACATTCTATATTATCAAGTTAATTCTTGCAAATAATTTATGTCTTGCAGAAGAAACTGCTGATTGGGAAAAGGAATTACAACAAGAGCTTCAAGAGTATGAGGTGGTGACAGAATCAGAAAAGCGTGATGAAAACTGGGATAAAGAAATAGAAGAAATGCTGCAAGAAGAAAATTAAGCATTTTCACAAAATCACTATAACCCTAAGTTTTTTCTGAGGACTGACATGGATTTCTGCTTTCATATTTTGCTTACAAAAGATCTTCAAAAGACATAAAAGACTCTAAAATCTTTATAATTCCATATGGGGATACAACCAGCATTTGTTCTTTATATGAGCAGTTTCTGAACTTCTACATTCTTCAGAAGAAAAAAAAAAAGACACTGCAGGTTATATGTCTTAATTAAAAGTGATAACATTATTACATGAAGCAACAGTCTAGTTTGAGGCATTTGGCATTTTTAGGTGGTCAAGAAGCTCAGCAAAGAGATTTCTAAATCTAAGAATCTCAATTTTTTTTTCTACAGCCTTCTGTTTGGCATGTAAAAATGGATGTAGTAAGTAACTTAGTCCTTGAAAATAACTCTCTCATCACATTTGCACTCTGATGCCTGTATCATCTGTAAATGTGTACTATTTTTAAGGTACTTGTAGCTAGTAGCTTTCTTGTGTATTTAACTTCCTTAATGTATGTAGCCAAAGAATTTATAGAAAACTCTATCAAATAACTTCTGATAATTTGTTAAAAAAATACTATTTCAGACTCCAGAAGAAGTACTGATTAATTATTGATCAGGTATAATTAACTGGCAAACATTTAAGCATTTAAATAAGAACAGTTACTAACTGCTTGAATCGATCTATTGTTTTTGTTAAATCATCATATTAAGATACTGCCTTTCCCTACAGAGAAATGGTTTAATGCATTCTTTCTTCAGAAGACTCTTATGTTTCCATTTAATTTTGCTGTCTGAGTGAGAGCAAATGTTTCTCTTTACGTTAAGTGCTGAAACTTTCATGTAAAAGCTTTGTCTGGTTTGGACATCTTTATTAAATACTGTAGATATGTATAAAATCGGCTCATTTCTTTGGAGGGAGGGCAGAGTGGGGGGCAAACATACTTCAGACACAGATTTCAAAAATATACTTTGTCACAGTGCTTAAGAAATGGAATTTAAATAAAAAATAATTTTCTTTAAAAGGTTTTCCCATTCTTCTTGCACATCTGGATGTTGCCTGTAGTTTTACCATTAAGTCAGTATCTTTATGTATGTAAATGAAAATGTGATGTTCTATTTGTCATCTATTTCATAAACTTCTGTGACAAAACATTCATGAAATTCCAAATACAAAGGAAAATGGGTAAAATTAAGTAGGTAGGAGCCATTAAGCACAACTGAATTATGGGCATGTTACATAGAGTAAACTCGGTCTTAATGACATAATTCTGCAGACAACTTTTGTAAAGAGACTGAAAACATTATAGCTGTAATTATTCAGTCAATATTCATGCTGCAATTGAAAAGAGCTAAGGAGTTTAAACTGCTGTTACTGTAAGAAAGGGCGATTTAAAATTGTCTGTATTAGCAGCTTGGACAGAAAGCCCTCCTGCATTTCTCATTATGGAAAATGAATTGTTTTAAACCTGCATACATCTGGTTTCTCAAATCAGTTTCTTTATTGCGATACACTGTCTCAACTACAAACCTTAAGCATGATTTGTATTTTTAAAAGTGAAAAACACTATAAGTCGTGGTAAATAAGAGATACTCCCAGATATAAAAATTTCCTGAATTAATTAAAGGCCACAAAAGTTAAATCTGTTACACTCAAAAATCAGACTATTCAAAGGCTAATGTTTACTCTTGACAAATAAAACTGCTCACAGATTTAAGCTGGAGACATTAGGGTCTGTCTGCTGTACAGTTTGACAAAACACCTTCTAAAAAGATGGGTAGTTCTATTCTCACAGTGGCAAATCTTCCCTGGATGATGAAGAGCTCAAAATCACTGCTCCAAATACCTGCTTTCTTAAAAACCAGCCTGATCATTCCTCGTGTTATCAGATTATATGACTGGCTTACTTGCATGGGGTTTGTACATCAAGCCTCATCTTTCTTTTCATGTAAGCGTAGCCTATCTAATGGTTATAGATATTAAACTCTATTTCTGAAAAAAGATGGCTCCTACATAAAAAAATTTAAGTTTTCCAAGTCTCATGAAAAGCAAGTGTGTCTGGAAAAAAACCTACTATTGCCTTTTTAAATGCAAATTTAAATAATGTAGAAAGGCTGAACCTGACTTGAGCTCTGATATTTAAAGTCTCCTATCAAAAATCATACTAATATTTTCAACTCTGTGTATTTGGTTTTAACCTGGAAAGCTGAAATAAGTTTTCTGTAATCCTGCAGTTTTCAGGACTGGCCTATGCCTTTCATTGAGGTTACTGCTACAAGTGCCCAGCAGTTTTTACTGTGGGTGGTAAGAGGGAAAGTGTCTGCGTTCCACTTGTTACATGAGATGAACACAGGTAGACCTCTTGATGTTCATGGTGAACTTTGCAGGCCTTTGTAGCCCAAATGTGTCATAATAATGTATTTCATAAGCAAGTATGCTGGTGTTTTCTTAACATCATTGCAAGCACTGGCATGGTGCAGATGCTAAAATCCAGCAAAACAACAATAGTATGAAATCATAGAATCATTTAGGTTGGAAAACACCTTTAGGCTCATTGAGTCCAACCATAACCATGCCCACTAAACCATGTCATGAAGTGCCTTGTCTACATGCTTTTTGAATACCTTCAGGAATGATGACTCCACACTTCCCTGGGCAGCCTGTTCCAGTGCCTGACAACCCTTTCAGTCAAGAAATTTTTCCTAATATCCAATCTAAACCTCCCCTGCCACAACTTGAAGACATTTCCTCTCATCCTATCGCTTGTTACCTGGGAGAAGAGACCAGCACCCACCTCACTACAACCTTCTTTCAGGTAGTTGTAGAGAGTGATAAGGTCTCCCCTCAGCCT
>VYZV01014731.1:100891-119373 GCA_013401275.1 Pandion haliaetus | reverse complement strand
CCGCAGCCACGGGGCCAGGCCGGGCCCTCCGGCGGCACCGCGCCACCCCCGCCCTCTGCCTCCTCCGCCGCTGGGCGGGGCCGCCGGGAGCGGCCGCGCGGCCTTGTGGGCCTGCGCGCGGCGTCGCCAAGGCGACGGCGGCGGTTGGGGCGGTTGTTCGCGCCTCAGGGGCCTCCGGCGGCAGCGGGGTCTTGGTGTCTCCGTCCCGTCCCTCGCCGTTTACCTCTCCTGCCGCCTGGGAGAGACCGCGGCGAGGCCAGGAGAGGCCTCCGACCCCGTGCGCCGGGTCCGAACGCCCGGCCCTCGGGTGAGGTAAAGGGAGCTGGAGGTTTAACGGGAGATGTAGGACACGAGTCTTCTCTAGAGAGGTCCCGGGCTACGGCAGCGAAAAGTGCAGGGCGGAAACGGGACAGCGTCTGCAGTCTTTGCGAGGAGGCAAACTCTCCTCAGAAGCCCGCCCGGCTTGCGGTGAGGCAGGAGGCAGGCGTTACACAAGAGCAGGGGGCGCCTCGGAGGAGCACCATTGCTGCATCCTCAGTGTGCTGGCTTCCAAAGGAAAAAAAGTGACTCGCTCTGTTTTGGGAGGCTTCTCGGCTGTGATCCTCTGCTCTGAGTGAGATCCACGGTGGGCAAGATTTAAGATAAACTCTCCCTGCCTTTTCATATCTTCAATGTGACTAGGCACTGGTTGCCAGCTCCATGCAGGTTTCATAATTTACTCATATAGGTCTTCTTATCTGTAACAGGTTCTCCTACTAAAACCTTTAGACGTTTTTTCTGGAAAAGTTGGATTGTAAATCGACTACTGACTTGGCTGACATTTGTCTAAATCACATATCTTAAAATGCAATCACAAATTGGAGACTCGGACAAAGGCCTTGGAGGGGAGGTTGCTGCACAAGAGGCATCAGGGGAATCTCTGAATGACACCAGAAATGAAGCTGCCCAAACAGAAAATGAAGGCAATTCTGTCAACACAGGTGAGCCCATCCAGCTGACTCACTAGGACTACTTTAGGGAACTTTAGTGAACATAAAGCCTAGACATCAAGTCTGTCCATACTGACCTGGATGCAGCAGGAGTTTATCCTTTCTCCCAGCAAAGACACTGAAAATCTTGCCATAACAGGCTTTTTCAATTGCTATCTTCTTGTGCCTTCCCGCCCCCCACCCCTCCCCCCCATTTTTTTACTTTTCTTCTTGCTGGAGGGATACCTTTTCCTATGTTGCAATCACACAGCTAGCCTGACCTCTAAATGTTTTAATTACGATCATATTTAAATGAGCTGGTACAATCATCTTGTTTGCACTGGCTCTTTTTAAGTGTATGGAGTACAAGTGCAACTAGAAGGTGCAGAGCAAGAATCTGAAGAGTATTGAAAATACAATTAATCAAAGGCAGTCTAAAGTCAGCTTGAAGGAGTATAGCACCAGACACAGCTTCCAAAGAGTGCAAAAGGGTAAATTTGTGGAAGAGCTAGACTAACAAAGAGTGCTTGAGGTGACTTAGATATGCCATTACTGTAGTCTCTTTACATGCAAAGTTAGCAGCCTTGTTAAACAGAAATTATTGTTAATTAAATGTAATATATAGTAGATGCCTTAAGACAGTAAGAACATCGGTGCCAGTCCTTTATTGTCACTGTATGTTATAATAATCTTAAGACTAGTCGGTACTACCCGACTTCCAGAACTTAAAAAAATATGCAGATTTCAACAGTTTATTTTGCTACTACATATTTTACTACTTTGCCTTCTAAAAAAGTTGTTTCCTTTCATTAAAAATGTAAGCAAAAATCTTGGTTAGAACACTGCTTTTCTTGAAATTCCTATTCAAGTGCTCTTCAATATTTCTCTAAAGTAATTGACAACATGCCAATTTTCCCCACCCGTGCTGTTAAACTGCACTTGTTTTCTTACTTACAAAGATGTTAAAACTCAAGAGAAAGCCATCAACTGTATGTCCAGAGAAGATCAACAGAATGACCAAAGGTCAGATGGTGATCACAAATCGGTAACCAGCTTATTCAATCAAGGGGCAGAAGAAAAGAGGGGCTGTGTAAGGTAATACATTGTTTGTGGATGGTTTTTATTTAAATCTTGGCATCGGTAAAGTCAATGGGAGTTTGCTATTCTACATGTTAATCTTCATTCAGGAGAACAATTTTGAAGATGAACTTGAGAATAATTGATAAATCAGGGATTAGTGATATTTCCAGCATCTGTACAGCATTTTTTTATGGCCACGGTAGCAAACTACATTCTAACTCGATGTAGTCTATTCAATGGATCTGGAGAAAACTGTGCAAACTCTTTTGGGAGTCATTTGTCAGTAGATTTGACCATTTCTCAGCATCAATTCAGACAATTCATTGTATTAATTCATCACAATGTAAATATTACAGTTGTCGAGATAATTTTTAGCAGAGGAGATCCAGAGATACCTCAGATGGTTGACAATAAGACACATCATCTTTGTAAGCTTTGGCTCTAATTTTGGTCTGGCCTAAATCAGCATACGCTGCCTTGGCTGTTAATAGTTGTGAAACGGGATTATTCTCCTGTTATCTCTAATTAGGCATATTGCAAGCAACAAATAAAATTAAAACCTATATTTGGTATATTTAATAACATTGTTGAAAGTCTGGTCATGTGGGCTACTTACGGAGTGATATATAAGGAACAATGAAGATTTACCCTCCCTTCCTCTACCTGCTTACATGTTGGTGAAACTTCCCAAAGGTTATGTTGCTGCTAACTTTAACATAGCTGTTCTATTAGAGACAGTTACAGTCCTTTAAAGTCAAGGGAAAGACTCTCACTGAGTTATCAGGAGGTAGATTGGACCATACTTACATAGAAAACTTCATTATCCTGTGCTAATCAGCCTGGCACACTTCAGAATTAAGTTTTTACGAAGAATGATGGCAGAGAGCAATAACTGCACATAAGAAAATGAGTGTTTTGAAGGAACACCTTTTATGATCCTATAAATTGCCTGAGGATGCTAATAATGTGATTAACTGCTACTACAAACAGCACAATGAAAAACAGTGGGATATAATACTGCAAGTAGCTAGCATACAATAATATATGTGGGCTGACAATACCAGAAAACAGTATATATTTAAAGATTTTGCTCAAAGTTGATAAATCTTTCATTCCTTCAGAGATTTATGTCAGGCACGTTTGGCTTACAGGGCAATTACAGACTGACAATCATATTTTATATTGCCCCAGGAGCTCAGTTGACTAGTTGACTGTATTACAGTTTTGGTTTTCAGCAATGTTGAGATTTTTAGTGTAGTAAGTAAATATATCTAAAAGCAAATTCATTATGAAAAATTTAAATTCACTGCCTTTACCCAAGTTTTTTTGTTATTTTGAAAATATCTTCATGCCAAGAAGATCTTACTGTTACAGACCTTAGGCCTACAAATAGTTATGACCACAAATGCAAAGTTCAATTTGTTAATGAGGAATGTAGAAGTAGAAAATAATTTTGGATCATTTAACATTGTGCTCTTGCAGTATTTCTTTAAGTGAGGGATATCTACTAGAAGTTCTATTCTGGAATTTTGTTTTACAGAATCTAATCTTTCTAAGCAGGAAGATAGAGGTATTTTCTGCTTTGGAATGTTTTTGCTAGGTGTTTTCCTCATGGTTTCCCAAGTTTCTTGTCTGTAACGTTACTAAATTTTCTGTAGCCCTGGACACCTTGCCTCTAAAACCAGTGTTCTGTCATATTCTTTGCAAAGTCCCTGAAACAGTTTTCAGGCCACGTGTGTACTTTACCACTTTGGGGGTTTGCTGTCCTGCTGACTGCTGTGTGCAGCTTTGGCCTCGTTTGGCTGCTGTTGGCTGCCAGCCGGGGTGCTTTGCCCCTGCAGCCTCTGCTGTTTCACACTGTAGATTTCTTCCTGATCCCCCTTGCCGAGTCCTCTGCCCCTGCACCGTTCAGCTGTAGCCCACAGCGTCCCTGAGTAGCCTTTTCTTGCTTCTTGCTTGCATGAATCCCAGAAGGAGTGGAGCTGAACCCTAAGCAATTTCAATTGAACAGATATTCTTCGTTTTCTTACTGTGGCATTCCTAGCCAATCACAGTTGTATATTAAAACTGTCTTGAGTACTATTTCAGAGTCCGCATTTCATTAAAATGTTGGGTTGATAACCATTGAGTTAGTAAACTAGTCTGAGAAGAATGTTGTCTATATGCCACCAAAGGTCCTGCACCAAAGCAGCAAGGAAAGAATTGGAGAGGAAGGAACCAGAATCTAACATAGAATCATGCTGCTCTTTTCCAAGAAGATGGACTCTCTAATGCCCTACCCACTTTCCTACATACTCTCTGGTTTTTAGCAGAAGAGCCTGGTAACTCACTTCAAACAGGCAGAAATGGAAAGCCACTCTAAAAAAAACTACAGCTTTTTTATTTGGAGGATAGTTTGAAAGCTGTAGCCATTTCTCTTGCATTAAGGAACTATTAATTGTATTGCACTGAAATATGTTAAAACCCCAAAGATTTCAGAATGTGCACTGAAATACCTTTTTTTGTTTTGCTTCTGCTTCCCATTGTTATTTTAGAATGACAAAAAAGATTCTGCAAGACATCTGTAAACAGCAGAAATTATACTTGACCCCATACTTAAATGATACACTTTACTTGCATTATAAAGGTAAGATGTGGACACGACTGTTTAGATTTATCATTCTAAGTAGCATTTTAGCAGAGAATCTAATTTATGGCTCACTGAAGTAAAGTATCTAATAATTCTTAGAAACATAATTTAATTTCATACAATAATGAAATTATGAAATAAAATGAGTCATTATGATGGTAGAAAAGTGAACTGATTATATACCTAATTCACTTTGTGGAGTCATTCAAAGAATCAATAGGAGTCGAGGGACACTTTTTTTTCCCAAAATAGTAGCCTCTGAGAAATGTTTTAAAATACTGGTCTGGGTTGCATTCAGAGGAAAATATATGTATTTCTTCTTAAATATGTTTTTTCCAGTTTTGGGGACTTTTTTACTGCCAAATAAAAGTGGTCAGGAGGAAAACGAACAGTAAACACTTGCTGCATGTTCTCAAATACTACTGAAAGACAAAGAAGTTGCTAGAATGAACATGGATCTTCCTTTTGTGATATTTGAGCAGGTTTTTGCATGATACGTTTAGCTGGTTCAGGTTAGCATAAGAATTGTTTTAAATAAATAGGACATGCTAAACCTACCGTCTACATTTGGCCTTGGTTTTGCTATTTTCTCAATACGTGTTATTTGAGAACCTAAAGGACCACATGAGATATAGACCAGAACAGGTACCTATATGTTTTTGCCCTTTATGGGCCAGGTACTGTATCATTGATTCAGTGGAAATATTGGCAGCACCTTGAGTACAAGTGTTCTCACAGACTGTTTCAGCAGTGCTGGTTTAATGAAATTTACTCTTCCAACGACTTGTTTTCAGCCAATGCAATTTCATTTTAAAACATCTTTTTCTGCAGGATTTGACCGCCTGGAGAATCTTGAAGAGTATACTGGATTGAAGTGTTTATGGCTGGAATGCAATGGCTTAACAAAAATTGAGAATTTGGAGGCTCTGACAGAGTTGCGTTGCCTCTACTTGCAACTCAATTTAATTAACAAAATTGAAAACCTTGAACCCTTACAAAAGCTGGATTCCCTCAATATCAGTAACAACTACATTAAGACCATTGAGAATCTCTGTAAGAACTGTTGGTGCAACATGTTTTAACCTATAACGAGCCCATATTCCTAAGCTTTGACTAAGCTAAGCTATTATTAGTGGCAGTAGTTTCAAGGGGGTTTTTTATTCATGTTAAAATTTTGCACAATATCCCATACCAGAGTCCACAACGCTTCTACTGAAGAGTCAGACCTATATATTTTGCAATTTAAATGGATGAGAAAACAGAAAAGACATAGTAATTACTTTCATGTTGATACGTAGGACAAGCAGGTTTTTTCCTCACTTCTTAGTACCATCTCAGTACTTATCTTGTTGCAGACAGGCTGACAATCCAGTTTTCACCATTTACTTCACAGTTAAGATGTGCTTTGGCAATTGCAGACATGATTACCAAATCTTTTATGTCTGTTAAAGGATTTATTCCATCTTCGGCAGAAAATAAAAAAGAATTCCTCTACATTATCATTTGAGTACATTGAAACTAATTTGAAACACAAACTCTTGCTCTTGTGTAACTGACTGGTTTGAAATGTGAACTAAAAACCACCACCATCCTAAAACCAACTATGTTTCCTGGGGTGAAGAAAGCAGCTTTGGAGGCCTAGCCAAAAAGTACATATAGCAGAATAACAAATTTAGAAAAAAAACTCCCCACGATTCAATATAAACAATTTTTTTTGACAATGCAGTTTTCTACTTTCTCCAGAAAATCCTCTGTGAAGCAGTGACTCTTACCTTTCCTTTCATTGTATTGTTCTTGTCTGACAGCATGTCTGAAAGTCCTGCAGACTCTGCAGATTGCTCACAATAAGTTACAAACAGTGGAAGACATACAGCACTTGCAAGAATGCCCAAGTATTTCTGTTCTCGATCTTTCCCACAACAACCTAAGTGACCCAAGTATCATAACTATTCTGGAGATCATGCCTAATTTGGTAAGCCAAATATAGCTGAGGGTTTATATCATCTACATGGGTGAATCCCATTAAATGGTTTTGTCGAGTAGTCCAGTGCACAATAGGTCATGGTCTGAAAGAAATGTTATTAAACATTATTTGGTTTTTTATAGATTACATGTAATACCCAGGACGTTTTAGTCGCTTCTTGTTTTTGAAATTACAGAGAAAGTGCGTATCCAGATTGGGAGTTTTTTTTTTTTTGGTACTCAACTTTAAAAATTGTTTCCCTTGTTTCTCTAGCATGTGCTGAATTTGATGGGAAACCAAGTGATAAAGAAAATTGCTAATTATAGAAAAACACTTATTGTTCGACTAAAGCTACTGACATACCTGGATGACAGACCAGTTTTCCCAAAGGATAGGTAAGAAACAGAGCCATCTTCTTTACACTGCAATAAAGCTCAAACACTAATGATCATTCATCCATTTTTTTGTCAATATTGTCATGGGAGGAAAGGAAGACTGACTGGTGTAATTTATTGAGTGTGGGTGACTGAGTACAAGAGTATTATACTATGGAGTTCTACATCTAACATGCGTAGGAAAAAAATCTATTTTTTTCACAAGAGAATTAATTCTTGAACAAAATTGTTTTATGCTAAGTCTGTAGACCAGAGGCAAATCCCAATTTCAACAGAAATTGAACAGGTATCTAGTAAAGCAGAGCCAAGATCAGCACTCCTGGCAGACCTCTGGTGGTGTAATCACCAGAATTTGGATATTTTTGTTTCTTTTGTTGCAGTGCCACATACAAGATAAGATAAATGTACATCCCTGTTGTGTAAGGGATTGTCATTGCTATATGCTTTTTTTCTTTTGCAGCTATTTTATGCCACTGCAAGCTATTTTAAATTTCTCTCTCATTATAAAGATGGGCTTTTATAGCTATATTATAGTGAGCTTTTGTGTTTTCATTAGAGCCTGTGCAGAAGCCTGGGCCATTGGAGGGTTTGAAGCTGAGAAAGCAGAAAGGGAAAAATGGGAAACCAGAGAGAGAAAAAAAATCCAAGACAGTATTGATGCTTTAGCAACAATCAGGCAAAAAGCAGAGGAAAAGCGAAGACAAAAGTATATGGAGGAAAGAGATGCAAGTGCAAAGTGTGGAAATGGAGATGCAACAGCCATCCTAGAAGGTTTGTGGTTCCTATTTTGGAAGATGTCTGTGTCTGCTTCAATTTGAATGTTTAAAATAAATGAATAGTTCCTCAATGTTCAGAAGCAGGCCGATGCAATTTTTGGAATATGGTTATGAATCTTCTTTTCCCATTCTAAATACTTTATTCATCTTGGTGCATCATAGATTAACCACAATGATTTTAAGCAATCATAACCTTTCTCACTGCTGATGAAACAGAAAACCAACAGACCACTTTCTGTCCCAGCATTTCAAGCCCTTGTGCTCTTCACCAGAGCAACCAGGTGCTAGTTCAGGGCAATAATGGACGGAGGCAGGCAGTTACACCCCAAGAGCAGTATTTTCCCAAGATGCTGAAGAGGGCTGGCTTCAAGAGGCACGTGGGCTCCTGTAAGGCCCAGTGGTAACCGCCTCACCAGTCCCCATCTGGGCACCTCTCTGCTGCTGCGAGAGCTAACAGCAAGAGCTTTAGCCTAGAGCCTACAGCAGTGGTAATACAGGCGGTAGGAGGAAGGTCTTTAATCATTTGTTTCACTTACTGCCCTTTTTTATGCCACAAATTCTCCTCTCACATTATTCAAGGAGGCAAACGTTTACGACCCAACCTAACCTTTCTAGAGGAGTATGCGTGTTTCAGGATAAACAGGACTGAAGCCAAATAAGAAGGCAGTACTACAGTGCAGAGGACTGTTTATCTATCTATCCAATAGGCTTTTGGGTTTGACAGGCTCTGAAATCAAGTAAATCAAGTAAATAAAAGTAAAACTTTTAATTTAATCAAGTAAAACTGTTTCTGCAAGGAGGTAGATTGCATAAAGGGGAAGATAACTTTAGCATTTGTCACTGATCCATCCAAATGCTCAAGCATATATTTAAATATGTAGTCGCTTGTGAGTCTTTTCAAAGTTAACCATAGATACCAGACAATTATTTACTATAGTGTTTTCTCTAGTGTTTTTGCTGGGGAACTGTATTTGCTGGGCAGCTGAGATGGGAAAACCCACAACATTGCTGCAATCGTGGGAGGACTACTGATCCACAAATATCTGCTCAAACAAAGTAGGAGCTTTTGGTGCATATTTTAGGCAAAACTATTAAGACCATGTAATAAAGTTTGGATATTTAGAATGAGTAATGGTAGATTAACTCAGCAGTTTTAATGAACTTGTTTCTTCTGTAGGAGCACCTGAAAATTCAGGTGACAGTGATGGAAATTCTAATACATCAGAGACTTCAAATATATCAGAAGGGGATGAAACTCAAGAGAAGACTGATAAATTTAGAAATGAAAGCTTTGACGCTCATGGTGAAGTGGTAACATTTCTACCAAATGGGGGAGATAACACAGATTTCATGCCTGGAAATATTCCTGCTAGAATTCAAGAAGATGCACAAGAAACAAACTCTTACAAACATTCAAACTTCAACAAGAAGACAGATGGTAATGTACACAGTGAAGAATCAAACCAAACTGAGGATGCAGAGGCAGTGAGCCAAACTGTCTTAATGCAGCACTGTCTCTGCCCTGATTCAAACCAACTGATTCATAGATAAGAACATCCCATTAGATTTCCACAGGGACTAGTTAAAAATCAAGTAATACTGGATAAAATATTCTTTAAATAAAACAAACAAACAAAAACTTCTGAGGGGTCAACCTGCAACTTCTGCTACATAAAGGTGGAATTCCATTTCTCATACGTGCCAAGTTTAGCAACAGGACAGGAGAGCTTACAGGCTTCCCTGGCTCCCACATAAATTGTGCGGTCTGTCTGCCAACAGAAGCTGGACATCACTCTAGAGGTGCTTTTGTACCTTCACACGTGGAAGAATGCTTCTGTAGAATACATTGTTGCAAAATGCAAATATTAATTTATACAATACAAGGGAAGCCAAGAATGTATGATGGAAAGACAAAGCGCTGGATTCAGCTGTGAATTCTGCAGCGGTAGTCAGGTCCCTAGCAGTTTGGTTTTGCAGTGCTTGCTGTTGCAATGTAGAAAGTCTTTTACTCATTTGGTTCTCTGCAACTGACTGTTGTTTATTCTTTAGATCTACCAAGAGAGAAGGAAGCTATTGAAAAGGCTGTACTTCCTGAACTGGATGATTATGCTGAAATTGAACAGATCAAACCAGAGACACCAGGGAAACTTTATCTTGACGTATGTATTGGATTCAGATTTTGAAAAGTTCAGATTTGAGTATTGTCTGCTCCTAAGTTAATTTTTGTACCATCCTGGCTAATAAAACTATGTGGCCAGGTTTCTAAGAAAGGTCTACTATTAGGAAAAATAAAAGGAAAGAAAGAAAGAAAAAAAAACCAAAGTAAATTTGTCTTTGCTTCCAAAGTTTATTTTGTCTTTGGCCATAAATCACCTGAAGTTGACCTTCTGTCTCTGTGATTTCTCTGGAGAAGTTAATGAAGGCTCTCTTTTAAAAAACAGAGATCACAACAAAAAGAACCTAGTGGATACACGTGTCCACTTAGGCAAAACTCAAATGAAATATGCAGTTGAAAAGGTGAACTATTGCAGAAAAAGCATAAGGAAGAAATAGCCACCCACTCATTGTAAATGTTAGCTAGCAGTATTAGATATTATAAATGAATTATCAAAATACAACTTTTAGGTATATTTCCAAAAAAAGCAGAGTGTGCATTATTCAGGTGTATAAGTGATTGACATTTGTAATATGGTCTTCTATTATCTAAAATTTCTATCTGATGATGCAAACATTTAAACGTGTTTAACCACATTTAATCATGAGGGAGACATGGATACCACTTAAAAATACAATCTCACTTCAAAGGAGAAGTATTCAATACGTCCTAATTATGACACTGCTGCTAAACTGACAGTGTCAGATTACGACATAACTAGCAATAACAAAATTCTGAGATTATGATTTCCCAGAGCATTTAATATGCTCTTTGATCCCTTATACTGCCGCTGTTAACTTAATTCTTACTGGAATGTTTTAGAAAAGTTTTTTATATCTTTTCCATGCTCTTAATTTCCCAGGAAAAAAATCCATCCTGTTACTGAAGGGCTCAACTCAGTGCGTCAGTAGAGGGCTTACTGCTGCATCCTCCTGTTTGGCTGGTTTTAATAATAGGTTTGACAAGGATAGTGGAGAGAACTGGCAGCAATTCCAAGTATATACAATATTACTTTTATAAACAGATCTTGCAGGGTCTGGAATAAAAGATTTAATAAATAACGGTACTGTAGGTACCCACAACGTGAAGACCTCATAGATAGTGTTTGTTTTTTTCTTGGTGCTACATGGCACCATAGCAAGCTCCCTTGCACAAACTTTAACATAGTATAAAAAGAACTCTTCAGCATACGCGCGTGGGGTTTCTTTTGACACATAAAAAGTGTGACTATTCTAATTCTACAGAATCAAAACCAAACCCAAATCCCACACTACTACACATTTCAGTGTTCTATGCTACTTCGTTCTCCAAGTGACGTTTACTAATGGAAAGAGCTTCTCGCAACAACCTCCAATACTTAACGCTACTGCAGATTTTCCAAAGAGACTTAGCACTGACATAGCAGGGAATGGCTGCGACGATGCCAATGGTGAGAAGCTCTGAAGCAGGAGCGTCATCTTTGTTCGTATCCTGGAGTCAGTAGATGGTCTCGGTGATATAAGGGAGAAGAGTGGAGGAGGATTTATAATGCAGTCGTTATGACATCCCTCGGGCAAGCAGAAACAAGCTCATGTTGCTGCATGTGCCTTGATGGTGTTTGAACTACATTCTGTGTATCTAAACCTGGATAACTTTTAGTAAGTGATTTTGGTTTGATCTGCAAATGCACCCTGCTGATTGGACCAAGACTAACAGCTATTTCACTTCCCTGTTGACATCAAATTCTACCCATTAACATCAGTCTCAAATATTAATTTGTACATTTTTAATGCTACTGTTATAAAACTGTGTGACTTCAGGACATGCTGCACTAGCTAAAACTGTATCAGGAAACAGAAATTGTTGATTTTAATTCCATAATAATCTTCACCATGCAAGACAGTACAGATTAGCTGTTCCTGATACCACCATGCAAAGCAGCTTGCTACAAAATCATTAAGCTCTAAAAACATCTAAAAACAAAAGGAGATGCTTTTACCAGTGTCAACCTACACTAAAAAAATGGGAGAAAGGTATTACTTTCTACTTGTGATTTTGTATTCCCACCCTCTATTTTTACTTTCATATCAGCAAGCAATAGTTGTCTTAGATAATATTTTCTAATGGAAAGCTGAAATGATTGGAGGAAAAACAGTTCTCAGCAAGTCCTTAATTATGAGGCATTCACAGTAAAACATTGTTTTATTAGATGTATTTAGGTTAACGGGGTTTACTGATAAACAGTTTCAGGTAGACTGCAGATCTTGATTTGGCTCTTACCCATACAGATGGTTGCACTTGAGATTAAGCATAGTAGAAAATAGCATTCAGTCTGACATTAAGGTTATTGCCTTCCCATCTGCTGTTTCTGGAGACAGGTGAATTTTCCTTTTCCCACATGTGCTTGACAGAGAAAACTGTCATCCTGGAGAGGTTGACAGTGTGGTATTGCTGGCTGTGGCCTCTTACCCTGAAAAGCATTGCTTTGAAGAAGATTCCCAGTGAGATAGAGATGTTGTATTTTATTGGTTACAGTAGCTTTTCCCACTGATTAATGGTCTGGTGATTGTCTTCAGGAACTGCCCGATTTAGAAGATATAGATGTAAATGAATTTCCCCCAGAAGAGGAAATCTTTGTTCAGAAGGTAACATCCTTATTAATTCCAGAGATGAAGCTTCCCTAAACACATTTACAAATATTTTTCAAAATGAGGATAATCTAAATTGTGAAATGCTTTTTTGGGAGATGCAATCAGTTATGCATTTATAAACTAAAATAGATGTTTCAGCAGATCTGTATCCACTTGTAAATCTTTTTTTAATTTGAATTTTTATATTACTGTGTTGCAAAAATAGGAGAATGAAAACCTGAGACTGAGTAATGCAACAGTTAAATAAGATTAATTTCTTAGTAGCATGTAGTGTTTTAGTGAAGATTACCTTAAAATGTACTTTACCACTACTAATGTGCTGCAGAGGACTGCATGGATAGAACAAATCGCCTGCTATTGAATAAAATCAGACTTTTCAACTGAAAACACAGATTGAAACTCCTCTGTGGGCTAGTCAGATACAAGGCAGTTCACGCCTCCATTAGCGTTGTGCTCTGCTCAAACTAATCTGCTAGGCAAAAGCCTATTAACAGAAACAGAAGAGAAAAAAGAAAAAGAAAACAAAGCTTAAAAGCACAGCTCTGATTCTTGTGATACTGCATGTGTTTTTGCAAGTCCCTCCAAGATAATGCAGAATTTTCCTACAGTCAGTGTAAGGCATGGACTTTCTTTGCTCTTTTGGTCACAGACTTGTAAGTGTGTTACTAAACTCCAATTAAAAGAGGCCTCCAATTAGAAGAAGATAAGAGAAGGGAACAAGGAGTATTATTGAAGGAGTACGTGTTAGCAGCTCTTAATGCTCCGAAGGGTGTTCCGTTAGGCAGGTCCCTCTGTTTGGAGCTAAAGTAATAGAACTGAGCCCACACATTGCTGAACTGCTGAAATAGGTCTTCTTTTCATAAACTGTTAATAGTTTATGGTCAGTTCATTGCTAATGTGTGAGAAATGGTTAACCCAAGATTCATCCATAAAGAAGCAGAGCTATGGGTGAAGCGCATCTTCCATACATTTTGGGAGAACAGCACATCATCAAAGCTGACCACTGTTATATGGATCCAAGAGATATTTACCCATCTTTTAGCTTTTACATCTAGAATAATATATTTTCAATTGCATTTTCTACCTTTACAGCAGGAATATCACCCAAAGATTGAAATAATTTCTGAAATGACAAATGAGAGCGATTCTGCATTAGAGGAAAACAATAAAGGCACGTTTGAGAATTCAGCAGGAGAAGAAGTTCCAACAGCAATTTTTTCAAATGCGTATAAGATACATAAAGAGCATGAAAAGGAGCACTTAAGGCCCCTTGTTGAAAGCTTCTTTACAGAGCCTGCTAATTCAGAAAGATACCTGGAGACCAAAGATAAACAAGCAACCCCCTCGAAACCCTTGATACAAGAGGTTATCACGGAGCCCAAGGATAATCTACTATGGTCACCAGTCTGCAACCGACTAGATGACCCAAGCCCCTGGGAAGAGGACGGTAAGATTACAGCAACATAATTAATCACAGAGAAAAAGGTGGGTGGCACACACTAAAAAGTAAGGATTTGTTCAGCTCTTGTTGAAAAAATTTTCAATCCACTGTTAGTTAACAATCACCTCTTCCTTTTATTTATGTGGGAATCCTAATAAATCAGGAATTAAAATGAATTAAATCTCTTTTTCTACACAGAGGTTCTTGTCGAGTTTTATTTAAATGGTTTTAAAAAATTGGGCTCTACTTTTCTTTTTCCAGTATTACAGATCACCAGTGAGTTTCATTTGCCTTTTGCCTTCATTCTTTTAACAGGGAATGGCAGCGATGGAGAAGTACAGTGCCTGGCTGAGGGTGAAGGATGTCCTCATGAAGCACAAGATGACAAGGACAGTGAGAGTGGATTAGATTAGTCATTTTTAAAATCACAGACCAAATCTGGAGCACAGCGCCTGGCTGACAGCATGTGGTTATTCTCAAAACGCAGAGCTCAGCGATGGGACCATTACAGTTACAACTGACATAACACTTACTGTGATATAAAAGCCACCGCCTTCAACAGGAGGACTTAGCGTTTCAGTCAGTCAGAAGCTGCTGTGGCCTCCAGCATCTGACCTTCGGGGCAGAACTGCTGGTTGTGTCAGTGTGAGAGAAGCCCATAATCCTCTCTAACCCACAGGCAGCGAGTGCCCAGTGTTCCCACTGCCAAAGCTGCTGGAGATGCCTCGGCTCCAAGCTCTTCACGGCAGCTGGCAGCGTTCACTACTCTGAAAGCGAGGGCACTACTGTTTTAAGGTGAAATTCCACTTTTGTGTCATTTTTTCCCTTGCATCCTTCTAGAAATTACTTATTTAAATGTGTATGTCTTAGGGTTTCATTACATTCATAGTTTCAATGCATAATGTAACAGGTTTCTGTCATTTGAACTAAATAAAGATTCTGCTTGTAACCACCACAGATACTTTAACTTGCATCATCTCCTTACTAGTACGTCATACCAGATGGACTTCAATGACAAATGGAGACTGCTCCTTAACACGATATTTTACAGATCTAATATTCATAGACATTATGATTGCTTATGCAAAAACAGATGCAGAAATAGCATCCGTGCATGGAAAATCTGGTTTTACCTTTTAGGGCAATCTGTGATGAAGCATATACTTGTATCTGCCATTTTCACCATTTTTCATTCTGAGCTGTGTCTCAGGATCTGGATTTTGAATATAACAGAAAAATAACCAGCCAGTCAGTAGTGGCAGAAAGACAGCTATGGTGTCAAAAGCTGATCAAAGGAACTCTTCTTTCATTAGCTTCCTCTTACATGACAGTGGCAGTCTTGTGCCAAAGTGAAATGAAGATAACAGCAGTGATGCCTCAGCCAGGTTCTCCTTCCCTTCCCTTTTTTTTCCCCGCTTCTCCCCCTTCTGAGCTAGAGCATAAAATTCAAGGAGGTGGAGGTTGCTTGAGAGCAGTGCTTCCTCTGCGACACCGCAAATGAAAAGAGAAAGAGTTGGGGGAAATGGACAACTCTTGGCCAATTCTGCTGAGGCATTAATGGCTCTCGTTTTCCTAACACAGAAGCGGCTGCACTAGTCAGTTAAAAAAATAATTGTATGCTGTTTAAGCACAAGATAAGAGAGTTGGCCTCATCTTCAAGGGCTGAAGTTGGTTTTATGATGTAACAAACAATTGCAACATCAGGAGTAAGCCAAGCTTTAAGCAACTTCACTTCATCAAGCCACACCCAAGTTTAGGCAGATGTCTTTTTTCACATTTCTATAAATCTCTAATAATTTGTAATGAATAGAATTGGACAGGTCTTGTAGATGTGCACATTTAAAGAAAAAAAAATACTACTATGGGCGTGCTGAAAAGACGTATTTCCCATTAGCTGGGCCTAGGTACCATCTGGTGGTAAGAGCACTGGTCCTAACCATACCAGAAAATAATTGCAAAAGCCCTCAGGGAAGACAATACAATTGCTTTAAACATCAGCCATTTTCCACCTTCCATGAGTAAAAAACATGCTGGTGAAATCCTTGGCCTCCAGCACAGGGCAGGAGGATGAACAAGGGCCTGTGGAGAACAGGCTTGCCTGAAAGCATCTTCACATGAATCTTCTCTTTAGAAAGCTGCAAATGCTGCCAACAACATCTGTGAGCTCAGTCCTAAAAAATACCCGCTTCCCTTTCCTGACAGAAAGCTGGATACGGACTACTTTGAGGGCTTTGGGTTTTGCATTTTTTGTGCTGTGTTTTAGTGCCCGTCCTGGTACGCCCTCATTACACTGAGAACAAACAAGCAGGAAGGACCACATTAGCACATCACACTTAAAGAAAAAAATGTTTAAAACCAAAAGATTTTAAAAAGTAATTCCAAGAGTGAAGTTTGGGCTCTATTATCACTGAAAGCAAGAAAAAAAGGATAAAAAATGCAAGTCATTTCAAGAGCTATAGATTCTTTTACTCATCCTGCTTTTACCAGATATATCCACTCTGACTGGCAGTTCAGTTTGAAGAATTCAGCTGCTTTCTGGGCTGTGTTTACTTTGCCACATTGGACTTGCTAGATCTCTCTGGCTCCTGTTTTTTCACACAGATGATCACAACTCATCAGCGGGCCCTACATTATCTCGCAGGTCAATCTCCTGAATTCCTGGAAGCTATTTTCACTTATCGGTGAGGACTTGGGAAGGAGGAAAGGAGTAATGGGTAGGCGAAAGTAGTGAGAGAAAGGTCAGAGCAGGACTAAATGAGAAAAAAGTAAACATATTTAATTAGTGTTTTCTGTAAAACTTTACAAATGTACAGCATAGTGCAAAAACGCAGTCTCATCACATCACCTTCAAGTAAAATGAACAATGTAAAAAGCCAAGGAACACAAGCTTGCTCCTTCACAGGAGTGGCTCTCGAATACTCTTCCTGGAGGTTCCTCTCGCACCATCAAGCTGCAATCTCATGTTTATAGCAGAGCAAAAAGCCTAAAGAAAAACCCAAGGACCATCCTGGGTGGCTGCTCACAGCGAGTGCAGTCTGCCGCTTGGCTGCAGTCTGCCGCTTGGCTGCAGCCTGAAAAGGTGTCAAGCACCCTTGTTGGCTGAGCTGCACCTTTGTCTACCTGCAAGCAGCTCTCCTAAGATGGTTCACGTCTCAACCCCAACTAGACAATCCAGTAAGACACTGAAGTGAAAGTCTAACCTCAAGCATGTGATAGGCTTCATAAAAATACGGGAAAACTGCTCAGGAGCTTGAAGTTAAGCACGTGCTTAAATACCTTATTGGATCAATACATTCAGTGTTAACATTAAGGCAATCTAGTGTGCAAAGCTTCAGAGAAGGATGTGAAGCTTGAATGGGGATAACAGATGCTGTCGGGTGACATGAGACACCAGACAGTTTCAATGACCTATGAGAAAAGAAGTAAACAGAGTGCAACTCAACAACTTTCCATTGCCAGAAATGACGAAATACAGTGGCAAATGGGCTGATCTAGGGGAACTTCCTAAGCACAAATCTGTCAAAAAGGAAAACCTTGTCCATGATACCCTCAAGCACATCATCTAAATACCAGGCCAATGGGGGCTGCCAGAATTTTCCCTTAATCCTGACCACGAAAACAGTGGCTGGAATTAATTCAGAAGCTCTCACAACCTCGCTCCTGCAAAGACTGCACCACCAAGGTGGTGACAGAACTCTCAGCACACAGTAGTTAGCTGGGGAAAAATGGGCTCAAAAGTGAATGTTTCTGAACCAACACATCTGTTCACACACTCATAAATGGAGGGAGGAAAGGGCTGTGACAGGAAGGTCCATTTAAAACATGCTCATCTTATTAAGGAGAATTTGAGCCTGCATTCATCTGATTGTTTGACTACATTTTGGGGTGGATGCTGCTTGACCATTCAAGATGCTCAGAAATACGGTTTAGAACCCAGAATCCTCATGGAAATGAAAGGGGGCAGAGCATTTCTTCCAATGATACTGGTGTGCGTGGCTTATACCTCCCTGTCTAAGTCCATAGGAGGCCTGAGTCAGTTGGGTGTCCTGGGTCTATCTTACTGCATTTGGGTAGCTTTCCTAAGGAAAAGCAACTCGATTAGAGGATACTGAGATAAATAATACGTTCTCATTAGAACTACAGCATAAAAACCAAAGCTCTGCTTTGTTGAGAAACTCAGTTGTGAGAAACCACATGGAAGAGGAAGATAATTCAACCTTTGGAGGCTGGTCTCAGATGCACAAAGGACAGAAGAAAAGTTAGTGGGACATGCTGGACTAACCCTTCTGCCTCTCTCCTATATTGAGCAGCTGAGAGTCCTTCTAAAAAGGGGTTCCAATTAATTAAACTGGTTCATCAGGTTTTATACATCAATAAACCAACAGGCACATCTTCAGGGAAAATAGAACAGGTCAAGGGCAAGGAAAAAAAAGCATTGGACTGGA
>VYZV01014731.1:68350-100760 GCA_013401275.1 Pandion haliaetus | reverse complement strand
TATGGGATATCCTGCCTTTATGTTAGAGAAAATAAACTTGGGGCAAAAAAAAAAAATCCCAAACAACAAACCCTCTCAACTCAGCATGGGATGTTTTGGGGTCTGTGATGGTCTGTAACTCCCCTAGGAGCTAGAGACACATTCTTCGAGTGGTCACTCAGAAAATGATCTTCTGCACACCCCGAGAGATCTTAATTTTCCTATTCACCCTAGGAGGATAAGGGAAAGGCACAAGTGCATCCCATCAAAACCAGATAATGGCTAAAAGAATATTTTTAGAGCATTGGACTGGCATATAGAACTATTTTCCTATTTAAAAAACAGCATCCAGAAGGGTCAGGCATCATAGCTAATCTGTGCTGCCCCGACAAAATCCAACAGTTTGCCATTGCAGGCACTAGTCAGGATCGCTTTATTTTATGAAGTCCCTGATGTACTTTCAAGCTACTCTTCAATTAAATTTTCTTAGAAGATTTTAAATTTCTAAAAGCATTTTCAAGAAAAAAAAGTCCTGCCAAGTTCTCACTCCCCATAGGAGCAAGCACCAGAAGCAGTATTTGCTTCTAAAATTGTTATCCTGGGCAAACACTGAAATCCAGGTGCAGAGAGGGTAATACAACAGCTACTGACCATTTCCACCTATTCAAAAAGAAAGGGCACAAAAAGAAACTCTTGTGGGTTTCTGAGTCACTTTTGTTTCTTTACATTCAAACCTGTGGATGCTTGGATGGGTGGGAGGGAGATGATGTTTCTGGGAAGCTAAATCAGTGGTTGTTGTCAGTTGAAGAGCTCAGGTTTAATGGGATATCCCCTTGGACACCCACAGAGGACAGGTAGGAAGCCATATTTTCAGATGGAACATAAAGCGATGAACTTTCAGGCAAGCTGATGAGGTCGTTTCCAAAGACTGACTGACGATCAATGAGGAACTGCTGGGTGCTTTCAAGAATGACATCTTTCCCTAGGAATGCAAACGGACAACAGAAAACTCAGTTTCTCAAAGGCAAGTTACCGGCGTTTACGTATGTAGAACTGAAAAGTGGCAAATCCCCACTGCAACAGGAGGTGAGGGGCCTCACTCCTGGCAAAAAAAGTTGGAAACACTTGAGTCAAACCTGGACTCACTCAAAAGCCCATTAAAGTCAATGGGAACCTCTGCAGGTTGCCAAGCTGGGTTCTGCCTGAATGCTGAGATGCCTCACAAGAAGTGAAAGAGGGATGACCAAGTGGTTGGAGACACTGAGAAGCGGATAGAAGCAGCTTCTCTGCTCCTTCACTCAAGAACTGTCTGTTTTTCCCCATCTTTGCAGAAGGAGACATCTGTCAATTGCCCCATTATTCCAGCATCACGCCACGGCATGGACCAGAAAGGCTTTGCAAGAGGGGGGTGCCTCTCTTGTGCAGTTCAGCTCCAGCCTGCTTAAGAATTCTCTCCAGCGTAGCTGGGCTTTTAACACCTCTGATGCTCATGCAAGACGCTGAGCTTAAGGTGGAGACTGGAAGTCCTTGAATGACACACGATACATCAAAACTCTAGGGTAGAGTCAGGCAGCTACAGCACCAAACTAAGGCTCACAAAAGCTTCTCTTTCAGGTCTATGCCAGCTGAATACACATGAGAATAATAATATATCACTATTCCAAGACCAGGAAAACACTTCTAGATTCATATCTAAGGTCAATGACACACTTTATGAGAGTCAGTGAGTGGGAGAAGATCAGCTGGCCAGTTCCCTTGAGGTCTGGTAAAAGGTCTGGAGAAACTGAGACATAACCTTTGCCTCTGGCTGCTAGCAGGTACCAGGTCACCTCCTCTGCAGCAGGAGCCAGAGGAAACACAGGACCCGTACAGCTCTCACAACCCCTACCCGCTTGGATGACCACATTGCTCTTAGGTGGCGATGAACAGGCAGAGAAAACAGTGGAGACACTGATAGATATGATGTGGACCCAAGCAGAAACAGAGGTAGTTCAATTACATTTAAAACTTTATTTTATCCGCCATACTTTTCCTACTGCTCAGTAGCTAGCTTAGCAGTTGTTGTGGAAACATTGCTCACCAACAATCATGAAAGTAAAATAAGAAACATTTTTCAAAGTGGCAAATGGTCAGTGCTGGACGTTGCATCTAGCTGCTGACATGTTTAACACCTTAATTACATCCCCCATTCCTGAGTCTGCAAGAGCTGCTAGTGCTCCTACCTGGGCAGGCGTTGTTAAATGGTGGGTTGAACACTTTTGAGGGCAGCTCAGTTGCATTCTTCTCCAGATCCACTGTGAGTCGCTGCATCTTGATGCAAAAATATAAACTACAATGTACAATTATACAAAGACAGGGGAGCTTGTTAGAACTAGGCCATTTCTCAGAATCAGTGCTTCATCAGTGCTGCACAATATCCACCAGCAATGCAAGCTATCCTCCCTGCCCTGCCTCTCCTCCCAGCCTCACCTGCACTTTGTTAAAATCGCCAAAAGTGTGTGCTCAAGGGCAGATATGCCTGAAGGAGAGGGCTAAGGGAGATGTAATCCCCTATTAGCACTGGCTAATGTGATGTGAATCTCCTGTCAGATGAGGAGGCCAGGCTAGCGTCACTGTGGCTGTCCCTGCCCAGCTGCTGTACAAAGCAAACCCACAGTCCTCTGCAGCCAGCAACAAACATGAAAGGAATTTTCTTTCCATTTGCCTATGACTGTCTTTAAAGTAAAACTAACTTTTGCTTGCACAGTGCTTCTAGGCGTGGAGTTGCTGCAGGTAGTACTTCCACGCTTCTCTACGCTCATGACTTTCTGTAGGGTGAGCAAGGCTAAGGGTAGGCTGCTCAAAATGCTGGGAAATTCAGTGGACTCAAGGACTGAACTATTGAACATTGCAGCCTCCCTCTTGGCCTTTTCTCTTACGCAATCCTTTTAAAAAGAGACCACCCCTTGCTTCTAAGACTTGCTAATATTATCTCTCTCTTCAGAGACTCTCCTTCCTAACACTCAGGAAGTGGAATTACCTAGTAAATTCAAAATTATTAAATCAAAACCTGAAAAGGCTAGAGATATCATGAAGAAGGCTTAGAGACCTTTTGCACTTAATTGGAATAGATTACACTTTGCTTGCGTGTCTGTAGAAATGGCACAACCATCCAAGTCTTTATCCAACTTGGCTGGCAGGGAGGGCTCTGAAAATTCACCTTCCATCAGGCAGGAAAAAGAACCCAGCCATGAAACACACATTTCCTTCACTGTTTATTAAAACACCATATGCACTTCAGAAATGTCTGTGTCAACGTCAATTCCAAACAAATACTGCCAAGCAATTTCTCCTTGTTTCTTCTATAGGGGTATGCATGAACCTCTATTCTAATTGCATGTGGATCTACTGCTCCAAAAATGTACAGGGATGGCTGCACTTTATAAAGAGCTTTGGCACAAAGATACTTTATGAATCTATGGTATTAGCAGGACATGACATTCACGCTAAGAGAAAGTTTAGAGCAGCCAGTTTCAATTAAAGGCTCCAGGACACCAACACGTCTCTAAACAAGCTCTGGTGGGAAAGACAGGTCAAGGTGTAAGATAACACTCTCAACCTACCCTCAGGAGGTGCATACTTGTTCTTTACCACACTCTCCCCCCTAGCTATAAAATAACTAAGCATTCTTCAGTTATGCACAAGCTCTGCTTCATAATTACATTTTTATTATTATCATACCTCAGAAATACATGTCTCTTACCGGGGACAGACTGGCTTCTATTTCAGTCAAATTCCACTCACTCAAGGACAAATTGGGATTAAAGACCTGTTGGGAGAAAAACATCATTAGGGCTCTGAAAGGTGTAATGGTTCAGGATACTCATATCCTCAGCTGTCTGCAGGAGATTGTAGCCCTGCTGGCAGAGATGCCAGAAAGCAACTTCTGCCTGTGCCTCAGCTGCTCTGACATATTAACTGAAGCTACAGGCAAAGGCTCATGCGTGCTGATTTGTAGCACAGCCAGAACAGCAAGGGCTGAGTTGTGGGCACTTGTGCTGACCCGCAAGCCTTGCTGCCTGCCAGTGGAGGGACAGCACAGACACCCGGTGCCACAGTCATGTCGTAAACCAGGGCAGCTGTTTGTGTCACTGCACATGCAAGTCAAAGTCTTTTGCTGCTCTTGGATCCTAGGACTCTTCCAGACTCATGTTTTTTTAAAAGCATTCCAAAACACAGTAGCAGATTACTGCTGCATCAGTGACTAGATGGCAATTTCTTAAGAAGTCTGAGCAACCTGGGAAAAGGAGCTGTTGGTCTGGGGTACAGTTTTATGATTCATTCTCACTCTTGTGACGTTCAGTTGCACAGAGAGAGAAAAGTGTGTCAGTAACAGGAAAACACCTCCTAATGAGAAATAAGAAACAGAAACCAACAGAGTCAGTGATAGAGCAGGCCATTAGAAAAGCTTTCCGTAACGTCAAAATCAATCACAGACATTTGGGAACTGGCTTTAAGAGGATAAGATTGATTTTTCAAATTATCTTTCATTCCTGTTTATCCATGCAAGCTTACAACGTGCCTGTATCTGAAGCACCTCCTCAAGGGAGCATATCTTTGACATATAGATTCTTTTGCTATCTACAGAGTTATTTGATTATTGGCAAAAACCTTTCATATACTGACTGTATGTACAAGGAGAGAGAGAGTGAAAGAGAGAAATTATCAAACCTTCATATTTCTACATATATACTGAAAAAAGCCACCATTGATTTCTAAAGAACAGTGACCTGAGAACTGCAGACAGATAAATATCTCAGCAGAGAGAGAATTTGACATTGGCTACACTTCCCAGAATGTGAGGAAAAGGGGAAGGTAGTAGAGCTAAACACAGTCTAGGACTGTCTAAGATGCAGAATATGCAGAAAATAAAATAACCCACCCAAAGCAATTACCAAACTAGCTAGAGAGTTGTATTAAACCTATTTTATGTAAAAATGTTGGGTCTCATGATGACGTCTTTACCAAATGCACTGTGTTTCGTGTTCCTAGAAGTTCAAATATGTGTATTTTCAGAAGAAATGTAAAAAAGCATCATTTAAAGTCTGAAATCCTCCCAGTTCTTATGAGCAGGTCAAAACAGAGCTGTGACTCTACTGGTAGCATGTGACAGATAAAGTGCCACACAAGAATAAGCAGCATGGTCTATCTGATTTACAGCCCAAAGGTATCACTGTGAACTTCACAACTCTTTCCCGCAGCCGCCCCGGCAGAGGGAGGGCCTGACACTCACATCCAAGAGGCTGGTGGGCTCCAGGCCGTACTGCTGGCTCCTCAGCAGCAGCTGCAGCCCTTCCAGGCTCCAGTCCGTGCCCTCCAACGGGTCTGAAATATCTGTTCTGAGAAAAGACAAGGGGAAATATTGCCACAAATGAGACTTGCATAGATACATACAGAAAGCAGGACTGAGCAGCCCTCCAACATGAGGTTTATGTTTAAATCTCATTTTTAAAACCAAGAGCCCACTGCCAGCCTGGGTTTATGCCATATAACTTGGTTTAATCCCAGAAGTGCAATCCAGCAGAGCACACAGGAGACTGAGCTGATGGTAAAACAAGCGAGACTACTCCTCTCCTGGGTGACGCCTGTGGTTTGGGGATGGATAGTCTGTGCACACATCTCCTCAAGACTGAGAAAATTAAAGCTTTCCTTAGAAGAAATCCTTCTAGGGATGCACTTGGGATCCAGAACGGGCTGCATTCCCATCCTCCTGGGTCCAAGATGGCTGAATTACTATTAACGAATGGCTTTTAAAGGAGTGACTTCTACCTGTAGGCATTCAGCCTGCAGGCCACATTTACATAAGACATTCAGCTAAAGCAGCAACTGTGAGGCCCTGCTGTGTTTAATCCCCCCGCAAAAGCTACAAAAATTTCTCTTAAAATCCAGTCTTTAAAAAAGGACGATTTTTCTTCTAATAAAATGTTTTTAAGTAGCCAGTGGGTTCAGAAGGAGAAATTTGGTTCCCTGTAAGGACCCAAAGCAAAATAGAACCTTTCTGATAGCCCTGTTGAGTGGTTTGGGTTTTTTCCCCCCAGTCCTCTTTACATTGCTGTAGTTGCCATCAAGAATGAATTCTGCAGTTAACTTCCATGTCATCCACCAAGCTGCAAGCATGCCTTCCTCCTTCTGGTGAAGTCTGCTGTACATCGGTGCTGTTGGGATTTCAGTCTCAGACCACAGCTCCAAAAGTGGCTCACCCAGATCGCCCTGTGGCTGAGCCTAATGACACTGTGCTAACCCCCCTTGCGTGCCCTGGCTTCAAAATATTGAAACCTCCAGCCCTTTATATCAGACTTCTGCACTCAGTGAACACAAACTCCCAATTCTTCATCCCCATGAGTGACCTCATGTGCTATTTCATGCTTTTAAGTCATGACTTTATACCCTTTTATAAAGCCTTGCTTTGGACTGCCCAGCATTTTACTGAGCCCCTGCAGTTCAAGGAGACAAGCACAGCAATGTGCCTAAGTTTTGTCGGTTTTCACTCTTAGTCAGAGATGGGGAAGCCGAGATCTCTTGCAGTGTCAGCTCCCCGGTACCTGCCCAGAAGCGCGTGGCCCACGTGATGGTGCCACAGTGACTGGCTGCCCCCTGAAGACAGATCTAGCACTGACTCAGGAAAGTCACCTTGGAAAGGTGATATGAGGAGATGCAAAGAGAGAACAGATCAAAGAGAAAAGTCTATTTGACTTCACAGCACAGGAGAGGAAAAGAAAGGGGGCAAATTATTTCCTTCTCAGGCCCAAGCCTGGGCCTGATAAATGCTTTGATGCCTTATCAAATATATGCCCTACTTAGTGTACAGGTTATGACGATGATTGACTGTCATCTTGCATCACTGTCTGTGTATTGGCACAAAAGTGACACCTTATTCACTGCACAGAAACAGCAGTGACAAATATTTCCTTATGACTTTATGTAACTAAAGACTCAACAAATGACAGAGGGCACACAAGCTACTGGAGGTGTAGTACTGTCCAGTGGCCTGCAAGACTGCAGACATGGATGCTGGTCTGGGCTCCAGCTTTCACTTGGACCTTGGGCAAATCCTCCTCATTGCAAAAAGCCTCTTCCTGCTCCCATGGCTCTGATGCACACGGTCTGACAGCTCTTCCTTTGTTGGGTCCTTCAAGCAAGTCACTCACAGAGCCCCTACCCCTGTGAACTGTCCCCTGGGCTTCAAGGATCCTCTAAGCAGGTGCCACAGGTACAGGATGGAGCTCACCAGACTGCATTAGGTGACTTAAAATCAGCCTGCCTTTCCCCCCTGCTCATGGAAAGAGAGGGCCATGAAACACACAGGGCCACAGCTCGCTCTCGCCCCCCTCACCTGTCCAGCAAGGCCCTTCTGCCTCTTCTCTCAGATGGCTGTGAGGTCCCTGGTGGGGCTGCACCACAGCTCCCCTTGCCTTCCAAAACAGACTGAACCATGGCGACCGGGAGCACAGGTGGCTCAGAGCAAGCCCGGCAGCCTGGCAGGGGGACATCAGGCTCAGCGGTAGCTTTCACTCCAGGGCTGACTGGCTCTTCCTTGATCAGCATGAGGCACTTCTCTCTGTATCAGAGACAAGACTTAGCACCACACACACATCTGCTACACAAAGGCCTCGCGCTACTGGGAAGGGCAATAGCACAAGGGCTTGCTTCCACTTCTCATCAAACTTCCCCACAGGGTCTTTCCATTCCCCTAGATGGGCAAAAGAAACCAGCAACCTTGTTTTCTTTTCAGCAAGCTCCAGAAACAAGCTCAGCTGGAATATCTTCAGTCACTTCATCAGTCATAGCTATAACAAATTTGCCCCATTCGATTGTTTTGCAAATATGGAAAATACACTTCCATGTGTTGATCATTCCTCAGATGAGTGTTAGGCATGAGACAGGTTAGGCATGGTCACTAGGCTAGAGAGGTTCCCCTGAAAAAGAAAAGTCACCACCCTAGAGATAGGAATGGGATCAGCAAGACCTTCCCATGCAGGAGTTAGGATTAGACCAGCAAGCACTCTAGCGATCCCAATGACACAGGTCAGGATCTTGTGGGCCTGCAGGTTTTGGAACAGAACCTACCAAGATCTGACAGTCCCAGTCAGATGTTTTACTTGTTTGGAAGCAGAGGTTTGCCTTTTTCCAGTGGGAAAGGCACTCCATGTTATTCCTAGACGGACCTATGGCATTGAAGTTTTGAATAGTAGTATTTTGTACGTAAAAATCTACTCTGTACTACTTTGAGGAGATTTTACAGCTCCCTGTGAACCTGCACAACTGGAGCCAAAGAGATAAAGGTGTGTAGATCAACGGGCACAGGGCATGGAAAGGCCATACTGAAAAAATATTATCTTACAACACTTACAGACTAGCTTTGCTGCAAGATAACACATAAGCACATCACACATATGGGATGGTAAGTGACAGTACAAAGCCTTCCTTGGCATTCCTTTCAGGTCATCTTCTCATCTCGTGAATCCTAAACTCCCACCGGAAGCTCATGTTGATTTGGGAAGTACACACTCCTGAACTCATTAGAGCCGTGGCTGGCTCAGATTCTTGAGTCATGCAGACACAGCACAGATCAGAGGCCACCAGATGGCACCCAGTAATTAGTAGAAATAAGCAACTTAACTTGAAGGTTATATTAAAATTTTTATGCTTTAGAAATGGCTTCCAGTTTTTTTTTTAATCTGGAGCTCTTTACTTGCTTCTAGCTAATTTTATGGTTATGGATCAATTATAAGGCAGATTTACAGGCAATTTCTAGAGTATAACAGACTTACCTCTGTGCCTGAGAAACTGTTTCCATGATTCATGTGTCTACTTACTTTCCACTGACAAAGTTGTAGCTATTCTGCTACTAGCCCTAAATACAGTGCATGCCTGTGGCAGGAAGAGATAAGCATTAAAATACCTCTGCATTCAGTTCTTAAGTTACTGGGACCTTTTCACAGAAAAGTTGTCAAACATCGGAAGTTGTTGTGATGCAACCTTTCTGTTTTCATTAGCAGAAAGATGTACAGTTTGATTCTGTTTCTTCTTTGTCAAAGCCAAAAGGAAACTTCCTTTCCTTCTCCCTCTCTCAATAAACCCAACAAGTGTTAGCAACTCATTACTTGATATAGTCTGAGACAGCCCCTGCCTTGAGAAAAAAATATAAAGAAACATGGAATACTTCTCAAAGAGGTGAGTGGAAGTTCTCAGCATGAAACTCAAGACTTTGTTGCGACAGTTATGCTGTTATTATCCCTCCCTAAGTCTGAAAATCTGACACACATTGCAAACTGGAAAAAAATATTCCAGCCCACCATCTCTATAGAAATTTGTGAATCAGACAGAAAATTTGGTACAATTACAGCCAGGAAAAACTCTTTTGAAGTTACGCAAGTCCACACCCAACTCTCCCTGTTTTTAATCACAAACATGTTTACCTGTCACTTTCAGGAGGGGATTGCATATTTATTATGTTGGATGGTGATGCTTCAGTAACATCAGATATGACAGGTCCTCCAGCAATTGCAGGGCTGTTTAAGCAAGAGGCAGGTTCTGTTGACGGCTAACAGGAAAGCAAAAATCATATAGATTTATCCTTCTGGGGCCCAGAACAAGCCCAAGGCCCTAGCTGAGATAGTTAGGGTTTACTCACTGTGCCCTTGAGTACTCCTTGTATGGAAAACAAGAAAGGTTTTACCTACTATGCAACATTGTAATTTCCTCTGGTCTTTCCTCCAACCACGCAGAGGTGCAGGTGTAAAATAAGCACTGTGACTGAAATGCCAGCTACTGAGAGGTTTTACCATGTCTGACATTTTGCCTAGACTGCTTAGCTTCCTCTGGAGGGAAAAAATCAAACACAGCCCAACAGGGGAGTATGGCTTTCTCATGCCAGTTCAAGTATTTTAACTGTATGACATAAGCGTTGTGTCTGGCGTCTGCTTTGGTGGGTTAGGGTGGTGGGGATCCCTCAATGACTGCAAAAATCTGGCTCTGGTCAGAAAGATTATAGTACCCACTTCTAGAACATACTTCTGCCTTTCTGCCCTTGTGATAAACCAGGCTGGAATAACACCATGGAGAATCTGGTGTGTGGGGTCTGCCTTTCCCTCCCACAGCCCATGGCCTCCCACATGAACATGGCAGCACAAGCACATGCAAGCATGTGCCCCTCCCTGAAACAGGGGAGCTGAAGAAATAATAAATGTCACTCAGCTTTGCAAACCTCTTCTTCACAGCCAAACTCTTGCTAAACGACTTACTCTGTAATCTGTATTATTACTTCAAACATTGTTCCACCCCGGCCAAAGAAATCCCTCAAAGCTCAGAGGCTGGTGTAAACTTACTGACTGTATGAAGTAGGGGTCACGGAGGGGGTCCGTAGACAAATGTCGGCTGAACTTGGACACTTGTGGAGCTGAGATCCCATTGTCAAGCATCAGAGGTCTGTAAGGAGAAACAGATTTGTTTTCCCAGCACGTACTGACTGGTTCCTGGTTGCTCATACAAGAAATGTCTCTCGGCCAAGGGTTGTTTTCCCCTGTGTACTCTGTTTTTTCTCAGCTGTAAGGTACTTTCTTGTCCAGTGTTATGGACAAGGAAGGGAAACAACAGTTTTGGAGGAAGTCACCATTAAAAAAGAGCATTAGCCATATAGAGAAGGGAAGATCTAGGTTTTCTAGATCTTACTTGAAAGATGCAAGTAAAATAACAAGTTCAGTTCATATTTTGAATTGAACAAATTCAATTCATACTTTCTTCTAACTGCTAGTGGTTTCAAGCTCTAGGCTGGATCCTCAGCTCGTTTAATTGGAGGTAGCTACGCTGAAATTATTAGTGCAATACTGGGAATCCAGCCTTGTTACCAGCTCCCTCATGCTCAGGGCCACTTTGGCAAAGCTACATCTCCGTACGAGTTCCACTTGTTTTCTTGTTTCGTGCCACCCACTAAGTAATAAAACAGAGGGAGACACAAAGCAGACCAGAGCCCAAACTCATTGCATACAGGCTTTTAAAAAATGACTGACAGGCTTTTACAGATGGTCACTGACAATACGAAGCAAGTCTGTGTGCTGGGTCCTGTAGCAGGAGTGCTTTATGTATAGTAAATGATTGAAACCAACAGCAAATGAGAAGGAGCCTCAAAATGGCACGGCCTTTCCATCATGAAACTTCCTGGGTGACAGTCCTTGGTTTTGTGATACAGTCCCAGAGAAGCTGGGAACTGGTATAGTTTCCTACACACCCATTATTGTTACTGCTGTGATGATCCTATAAAACTGCCTAGCAAATCCCTCTTCTTCTCCTACTGTCCCACAGTCAGGAAATCATCTTCGGTGTTCATTTAGAAGACAGTGATTTGGCAGAGGGCACCAGGGAAAGCTAACATTTTTTTCCACAGTAATGTCTAACAGGCTTGACAGAAGATAATTCCTAGCTCCCTTCATCCTACAGACATTGGAGTTGGATATGTTGGGGGAAATTATGGGTTTGCTCCAACTCCAATTAGATCCCACAGTGAAGGGCGTTATACAGCAGGACACAGTGACCACAGCGCTTGTCTAACAGCTTGTTTAACAGGCTTTTTCTATCCTATGACATTAACTAAAGACACAGAATAAAAAAGAACACTTGAATCACCCTGGCATGGACCTTGTTATGGCATAAGCTACCCTTCAGTACACACCGAGGTACCATAGCCAGCCCTGCAACAATTACAAATTTGTAAGTGTCCAGCGCTCTGCTCCAGGAGCCACAAATGAACCTCCCATCCAACATTTCTTATCAAAGTAACTTTAGCGTCTAACCCATCTAACAGTATCCCAGGTCAGACGTGCCAATCCTGCCCAAACCTACCCAGAGCCCCCAGTCAGCACTCTGGTCTGCACCAACAGTTGTTCCAGGCTGTAGGGTATGCTTTCCTGCAGTCATTTAAAAGAGGCAGGAAAACAAAACTGTGAAAGGTAAAACATTAGAGGTACAGATATAGACACAAGAGCTGAGGTTCCTTGAAGACAGACCTTTGTGTTTCCAAGGAAGCAGAAACTCAAATTAACATGCACAACACTGTGCAAATTGCAGCTGGGTTGTATCAGTGTGATCCCTCTTCATAAGAAGGTCAATACAGTTGCTGGGCAGATAGTTCTGTGCTCTTCTGCCCCTTTCCGCACAGTTTCTCACTAATGATTTGCTTTTTTCAAAAAGCAGTGGTCTAAGACAACATTTCTTGGGCTGCAAAGCTTTTACAGGGAGGGCACGGCCCTGACCATGGAAATTAGACATCAGATCCAGCACCACATTTCTCTGCTTACATTTCTCTGCTTCCCCACTCCACTGGAGGAAAATTTCCCCATTCATGAACCTCAGCAACTCAAAGCAGCTGATATTCTCCCCTTGAGCCCTCTTCTTTGCTACCATTCGCCTTGCAGTGTTTATCCCTTCCAAGAGGCTCGGTAGAGAGGGTAGACCAAGGTAAGCATGCCCAGCTTGCTCGTACAGATTATGTGCTCCTTCATTCAATCCTGTGTTTCCTTTACAATCCTCATGAGAGGAGTCAGCCAAGAACAAGGACACTGACTTAAAGAAAATCAACTCCCCTGAGAAGCCATTCTTGGGAAGTCTGGCTCCTTTCTCTGAGGCATAGAGAAGTTTCTGGGTTGCCAAAGGCCACAAGGTAATAAAGGTGGGAACTGGAGGCAGGTCCCTGCCCTCAGCCTGAGCCACAAAGGCAAATTCCTCTTCGTAGCCCCCCTCCCCTCTTTAGATGACAAGCACCACGGAGCAAGAAATGCATGGCTGCTCTCCTGGAAGGCACTAAGCTTCCTAATTCAAGCTTCTCTATTCACTTGCCTTGAAGAACTTATTTATGACTCTAAAGATACCCCTTAGCTAAAATCTTTCTCCACCTTCCTCTCTGTAAGGCCTGCAGGTTACATGCCACCAAACCTGTGTCAGGTATGCACCCCATTCAGTGACTGTGGGTCAAACTAAAGGTGTCTGTGGGTTGGCTGGGCCCAGCTGTGCTCCTCCTGATGACAAGTGGCAAAACTGAGACCTTTAGGAGCAGCAGTGGGGTCCTGCCCTTTACCCTCCCACTAGGTAGTGTTCCCATCTCCCATCACGCTCTGTGTTCCCCAAATAAAGGTCACGAGCTGACACGGTGCTTCTCTAAAGACCACTGAATGGGGCATGTCAGCAGGTCTGACTCGGCAGTTCAGCCCATTCATTTCCCATCACCATGGTGCCCTGGTCCGGTGACCGCCTGCCTGGGCGAGCTGAGCTTGTGCTTTTAGTGAGGGGGCAGCATTATGCACCCGTGAGCGTGTGTGCACCACACAAGGGTACTTACAGCTTCCTCTTTATCCCAGTGCTGCTAGGGCTTGATTGGAGCTGGCCAAACAGAAACTGAATCAGCTGTCAGGAGAGATCAAAATCCGGTGTTAATCAGCAGAGTGATTCAGCACTCCCTGCTCTCCCAGCCATTCTTATCTCACACATTCCTCCCTCCTGACACCACCCCAAAGCTGGGAGCAGCCATGACATATGGGAGCCAAATTGCATGAGACACTGGAGCCCGAAACAGGACTAAGCTTTCCAAGAACTCAAACGACCTGCCTGGCTTTCAAGTAACACCAGCCAGGTGCCTGCTTTGTGCGAAGGCTGCCAGATGCATGCACTCAGTGCTTTCTCTCTCCACTTCTGTGCATGCAGAACTCCACCTAGCCCTATTAGACTTGGGAATCTGCCTGTGAAGTACCCATGCAAATATTCCCAGGCCTGGAGTTTGTCTTGGCCTCCGTAAAAGTCTTTAGAGACCTTTATAAGAGGCTCTATACAGTCTGACAAAGACTTCACAAGTGAAAGAGGCAACCCTTTAGGGGAGACCCTGGATGGAGGTCTTAGCTCTTTCAGTTGAGCTTTTCAGCCCTGTAAAATTCAGTGTTGATATAACAGGACACTAATGGATGCAGAATGGCTTTGGAGAGGAATCGCTTCACAACATTTTCCCAGGTCAGCTTGAATCTAATGCTCTGCTTTGACCTCCAAAGCAAGCAAGCATTATTATTATATATCACAGCTGTCTCTTACTCATTGCTCAATATAACAAAATAGAGTTGCATAAATGCCTCTACAGTGAGTGCTGTGGCTGGTCCAGCCTCAGAGCTGGAGGAAGGTTTGATAGCCTCGTGCATTTCTACCCAGTCCTATGGCTCTGTGATGCCATGTGAGGGTCAGAATGTGGCTCTCAGGGGGACCGGGAAATGTGACATGCTCAGTCATGTCAGCACCATCTGGGAATCACTGGAGAGGCCTTTGCTAGTACTGGTCATGCTAGATTTTAAGGGAGATGGCTCCGCAGCGCTCCTTCGGTCTAAAAGGTTGTACAGTAATTCCTCAACTATACCAGTTACATCAGAAAATTTAACAGTTGCTGGAGGTCCCCACTGGGGGAATGGCTAGCCAATTCTGCTGCCTGCAGCTTCAGTGCTGACAGGAGAGGGAGGCTCCCTCTCACACAAAGGAAAGAGGAAAGATCTGGGAAGCCCAAAGGCATCAGTACAACCAGAGCACAGCCAATACAGGGCAGTTAGCGAGAGTTGTGCTCTCTTGCTTAGGACATTGACAGAAAAGTGGTTTCTAACATCTCAGCAAGGACTGACAGGGAAATTAAAATCTTTTGCTCGAGAGCTTAATCTGCTTTGTTAATGACCGCTTTCCATAGGACACATAAGAGCATCGCACAATTTGAAAGAGGAAAAAAATAAATGTACTGCGATCTCAGAGTGTGGAGAAGATTATGGGACAAGAAAAAAAAAAATCAGAAGAGGACATATACCATGCGGTACAAGTGAGTTTGGAGTTTATATGACCACTACCTTGTTGATCACTTTCTGTTGCTGTGAGTGGTTCTGCCGGAGAGAAACAACTTCCCGCCAAAGAACTTCATTTTGCCTGAAAGTGAAACAGAAACTTTCCATGAGCACAGAAACACCCCAACAGCCCACGGTGCTGCCATGATGCACAGTAGACCCAACTGTGCAAAGTCTGTCTTGCTTTGGGGCTCTTGCAGTGCTTGGCTCTTTTCAGGCGTCCCAAACAGGGTCACACAATTGCTTTCCATGTTTTTCCTTGACCTCAAAAGAACTACAGACCAAAGCATGGAGGAAAAACAAAGAGAAGCCAACATTTATAGGGGAGGGTAACAAGAGGACACATGTTTAGTTTTTGTGGAACATCTGGGCCAAAGTCAGAATTTCAGCAAGGCCTGATTTGTGACTTTGAATGATTTGGATCACCAAGACTGTTCGTCCTGTGGGAGCCAAGAAAGCCCAACCTCTCCACAACTGCCCCCGGTGCCCTCAAAGACCAAGAGATCCTATGGCTAGAGATCCTATGTATTCTGCCTGCTGAAACCTCATACACATGGTGGTACAAAAGCCTATTTGGGAGTGACTGGAGCAGCTAAAGGGATGCTTCTGCATCTGAGAGCCTTGAACTAGGAGGACTGCAATGATTTTATTAGCGGGAGTCACTAATTTCACCCAGCACAGACCTGCGTCCAGCTTGCAATTGCATAGAGCATATTTATTTTCTGTCTGCAAATGCAGCGCACAGGGGAATTTTCAGGCTTCCTTGAACAGTCAGCCCCAGAAAGTGGGATGGGGAGATGCAAAGTTTATTTACTGTGCTGCCTCCAAATCTGGAGGCCAGCCAAGTCCATGCTGCAAAAGGTTTTGCCAGTCAATTTACCGCAAGAGTATGTGGATGTACCAAAACTGACAGGCCAGCAAAACCTATCATACATAGAGGTGAAAGTTATAAATCCTTTTGCTTTTTAGTCTTTCTAGTGTGGATGCTAAAACTGGGAAGATAAGATCCAGGAGTTGAAAGAGCACAGTAGCTGCCCTAGTACAGCAGCTTGTGTAGCAAGAATCTCTGCAGTGAACTTTCTGTACTGGTACTGACAGGATTTTCAGCAAAGCAGCTTTCCTTACTCTGACAGCTTGTACTGGAGTTAGGTCCTAATGGTTCTTCACCAGTGCAAATTTCTTAACATGGTTTCAGCCTGGGATTACTGGTCTGTCTTAGTTTATCAAACTGTATTTTCATCAGTTGAATGCAATTTTGTCCTTTGCCAGATGGAGGAAGGGAGCAAGCAAATCAGAACAGAGAATAAACTAAAAGCAAGGCCAAATCATCGATACTGGAATTCCTTAAAAATTATGTAAGATACGAGCCTAGATACTCTTTCATTGCCACTGTACCCAGATTTCGTGGTGTGATTTCATGCATGTGCTAAGTGTGGGAGTCATTAAAAATTGAGGTAGGATGAAAATATTTATCCGTTGCACATAAGGTGCTGGGCTGGAATGAAGTTTCACAGTATATAGTGTTCCCTCAAGGCCCAGGGTGCCAGCGTCATCTGGTGACGTATGAATATCAGCTTTCATTATAAAAGAAGGGGTTTGGGTCTTTTTCATCATTCATGTGCTTTTTAAACAAAGTTCTCTGTAAGGATTAAAATTCTGGAGGCAAATACAAACCTCTGCAAGTACATGATTTATGAAACCGTATCCATTTACTAAATTCCTAGTGACCAAGTCTGACTCAGAAAATGCCAGAGTCTCAGACAGCTGGAGGTCAGGCAGCCACAGGCAAGCAGCATTGTACTTGCTCGTTTTGCTCTTATACAACAATTTTTGGCCATGTCGGAAGACATAGTCTTCAGAGAGATGGGTCCATGGACTAAACACTACGGCAGTTCCTGTGTTCTTATATATTTTAGGCCAGTCATATATTTTGGAGGTGGAGGATGACAGAGATATTTTTTTAAATTATTTTTTTTAATAGCTGGAGTGGACGCCACCGCATTTCGGCCAAGGACTCTTCTACATGTGCAAAAGAGTTACATCTTTACCATCATTTCTATCTGGAGGAAATACAGTTATCTGAGTTAAGTCCCCAAGTTATACACATACTTCCTACGTGCCCTCCTCTGCGCTTTCCTTATCTGCAAAGGGGAAACATAGATGAAGAGAATATGTCTACCTTTCACAGAAGACAGAGATGCTAAGCATTAATTCATATTTTGTAGATCATCGGGTCTGCACAGAAATCCTACATTGTTTCAACAGATCTAGTCCCTATGATTAGTCCCTGGCTCAGCATGTGCTCCCTGGGAGGGAGGTGTGTAAGGCTCCTTTCAAACATTCCCCAAGATCAACAACACTAGAGAAGCAAATGCCCGTAAGAAGCAGGCTGAGTAGGATTCAACTCACTGCTTCATGTCCTGCACTTGACACTCCATGTTCTCCTGCTGACTTCTCAGTATCTGTACCTCATATAGCAACCTGCTGAGGTCCTCCTGGCGCATCTTGGTCTCCTCACTTTTCACTACTGACACCTGAGGAGGAAAAATCAAAGGTGGATTTTACCAATGCAAGAAGGGCCATGGACAGACAGAGTCATTTCTGTGGCTGTGGTGCAGGACTTCCACCAGCAAGACTCTGATGTGCTGAAATACTAGGACAGGCAACGTGCACAAGTCTGAACTATCCTTAGGGTATTATTGCAAGGGCCAAAGGGATAAAATAGAGCAAAGAGGAGGACAAATCCTTCTGTACAGAAGGTCTGTTGGCAGCAGAACATTCCACGCCAGAGTGGGGACTTATTTCAAATCAGCTGGGGATGGGAGGGGCAGGAGGTATTTTGAGGACCAGGGAGGAATTGAACTAGGTTGTTTGATTAAATCTTTCTACTTTAACTACAGAGGGACCCAATCCAGCCTCGTGTTTTACAGGGATGAGCCTGAGGTAATGCTTCAAATTGACATATTACACTTGGATTTCCAGAAGGCTTTTGCTGAAGTCCCTTTTCTGAAGTTGCTACGCTAATTCAGTAAGAGAACAGCCCTTTTTGGGCATCAATAACAGGTTAAAAGACAGCGAACAGAGGGCAGGAATAGGTTATCTCTTCTATAATGACAGGAGATGACTGTTGGGAGACCCTGCAGGAGTTAGACCATACTTATCTAGAAAAGCGGGTAATGATTCAAAAGCAGAGCGGTGCAAAGCAAGCCTGGCCGTGCAGCACTACATGAAGGTCTTATGATACCGAGCAACAGACCAAAAAGACACAGACAAAACTCTGATGAAAACCAAGCCCTGCACACCGAGGACCCCTGCCCCAACTGTACGTGTATATGGAGAGGACAGAAACCAGACCACAGTGTGATCTTAGAGTTACACTGAGCGCTCTACAGCATGGGGGCCTGTGGTCTGAAAGCAAGCATTTTGGGAGTTGCCAAGAGAGGAATGCAGCTGTGGTAGAGACCCTTACAATGTCCATGGAGTGCTGTTCTGGTCAATCTGCCCCAAAAAGGGATGTGGGAGGGTTAGAAAGGTACAGGGCAGAAAGCCACAGCAGCAGGCACAGAGGGCTCCTGCTTGGGGATAGACGAGGTGTTGCCTGCTTGAGACATCTGAGGGACAAGTATTCACTACTTCTCTCCTAGCAGAAGGCCCAGGGGAAACAAATGAAATCAAAGGACAGCAGGCTTAAAGAAAACCGAGGGAGCTATGCCTCCACACAGACTCTTAGTTAAGTTGTGGGGTGTATTGTTGAGGGATGTTTTGAAAAAGCACCGTGCAGCCTCTCCACACTGGTGGTGTGGAACCTTCTAGAACAGGGGTCTGCCACGCCTCAGCCTTCCTGCCCAAGGGGCTCACTGGGGCGGCCTGCCGAGGCCTGGCTGGCGTGTGTGCCCCTGCCCGGCACCCCCTCACCTTCCTCTTGATGTGCTCCAGGAGGTGCTCGTGGCCCTGCAGGAAGCAGAGGTGCTGGAACTCGGTGTCGTCCCGCTCGGGCTTGACAAGACCCCCCTGCTCGATGTTCACCACCTTCCTGAAGCCGTCTGCGTGGAGAGGGCATGGGTGAAGGGCCGAAAGAGACAGGCCCTCCTCCTCGCCTCCCACCCCATCACTTTTGTGGACATTTCTGTTCACTCCCCCCACTTTCTGAGCTGCTCCAGTGCTCAAGGCACAGCCGTGTCCCCTCCCCACGGCTGGGCATGCTTTTGGGCCATAGCTACAAGAAATCCAGAGCAAGGGAGAGCCCCGTGCATCTTGCTGGACACCCTGTGACTCTGGGGACATGCTGCTGGTAGCCCATGGTGTGAAAGCCTCGCTGGCAATCCCTTGGGCATGTCGGTCTGCCTGCCAGGAGCTGAAACACCTGTCCTTACAAAATCTCTAGTTTGATTTGCAAGCCAAAGGGATTCAGGGGAAGGTTTTTTGAAGGCACAGACAAGCATCAGGTGCCGCTTTTGGGAAAAAGGGTCACATGCACCTTTGGAAATCTACTTTGACTACTTCTCTGAAGTCCCCGAAAGGTTTCTAAATGGTATCTCAGGACTGGCCTAAGAATTGTAATAGGGCTACTGTATAGTTAAATAGCGAAGTTAAAACTTTACTGAGGAACTTTGTGAATTAGTCATTGAAAAACTTCCAAAAACAATCATAAAAGAACCATATTTAATACAGTCGTGATCTAGATGTGGCTGAAAACTACACCTAAACCTCCATTAAGGGGTGAAAATGCCCAGTCAGCAAGGCAAGGTTTGCAGGGAGAAGTACTGTCCCTAATTAGTTTAGCGATACGGCTGGGAAAATGGAGAAGCTCTGGGCATGCTACCCTCAAAAGAAGCAGTTTCTGAGGGAGGCGTCACAGTATCAGGTAGCTGGAAAAAGCCTCATATAGAATAAAACGGAAAAGAAACAATAATAGGTAATCAAATTGATGTAAGAGAAGCAGAAAACCTGGTAGCTGACATTTCTTAGCTCGCATCTTACGATTTAATCTAAGAAGAAATTTCATGCTGGAATCTAAGGTCAATACAAGGAAATCGCTCTCCTGGCACCTCAGAGGCAGGTCCTCTTTGGCAAAATCAATTATGCCACAGTAATGTATATATGTGAAAGCTCAACTCTTCTATCCACAGTTCTCTTTCATCCCTCCCGTCCCAGCCCCACTTTCTGTCGCTCCCCCCCATGTCTGTAGGACCCACATGGCCTGGGGATCTGGAGGTTGAACTTACACATGTTCAGCTGCCGGACGAAACTGGCCATGTTGTTGTGTTTGAAATACTTGGGCAACACCTCTTTGGCAAAGCGTCCTTGGTCGAACACATGGAAGCTGGTGCCATTCTGCAAAGGAGACAAGGACAAAGGCAAAGTCAGAGGAGCGTCCCTGACCATGAGAGGGGCCCAGGAGGAAGTGATTCCCTTGAGTCCTACAGCAGGGAAAGTCGTGCCCTCTGAATTGTCACCTTGAAGCTGAGAAGAGTGACAACAGCCTTCAATGACAGATGTGCTCCTTTCCGTTCTGGTACAGTCAGTTTTGATCTTTTTCTACTAAGCTTTGCCACTGCTTAGTTCAGAGCCTTGGATGTGAGAAAGAAACTACACACTTTTACACAGACATAGCTGGTAGCTTGTGATAGTCCAACCTTGTGTGGACCTCACAGAAAGACTTTGGTGACTGAAGAAGGTCCTGGCAAGTAGGAATTGCCATTATGACCCCTCGATCTGCTTGTATAGGTCTAACTCTGAGCCATCTGCTCCAGAGCGCAGCAGTCCTGGAGGAAGCGCTGCCTGGAGACATGGTACAAGAAACAGAGTGAGGCAAGAAAGCAAATCATCCCTGGAGACACCACACTGATCCAGAAGCACTATACACCTTCTCTTGACTGGTTTTGAAAGTACACAGCCACAAGGGCAACCGCAAAATGTTAACAGTCATGCTTTACAGTCCAAGCTAGCAGCATGCATGTTAACCAGATAAAACACCCGTTTCGGAGGTTGCATTGCCAGGATCTGTGATTGCAAAACAAGGCAAAGTGCCTGGGATCGCTGGCAGAGACAGCCATGCTGCAGGCCATCTGCTTCCCCTCCCTGGCCTTCTACCTGCTGACAGTTTTAAGCTGGTGCAGAAAGGGCCTGTGAGACACCACACACTGAAGCTGCCTTGCAACTTTTTGCAAACAGCAATCCACGTGACCTTCTTAAGGGACAGAAAAATTAGCAATTAATTTCAGCTGTAACCAGCACGTAGAAACAACATTTTCTAAATCTCTGACCGCAATGGATCAGTGTCTCCAGGACATGGTGACAGGGGGACCACCTTAAATCCTACCTCTGCTCTGGAGGAGGTGACAGCACCAGGAATTTGGAGGAATGAAGACTCATGATTTCAGACATGGCATCTGGGGCACAGGTGGCATTTTTGTAAACTTGCAGAGAACGGTATCTTCCAGGGGCTCGCACTGGCTTTGCTTGTGGAGAGAGAAAGAGCTGCGAAGAGCTACCTGGGGAACCACCCAACCGTGCAGCCTAAGCTCTCCACAGCTTTATGGAGGTACAGGCAAGATGCAGAGACCGATGCCAGGGCCAAGACATCAGCAGATCTTTGGGACTTACCAACTCAGCTGCAGCCGAGTTTCAAGGGACAGCTAGCTAAAGACACCAGGGTCTGTGCAGTGTTGGCAGGGAGGGGTCTGAGACCAGCACAGCCACAGTCATCCTCCTGCTGTGTTCAGCATTATTACTGGCAGTCAAGTGGTGTGTCAGCTTCGGGGTTTTTTTCACAGCGGAGTGGGTTTTGACAGAGGACAGTGTTTCATAAGTGAGCACTCAGGCTCTGCATGCAGTTGGAGCGTACCAGGGGGGTGTGTGTCCCACCACGCACCCATCACAGGGTCTGTAGCTGCATGGGTGTGCTCAGCGCTGCCTGGAAGTTTCTAAAACAGGGAGTGTAATCAGGACCACGAGAAAGTTCAGCAACTAAAGGGGTGCAGGTATGTGCCTGTAGCCTGCCCATGGCCACCAGAAAAAAGGCAGCTGGCAAACCCTGCTGCCCTACTCCTTGCCACCATCACCAAATGGTGCCAATTCCCACTGTGCTCTGGCTCGTTTGTCAGCTCTTAACAGTTAACCCTGTGTGCCCACAAACACGTAACTGGGTCAGCTGTATTTCTTGCTCCTCATTCACTGCTGCAAACACTGAACATGACTGTTTGCCTTGACAGTGCCCTTTGACCATAACCAGGGTCTTTCCTGTCATTTTTTACCCCATGCAGCGGAAGCAAAGGCTGGTCAAGTGTGTCACATTAGTGATTCACTAATAATCCACATGCTGAAGTTGTCCTCACAGACTGAGTTTGCAGACATGACAGCAGGGACCAGGGTTTCCCAACATTGCAAAGGCTGTTCCGGGGACAGAGCTGGTTTACCCTGCTTCCCTTGTGCTTCTGCCCACTCACTCTCCCTGGGATACAGCTGCGTGTCCCAGGCTGGGCAGGCTGATGTAAAATGAGAAACACAAGGGTTTTGTGTACCTGAACATCTCCTTATGGCCTCTCTTGAGAAGTCATTCCTTTGAGTTCAGGGCTGCAATGTTCTCAGAAGCTGGCACACCCGAAAGGGTTCCTACAGACACAAGAGACTTTGGAGTTACTGTGTGTTCACCAATGAACCATGCACGTGCCAGCTTGTTCCCACACAGCAGCTGTGCCTTGCTTGTCTTACATCATGGGAGCACAAGTTGGGAGACTTCTCTGCCCAAGGCAAAAATCACTCTGCAGCATGTCAGTCTTGGCAGATGCCTATCTTAACTGTTTTTGACAGATCCATGATGATAGATGCCCTATGCCCTGCCCAGGCAAGCTACTCCAGGAATTTGCTAGGAGTTCTTCCTAACTGCATCTTCCATTTCAAAAATTCATTTAATTACTTCCGGGCCAGTCTACCATGGACACAGACAGCAGACTTTTCCTTTCCACCTTACAACAGCCTTTAGTGTGTATATAAACCATTAACATATTTCCTCTCCATCTCTTCTCCTTCATGCTAAGAAACAGTTCATAGGTCCTTATAGGTCCTATTTTCTAAGAGTTCTGATTATATCCAGAAATCTTGGGCATGCACACAATTTCTCAGCTACAACAACACTGATAGATAGAAGAGGAAGAACATGGGAGCATGCAACATGGGAAACTTAGACATGTAAAAGCCTTGCCAAAACCTCCCAAGAACGTAGCTGTAGCTTATGTTAGGTTGCAGGAAAGCAGAGCATGGTGGTGGTAGGCAGTCAAAAATAACAACGTTATAAGTGTAACAGAGAGGGCACTATTCATACATGTTAGAAAATCCTTCCTAGTTTGAAAGTCCTTATTTAAAACACATGATGCCAAAACTTGGTGGTTGTCAGAAGTATGGCCATGTAATACCAACATCAGAAAGCAACCGTTGCCTTGCATAACAATGCAGCTCAAATCCTATCTCAAGTTTTGAATGAAAACCCTGCTGGACACAAACACATGACAGAAAGGCTGCTTTAGACTTTTTTTCCCCTTTAAATCTGCTTTGGTTATATATTCTTGATTTTGGAGAACAAGTTTATGCACACAACTTATCTGGTAACTCCCTGCTGAAGACAAATCACATTATTTGAAACAAGTCTTAGTCAGGTCAAAAGCACAATGTGGTGTCAGAATGCTGTACGAGGGGGAAAAATAAGTCATTTTAACTCTCTGCACTTAGTATATTAATGCCTCAGTGACAAATAAGAAGCCAAAGCAAAGCATCCTTTTTATAATGAAGTTATACAGACAATACATACACATATCACCATGATCATCACATGGACTCATTGAACAATCAAGTAAAGCTCTTTCAAAATGGGAGTGATTAGGGTGCCGGTCTGAAATCTGTTTAAACTTCAGGTTCTAGACTGAGGTCTGAATGCTGTTTATCTGCTGCCTTCTCCCAAGCCATTTGTGAAAGGCTGCTAAGAAACACACATGAAATAATACAAACAGCAGTAGAATTTTTTAAGGGCTTTGCACCTTTTCTAGAAAATTTTAGGGAACTGCAGATTGAAGCAAGGTGAAAAACCTCTCTCTCTCAGTCTAGATTTTTAGAAGGTTCAATATTAGACACCCTTTAAGATGCTTCAAGTGAAATGTGTAAATATTGTTCTTAAAACGCTCCCAAAACAGCTGTCCCTTTGAAACAGAAAAGCCACAATATTGTAGATAAATAATGTCAAGTATATCCAAAAGGCCTCCTAACGAATTATCAGTGCTTTCACTCTCCCAGTTAGCTGGCCAGCACTTGTAAAGCAAAGGGAAGTTGCTGTGCAATGCACAGCCTGGGTGTTTCCTGGTGTTGCAGGCACTTGGTGACACCCGATATTCGCTGTACTTACAGAACTCCAGCAGATGAGATGGTTTGTTTCAGGATCTTCCACCAGCGTCCAGAGTTTGGTTAGGAAGGCTGGCACGTTGCTGGAGTATCCATCCATCACCAGAGAGCTGGGTGAATCCTGCATAGTTTTTCAGTGCCCCAGCTACACTAACCCCATTGCTCTTGGCGTGCCTGCCTCCCTGCACGCGCGTGCATCCAACAGAGAATGAACCACCAAATTTTATCCCAGGCCAGTGGAAAGTAGGCTCCCAGGGAGTCACATCAGCAGTGCTGCTCACACTCTTAAAAACTCAGCACAATGCGATGGCATCACCGGCCCCAGAGAACAATACACAGAATGAAAATGCACTGCAGCCGATCTCGCAGAGCTGTGAATAAATGCGCAGTGTCATGCAAAGGGAACACGTGCTGTGCACCTTATGCTGAGAGGTTAGCAAGTCACCAGAGTGAACCCACCTGCCGAAAGTCTGTGGGATGCCAGGCACAGCAATGCCAGGTTTGTGAAGGCACCTGAATTATTATTTTGGAATTTTCTTGTCCTAAACTTTGGCTGGCATAGATGAACCAGGGCTGGCCAGACCTCAGGGCTGCACATCTTTGGCAAGGTTTTGAAAAGTCAAAATCATAAGCTGGTTTGGCTACAGATTCTATGTTATTTGTCAAGAGAAACGATTTGTCTCTTGGGTGAGAAGAGAGGGTGATAAAAAAGCTACACATAGAATCTAGATGACAATATGCTATTATTATTGTTGTTGTTATTGTTATTATTAATGCTTTAGGTAGCTCTAAATAGGTGCTCACAGTACCTTTATGCCAGTATCATTTCAACTCAGAAACTGCTCTTCAAGTAACATTCACCAAAATCTTTCGTACGACAGACCAACACACATATATCCTAATTCAGATGCAAGGTAACTTGCATGTGAATGCAGAAAGCAGACGCAAAAACTGTCAAACTCTTGATTCTCCTAAGAAACTCTAAAAATTTAATAAAAGCAAAGGTCTTTCCAAAAGGCATTCAAATTATAACCTGGAAATCTGCATTCCTGAGCAAAAGAAAGACAAGATGGACAAAGGAATTTGCAGGCCACGTGCCTTTTATTACTGCCTTGTGAGTATTTTTCCTTAAGTGCTTTTTCTCCTGCTTGTATTTTCTAACATAATTCAGCTCCTGTTATATCCCTCCAAGCTGGAAGTTACCCGACGACTGGATAAGGGGTGAGCTCATCATCACTGAAATGCCAGAAAAGGCATTATCAAGGTTAGAGTGGATTTTCCATCAGATGACCACAGTTCATTGCTGTAGCTCACTGAATCTGCACAGCTTAGTACCCCACTGGGCAGAAAATGGCTGCATTGCAGCTGCCACTTCCTTAACTACCTGTTTAAGTAGTTGCTGGACACCTGACACAATGTGCTTGACTTTGAGATTCTTTCAAAATGTAAAATAAAACTTAAATTCCACTGAGTTCCTCAGTAAAAACCTGCAAAGGGTAAACTGGGCATTCCTGCTAAATAAAGAAGCAGAGAAGAAAAAAAGACCTGCCCTACATAACCCCATAAAGAAAAAAAAAGACAAAAAAAAAAGGGGGAGGCAATTCTATTTCTCTGTATAACCCTTCATCACATTTGAGTGTAAATGCTTGGCCTGCAGATCAGGTGTGCATCACATGTAACAGCCAGTGCTGGTGAAACAGCATGTTCTCAATGAGTGCAGAGGGCATTTGGCAGCATTTTCCTCACAGCCCTAAATCTTCTTCCCGTGTCCTCTTGCAGATCCCCACAACTTCCCTGGGAAGTCAGCAGGAGCTGGTCACTGGACTGTTACTGGTTTCCAGGGGTGCCGTTCCTTGGTGACCTTCAGAGTGTATTGTTTCAGACTGGGGCAGTGCATGAGGAACGCTTCTACCACCTCCTGGCTGACCACACAGTAGCAATGGATCTCCAACAGATTTCTGCACTGCCTAGCCAGATCTACTAGCGAGGAATTTAAGTCCTCCGAGGACGTGGTTTGCAGTGTCAGCTTCTTTAAAGTACTGCTGTAGTTCTGGGTGACAAACCTAATCTGATTGACCATGTAATTATAGGTATTAAGTTGCAGCGTGCTCACAGGTATATTCAACTTTAGGATCCGTGGTATTTTGCAGGCAGGGACCGTATGATCAAACTCTAGGTCTACACAGAGTTGAGGATGCTTTTGACTTACAGCAGCCCAGAGCTCTTCTGAGATGACTGGTATGTATTTGTCCAGCCGCTCACAGAAAATGTCTAAATGGGTGAAAGCTGCTCTTCCGGGCTTGAGCAGTTCCTGAAATACATCATCAGACAAACTGGCATAGTAGACCCCCAAGGCTGAGAGCTTGGGACATGCTCTGAGAACTTTCCTAATGGTGTCTGGTGCCACATTGCATACCAGGGTGCGGTTGTTGATGAACAAACTGTACAAGTTTGGGTTGGTGGTAGCTAAGAGTTCAACGAGCTCACCATCGAGAGTGAAGGGCATTTTTCGAAAATCAATATGCTGAAGATCTATCTGGTTTTTAGCATCACATATATTCCGTATGCTCTGTAGAATGTCCTGGCCAGAGTAGAAATAGGGGTTCTCCCCATGGCACACAATGCACAGCTGCTGCAGCTTGTGGTTCTGTTTTGCCAACATATCCAAGATGCGTGTCACATTCTTCCGGTTGACCTGCTTGGACTGGTCAAACACAATCTTCAGGTGTTTGATTTGGCTGAGGAACTGGAGCAGGCTCTGCAGCATGCCTTCCTCATCCTCTGAATCACAGCTGGAAGGGTAAAACAAACTCTTAGTCACTGTGAACGCTGATCTGAGCAAGCACAGAGCAGATATGCTCCTTTACTAGTGCTTCTGCAAACATCAACAGATTCCCCAGACGTTTCTTCTCAGCTGATACCCGGAGAGTCACTGTAAGGCCAAACACTGCAGGAGTCAGGAGGTGAGAAGGGTCAGTCCCCACAAAGTCCCACCACAGAAATAAGTGTCAGGATGAAGTTGCCTAGTTAGCAACTATCTCTTGCCATTTTCAAATGAGAACTTAGAGCAATGTACTAAGAATGTAATACTTCCTGTAAAACCCAAGTTGGCAGCAGCAATTAAAAAACTCCAGCATATAACACAATTTTCTCTATTATATAAAAAGGTGCTAGTCACATAAGATAATACCATCACACAGAAATCACAATTAATGTCAATAATGTCACAGTAGGGTGGTGTGTTTGACAGGCACCGAAAACATTATGATCTAGTTATGCCTGCAGAGATGATCGGACATGAGAAACACGCTCTTCTTACCTGATCTCTGTGAAATGCCAAACAGAGCTAGAAGAAACAGCTGTAGCCCACTGTCTGCACACCTGGAAGACCGCATATCTATCTCGAAGAGAAAGATAATAGAAAATTTGGATGAGGATTTCTTCTGGGATGTAGTTCCACAGTTCTGGAGCTGAAGCAGGCATTTTGCCAATTCAGTCAGGTTTAAAAATGGGAAAAACTTCCAAAACTGCAATTAATTCTCAGAAGTCCCTGTTCAGAAAAACAAAACAAAACAAGAAAAAAAGAGAGAGACACACACATTATGAGTTATTTAACAAATCAAACCAATGCAACTGGATCACGGAGGAGGTCAATATTTTTTTCAAACTTGAAATCTTACCAAATCTTGAAATTGAACACAAAAATGAGGAAAACCTGTTTTTTCAATTTTTTGAAAATTTTCAATCAATCCTAGGAAGCTGGGTGATACTTTTCAAGAGTTAAAGATGTCAGATCAAAGCTTTTGGGGGAAAAAAAAAAAGCCTTTTTTTTTCTGCAGTGAGATTTTGCTACTCTGAGTAATAAAAGCGCAAGGGAATTTTCTAGTACTGCTGCACTGGTATTCAAAAGGCTGAGACAGATTTCTCAAACTGTGGGGGGAAAAAAAACCTCTTTGCAAGCAGAAGCTCTGCACAGAAACCAGTCCCACATATCCATTTTTTTACTGATAGTGAAACAGAAGGCCTATAGTAAAAACCGGTAGCTTAATCACAGTGGTCCCTGTCTGTGATGAGATGTGATAGTCTGAAAAAAGTGTTTTATTACTGTGACTCCGGTTCTCAGAAGTTGCATTTATACATGTCTGACTTAGAAACGGAAAAGAATATTTTGATTAACCTTTCGTGTGAACTATAATGCAAAAGAATAAATGTCTGGGAAGAAGGCTGAGGTTCATAGCACCAGATCATTACCTAACTTTTTGATTCATCATCTTCCAAAATGTGTTTTATCCATTTTCTAGATTTCTGCACAAATAAAACTACCAACATGACATATCTTTTCAACCTTCTAATAAAGAAGTGAGGGATTTTTAAATGCAAACGTTCCCCTTCCTAGGCTAGCACTGGAGCATGGGCCAAGTCTTGCAGTCTCACTTCAATTTCATGGCAGGCTCTCTTGCTTTTGAAGCCCCAGGTCCTGGAGGCACAGCATTATCTCAGCATCGCAGGTTTCATTTAAATGAAAACCTGCACTTCTAGATATCCTCAAAGTAGGGAAAGAGTTGAAAAACATAAAGCAAGTACAGAGTAGCAATGCAAAAAGCGTAATGCAGAGAGGAACACAACTGCACATTTTTCTGCTTTGAAGCATGACTCATTATTTTGAATGCGTGGTGGCAGTAGCATAGCAGCTATACTATCTTATCTACCATCGTATCAGTGACAACCCCTGTTCCACCCAGCCCCAGGCTAGAACAGCCAAGTGATACAGTCCTGCTTCCTTCCTGGGAACTTGCTATCTTTTGTCATTTTTCTCTGACAAGCACCTTGATGGCTCAGACCCTGCTTTTCTACTTTTAGCTGCTTTTACTACAGTCTCTAATACATGTTTGCCAAAATGTTAAACTGCTCTTTGCCCTTCATGAAATCTCACGTGTCCACCTCCTTTCGTTTTCATTATGATACTTCTCCTGAAAGCCCAAGCCCTTGGAGCCATGTAAAAAGGACCTTGAATCACTTAGAAAGCAAGAGTGCATTTCTAGCCATGGTGATTGCTTGGAAAAGCTTAAAAATACGGCCTGAGAGCAGGAAGGCAGGCAGAAAGGCCAAGTTATTGGTGTTACTTTGAGTAACTGAATGGCTTTGAGTCACCAAGGAGCACAGTTAGATCATGGTCTGTGAACACTGCGGGTTGGCTCGTGTCCACCTTGGATGCCTGCCCTGGCGAGGACAGCCAGGTTCGGACCAGATCTCGTGAGCCATCAAGGATCTCCCCGCTTTATTAACCACATGACGGAAGGGGTGCTGCCGGCTGCCGCATCGAGCTTCATTAGCCCTCGGTGCAGCAGGCCCTGAGGAAGCCAGGCAGACGCTGGCTGGGGGCGAGCGGCCGGCAGCCCAAACAGGAACGGGCCTGGCCGCTGCTCTCCCTGCGAGCCGAGCGGCATGGGGGAGTCCCCCGCCACGGCATCCCCTCCGGCCCCGCGTAGGCCCCACCAGACAGCCTGGGAAGGGGCGCAGCATACCTCTTCGCAGCGGAGCCCGTCTTCTCCTGCGCTCCCCGCCTGCAGCTCCCAGCACTGGCTGCGCCCCAGAGGGAGGAGCGGAGGAGGAGATGCCAAAAATAACAGCCGAGAGAGAGGCGCCTTCCCTGCCCACGGGGTGGGAGCTGGGATGCTGCACCACCCTTTATGGGGATACACAGATTAATAGCCCTGACTTCCTCCTCCTGCAGCACCTGTGTGTCGTGTCCCCCCCACCCCCCAGGTACCTAACACCCCGCTTCCCTGAAGCTTCCCCTGTTCTACCCCCGCCACGCGTTCCCCAAGCAGACATGCCGTTGAATCCTGACACCCAAATCTTGTGCCGGCTGAGCCCTGCTGAGCCGCAGCCTCTGCCCTCACTGGCATCTTTACTTCCCAAGTGGGAGACAACAGGGCGAAACTCCAAGTGCTTATCAAGAACTCTGATTTCACCACGTGGGATGCTCCCTGAAAACATGCACTCAGCAAGGGTTAGTGGAAGACAAACTCCGGTCTCGGCTGCCCTTTCCTTTTTTACCCCCTCAGTATAGAGCGACCAGATTAGCTTCAAGGAGAAAATGTTTACGGGACATGGGTGGGTAATGGTCCCCACAGCAACTCACCCTGTGGTTCCCACCTGGCTCTGGGAGCCAGTGCTGCTTCAGGCTTGGTTTTTGTAGGGGAAGGTTGGGACGCCTGGGCTCATTTAACCCCACTAACCCTTAAATGCATGAACGCACAAGTTGCTTCCTAAACTGTCAGCAATTAAATGCCTGGTTTCCAGAAGCACTGGCACCACCAGGCCTGCTGACCCTGAAGGGGACTGTGGGTGCTGCCTGCCCCCCAGGGCCTGACCCTGTGAACCACAGCACCCAGGAGAGCCAGCCCGGATTAACCGCTTCAGGGATTTATTTCAATTATATTTTTCCTTTGGCAAACAAATTAGTTTATACTGTTAAAATACTGTTGTTGTAAAATAGCATTAAAGAGATATGTATTTTTAATATATATATGCATATAGAAAAAATCTTTTATAATGCTTTCCACTGGTGTTTGAAGTTCAGTTCCCTGGAGAGTTTGCACAAACCGATTGCCAAGCCAGAGTGATGGCAGCTAGCGCGTGGGCACAAAATCTGGCCCCGGGGCCACACCAGCTTCTTGCCAGCTGGGGACAAACAAGGGAGCTGCTGTTGCCCCTCTGCTCACGGGAGGTCACCCACGCAAGACAAACACAGCCTGGGTGGGAGGCTGCTACCTGAGGTTGAGCAATGGAGACCTAAATCCAGCTCCTTGCTTTGCTTGCCACAGAACCTCTCATGGACTCGGGAAAAGCTGCTTTACTCTCTCTACCTGTCCATTCAGTTTGTCAGAGGAGCACAGCGGAGTTAACAGCCTAGCCTGGCTCAGAAAGAGGTGGGAGATCATTCAGGTACCACCGCAGCAAGGACTAAACCAGAACACCCAGCAGAATTCAGCAGCTATATTGACACCATCATCTTACCCCTCCTGCAGGAGACACGAGGACCAGCCCAGGTGTCCCCACCTGCTTGCAGAGCTCAGTATCACGCTGCTCTGCTTTTGCTAAGCAGAGTCCAGACGTCCCCTCCATCAGCGCTGCTCTCACAAACGGCACCAGATTCCCGCTCGTTTCTTTCGGGAGCTTTCGTCCTTCGCCCACTGCACTCTTGACAGCAGCATCCCGTCAATCCTGCTGGATTTGCCTGGAGAAGGGAAATCCACGTCATTAATCCCTCTCCCCTCCTGAGCAAAGAGACACCCCTGGATGCTGTCACAGATGCTGCAGTTACTGCGTTCCTCAAATCATCCTAGGACAGCTTTTCAAAATGAGCTCCAGGGAAGGGAGGGTGTAAGAGCTGAACATCTCTGCTGCTCAGTTAATTACTAACCCAACCAGTCTTCATTTTCACCGTTCACTCTTGTTAGCGGCATCACAGGGGAAAGCAAGCTGACAAGTGCTGGCCAGGACCCACCATCCTTGCAGTGTCGTCAGCCGCAAGCTACGCAGGAGCTAAAAGCAAACCTGCTTTCCTCCGTCCCTAGTGGACCAGGGCCACGCACCCAGTCCCAGGCAGTGAGCTGCTCTTAAGCTATGTGAACGGAGCAACTTCTGACTATCTTAGAGATCCTCACCTACGCGAGCGACCAAGTGACCGAAGCTGGCTGGGCATTCAGCTGCTGCCGGAGCCGCCAGCCGCCTTGTGCTGTGGAGGCCTGGAGGCGCCAAGGCACGGCGAGAACCACTGAGATCTCCTCAGCGGATAGCACCCTTCCCGGCCGGGCTGCCGGCTTCGGGTGGAAGTAACACGGGCTGAAACCCAGCTCTCGGGGCTGGTTTTTGGGGCAGGACAAGACAAACAGAAGATATTCACGGAAAGCGGACTACCACTTGCGTTTCAATGGGTTTCGCTTTGGGGTTGGCTGGGGGGTTTTCCCGCTTTTCCGTTAACCCCCCTCGGCCCGCACGCAGCCCGGTTCCCCAGCGAGGCCCAGCCGCCCGGCCCGTCTCGGCGGAGCAGCGGGCGGCGCCGCGCAGAGGCGGAAGTGGCGGCGCCGAGGCCGGGCGGCGGCGGTGGCAGAAGGTAAAACCGCCCGGAGCCGCCGGAGGGG
>VYZV01014731.1:31198-68331 GCA_013401275.1 Pandion haliaetus | reverse complement strand
CGGCCCCGGGCCCGTCCCGCCTGGGGCCGGGCAAGGTCGGGCTGGCGGGGTGCTCTGCGGGGCCGGGCCCCCGGCCCGGCCGGTGCTGCCCCGCTCGCAGGACGGCGGTGCCGGGGCGTTCGCGGGGCGGGTCAGCAGGGCCCGGCGTTTGATCTGGTGGGGACATCAAGCGCCGGGGTAAACGGGGTGTCACCACGGGCGGCACAGGCCGGCGGTGCCCAGGGCTGGTGGCTGCCCCGGACTCGCAGCCCTAGCTCTTTTTCCTTAAAGACAAGACAGTCCCCCTCCCAGTTAAGTCTTTGACAGGACTTAAGCAGCAGCCGCCTAAGGCGTGCCAAAGGTCGGCGAAAAAGGCAATAACGGTGATCGCGTACGTTAACCTATTGCCCGGGGTTGGTTTTTCTAAAGCATCCCGCAACGGTTTGACCGCTGCTGCTGCTGAAACCCACAGCGAGCGGGGACTGGGATGGGGCAGCGCTCCTGGGGCTGGAAAACTCGCCTGCGGGGATAACACTGCAGCGGCACAACGGGAAAGGGCTCCTTACCTGAGTTTTTGCAAGCCTGGTGTAACTGCCAGGCTCCCCAGCGTTCCTGAGGAGCAAGAGCCTGTTCTGTGTGGGAGGGGGGGGGCAGGGCGTCCACGCTGCAGCAGTGGGAGCAGGTTGAAACAGGGTCCTTGGACTTCATCTGCCTCTGGGCTGGCAGGGAGCTCTCAGCCATATGCACTTCAAAAGATAAATTGTTCCGTGGGTTAAATCTTTTAAATATTCCATGGCTGTAGTTTTCCAAGATGTTACTCAGATTTCTGTTACCCTCCTTTCTGTGAGACACTAGGAGATGGGTGCCCGGATCCCAGACTTACCGCTGTTTGGAGGCCCAGACCGGGCCTGGACAGCAGCAGCAGTGCATCTTCCTCTTTCTTCTTTACGAGATGCTCTTCTGAAAGGCCTGCGTGACGTGGGAGCCCATGGCCTGGAAACACTCCTGCATCCCCTGCAGGCACTCTGTGAACTCCAAGTTCAGTGTGAATTTTATGATTCACTGGTTATTTCCTGTATTTTCTGAACAAGTAAAAGGCTCCCATGCTAGGCACAGTTCAAGGTTATAGTAAGAAAAGAGGGTGGGCCATATGTTCCAGTGCCCTGTTGGACCTGCTGCCCGGGATGGAAATGGTTCCCAGCCCCAGTGACCACCTGGAGCACATCCTGTCCATGGGAGGCCATCATCTTGGTCTGGCAGCCCCTGGCGACAAAAGACCTTCACACCCACAATCTGAAGGCCATCTGAAGAGAGGGACACTGTCGTGGCCAGCAGTTATACTGTCAGGCCAGTGCTTTGCAGCCGAGGGAGGGCTGTTGGGGTTGAGCAAGAAGGCAGAAAGCAGGAAGGAAGGGATGCCCATGGGGAAGCAGCTGATGGTGTGACAGAGATGCAAACAAGTAGTCAGAGAGGGGGCAGGACTTGGGACTGGGGCTGAGTCAAAAGCCCCAAATTACTCTTCACTATGATGTGATGAAGGGCTGACTCTGAGTGCTGCTGTCTGTGAGAGCAGTTTCAGGAGGCTTGTGGTGACCAGCTCATGGACATGCTTGGACAGTTTGTGTACACACCAGAAAGGAGAGGTGGCCTTGCTTGTCTCCTGGGCTGTCTGGCCCTCTCCAGCTGCCACAGTCTCGGTCTAGTATTGCCCACTCTAGTACAGCTTTTCCATGCTGAGCATCAGTAGCCTGGGAGGTGTTCTGGTTCGTCTTTGCCTTGGGAGTAGAGTTGGGTGCAGCTGTGGTAGGTATAAGCATCACATTAGCTGGCCAGCAAGGAACAGGCATGATGAGAATGGAGAGGTGGATATGCTGTCTTCCAGGTGTGTTGCTGGAAGAGGCAAATGGTGGGAGAGGAATAATAAATGAGCTGGTACATAAAGCAGAGTGATAGCCCTGAGTCATAGAATAGAATCATAGAATGGTTTGGGTTGGAAGGGGCCTTTCAAGGTCAGCTAGTCCAATCCCCTTGCAATGAGCAGGGACATCAACTAGATCAGGTTGCTCAGAGCCCCATCCGACCTGACCTTGAATGTTTCCAGGGATGGGGCATCTACCACCTCTCTGGGCAATCTGTTCCAGTGTTTCACCACCATCCTTTTAAAACATTTCTTCCTTATATCTAGTCTAAATCTATCCTCTTTTAAGTTTAAAACCATTACCCCTTGTCCTATCTGCGTGAAGTGTGAGCCCTACGCGAGCCCTGGGCTCTGTAACATATCCTTTATTGAGGACAACCAGGGGACTGGAACCTCGGGCAAAATGCCTCTGCCTGCAGTAGGGCTTCAGTCCGTATGAATGTGCCAGAGCCAGGACTGCTATGTGCTCCCTGGAGCACCCCAGCATTGCATCTTTAGACTTTGCCAGCTTGGCTAGGCAGTCAGAGGCACAAGGACTGAAACTCTTTGCTTTGGAGTCTGGACTACAGAATGAATGGAAAATGAAAGCAGAGCTTTGTGAGCTGCTGACTCTTTGGGACACCATGTCCCACTGTGCTGTGCTTTACAGAACAACAGTAAACTCCTCAAAGGTTACACTTGCTTTAACATCACCACCACTTCCTCTAGGAATTAACAGTAAATCCCCATAATCCTGTTATGCTTGTGCTTAGTGTTTGCTGTAAGCACTCACCTGGCATCAGGCCATTTTCTCTATGGTCTATCAGCTCACCTGTGTGATTTTGTAGGGTGCTGAAGATGGCAGGCAGCTCCGCTCCTTGGATCGGCAGCGCTTATCTCTTCCTCCAGTCGACGTGCAAGACCATCGTTCTGCCGTCTCTCTACGAAAGCTCCCAAAAGAAACCTAGTGTGTTCAAGGCACTGAAGCTGGCTTTAGCAGGTACCCATCCTCTCCGATATCTCAGCTCACTGTCTCATCTCTTCACGCAATGCCTTTCTTTAATCTCACGCTCATGGGTAAGGAAAGCTGGTGCTCACTGTATTTAGGAAACACAATAAAGTGGAGCAAGTTCAGCAGAGGTCCACTGAGATGGCTGGGGGCTGGAGCACTTACTGTGTGAGGAGAGGCTGAGGGAGTTGGACCTGTTCAGCCTGGGGAAGAGAAGGCTTTGGGGGACCTACCAACAGCCTGCCAATACCTATGGGGAGTGGGAGATGGAGCCATGCTCTTCACAGATGTGCATGGGGAATGAGAGGCAATAGGCACAAATTGAAACAAGAGAGGTAGACGCCAGATATAAGGACAAACATTTTCCCCATGAGGACAGTCAAGCAGTTGCCCACAGCGACTGTGTATTCTCCATGCTTGGGTGTTTTCAAAATGGGACTGGATAAAGCACTGAGCAACTTGGTCTGACCTCAGAGCTGACCCTGCTTTGCATGGGAGGTTGGACTAGAAACTTCCTGGGCTTCCTTCCAACTTGAACTAGCCTATGAGTTATCCTACTTTATGAATGTTTGTTTAAACCCATCTATGTAAGAGGGGAAAAGATTGCAATTGCTGTGAAAGAAGATCTAATTTATGTCTTTATACCACCACAGAAACATGATTTCTGCTTTAAGAAGCCAATTTTTTAAATTAGTGAGAGCCAGTATAAGTTCTTTTCCAACAGGCACAATTACATTAGCTTCAACTCTCTGTAATCCTAATTACATCCAAAAAGGACTTGAGATGCAAATGGACATAAAACTATGTTTCTCTATCCACCCTTGCACCAAGCTGACTGCAGAATAATAGTAATTTGAAGAGTTTATCATACTTACCTAGAATGACTCTCATGGTGTTCTTTACCTGTCATACAGCTGAGCCTATATTGTTTAATTGGGCTTGTGTAACTATTCTGTAATTTCTTGCAATCGTGAGTCTAGCCAAGTCATCCAATACAGGCCTGCTCATCTTGCAGCAGCTTGATCCAAAGATGTGAAGCAGCAGGAAGCCTGACACAGTTGTCCAGTTAGGCTCGATTTACGGCTGCTTTGTGTCACTGGAACGTGAATCTGCTCACACGTTTAAAGAAAAGCCCACAAAAACGCTAAATCCTGCCATGCTTATTCAGACCTAAAAGGACATGAAATCTGAAGCTGTCTGAGGTTTCATGAAGAAATGCCTGCAAAGTCCTCTCTTTTGAGGTAGCTTTACAGCTGTCTTGTACACCATTCATAAAGGTTTCCATGTCTGTGCAGCTTTTCCCTCCCCAGCCCACTTACCCTGTTAAGGAAGCTTTTGTTTAACCAGCACTTACAAAAAACACAGCATGAAGGAAGTGATAAAGACATTTCTAGTCAGCCACAGTGAACTAAAATGCTTCTCCTAGCTGCCTAACCCCATGTCCCAGTTACACATCTGGTCCAAACTAGACTTTCTGATGCAACCAGGACTCAGTAAACCCTGTAAAGCCACTGTTAGATCACATACTTTTAAATGCCAGGTCACTTGTCCTGCCTAATGTGGAGCACACAAGTCTGCTTTGCCTTGGGATTGTTCTCCAAGCACGTCTAAATAATGTCATGACGCGTGGTTTAGAAATACCCAATGTATTGCTGGTCTGAGCTGGCATCTCTGTATGGCCCTGTGCAACAACAGGCCGAGAGGTTAGTTCGGGTCTGGAAGCAGTACAGTCAGCCTCCCACAGGCCTCTGCTGCAAACAAGAGAAAAACACACATTTCATACTGTCATCATCAGCATATAAAATCCCTGTGGAGACAAGGTCAACGTGCACAGCTAATCAAATTTTGCTGGGAGAAGGAAGAATGAAGGCCTGACTAATTTCTGTTGTTCGTGTCGCTTGTGCTCCCCGTGCACTAATGTTAGAGGGTATATCCCTGGCTTCTTCTTGCTTAGATTTTACGGTGAATTGATTCTCTGTGCAAAAGAGCTTAACAAGTCAAAGCCCAATCTGAAGCAGCCTAAATTCCTCTGGCTGGATCTATCATTCACCATTTGTGAGATGTGTTGAAGGCTCAGAGCCAGCCGAAAGTTACCTTTAGGCGTGGGGTGGAGAGGAAATGCTGGGTCTCTTTCCAGGACCTTTATCACTACATAAAACTCCAGTCACAAGGACTGAAGTCTGACTGAGCACTGAGCTGAACTCTGTGCTTTCATCTAGAAAAATTTCCTATTCTACTGGTTTAGCATAATGATTTCTGTCCTGGAAATGGAACCTCAAATGTAAATCCTCCCCTAATAAACAGTGTTGGGATAATTACCCGGGCTGTAGTACCATACGGCTTCCATACTTCATGAGGATTCATGGTGGCAGGGCAGCAAAAACTTAATCCTTTCCTCTTGGTTTTACATACAGGTTTTTCATCCCAGAGGACTTTAATCACAGAGAGAAGAGAATTCAAAAGCTACTCCATTGCAGGCTTGGTGGTTGATGGGAGTGGGTCTGGGTTGTTTGTGTCATGCCTGGATAGTGACTTTGCTCACTTCTCCCTGCCAGACTCCACCGGCAGCGTGAACGGTGTGGACATGCTCAAAGTGCACTGCAGCCACCCGCACCTGATAGTCCAGCTCAAGTTCTGCAAGCAGGAGAACTGCCGCCGGTTCCTGCAGAGTTACCGGGAAGGAGCACTCCAGGAGTCCCTCCAGAATCACCTCCAGCTCTCCTTGGCCATGACCACGGTGCCTCTTGAAATGGAGCTGAAGGCTGGCAACGAGCACCTCGACAACATGCTGAAGGATGAGGATCGCTGCCTGGAGTGCATCTACAGAGAAAAGGTGAACGGGAGAGGGAAGGAGGCCAGGCAGCCATGAGAGGTGGTGGGTGCAAATCTTGCTCTTCTGTGGTGTGCTGGGTTGATGACTTCTCCATCCTTCAGTTCTCAACTGTAATATGGAGAAACAGCTGTGCCCTTCCTCAGAAAAGAGCTGTGCACTTTTCTGGAAGGGTAGTAGAGTTCCCTAAAACAGCCCACAGAGATTCTGCTAAACCACTGTGATTTCTGTGTATAACAATTAGTGTGGCTGTAACCACCACTAGGATGAGGAATTATACAAGGTGCAGTTGAGAGCACAAGCAAGTGTGCCTCGATACACCTGTGAGGCAGGCAGAGAGGACAGTAGTCCTGTGTGGAACCAACACCACTCAGTACCTTCCTCCCCTGCCTTGCACAGCACCTCCTCTGAGAGTAGCGCCTAGAAATGAGCGTGAGGGCAAACACTCTGCACATTATACCAACAACTTGTGACAGAGTGGCGAGACACATCATCTGCTGCCAGCAGGAATAGACTGCCCTTCTGAAGGCAAAGTCCCTCTCTCAGGGGTGATACCTAATATCTAGCTCATCGCAGACTTTGGCACTGGCACTCTAATCCTGCTAGCAAGAGCAGTGAGATCTTGTCATCTCACCACAAAACCACAGCACTTCACATGATTACACTCATTGCCTTTCTCCTCTCCTTTTTTTCCACCTGGAACTAGCAATACCTTATAGCTCTGGTTCCCTCTAGATGGTCCTGAGAAATGTGTAGTCACCATCTACTTGGGAAGATTAGACACAAGAGCATGTTTTGCCAGGTTGCTTTTCTGCAAGCACAGAGAATGAAATGCAGACCTTTCAACCCTGCACCAAACAACACGTGATATCCCATACCCTGTCAACTTCTGCTTGCTGCTCCCTCCCTCTGCTGAACTAGCTGACCGGACAGCAGAGATGGGCCTATTCTCAGTTCTGCAAAACTGACTCAGTCTGACGGCTGCCTAACAGAACAACGTCAGAAAGATGACACTAGAGCATGGCCGTCAGTGGCTGAGGGCACTGCTGGGTACCTGCTGGACATGAGCTAAACACTGGATTGAGTCAGAGCACTCGCCAGGTTTGACTCTTCCCATGTGCTTTGCCTTCTTTACTCCTTTTCTTGTGACCTGCTTTTTGGAGGTCAGACTAGTTTTCTCTCGGTTAGTGAGAAAAACTGGCTTGGAAAGGATCCAGGAACAACAAAACTTAGGTAATGGAGGGGCAGAGAGAGAGAAGGGGATAGCAGGAGCTGCCTGCTTTGGTGGCCATGAGCTGTTGGATCAGGTCATGCTATTCTGTGGGTCTGACCCTCATGTGGAGTAAGTCAGAGAAGCCACTCTGCCTGTAGTGCACCCTAATTCTTGCAGAGGGCTGCTGAAAATAAACATGGACTAGTAGTGGTTTTGTGCAACTTGTAAGCACTCCCTGCTGCATGTGAGAAACCCAGGAGAGGGAGATTGCCTATTTTGTATCACATTCCAGATTCAAATTCACACATTTGCAGCCAGATATAACTCTGATTGCTCCTCTCTTGACACCATCATCTTAAGCTGCACCTTCCAGCTAAGCATCTACAGCTTTACAAGATGGTGAACCTGGCATGAATCACTGATGCTGTTTGCATTACAGCCTGACCGCCTGCGGGATGAGGAAATCACAGAGCTGGAGGAATGCCTCAAGAGCCTGATTGTTCACCAGAGCATCAACAACAATATGGCTGTAAAAGACTGCATGTCTCCAAACTCCCCATCTCTACCTTATCCTTCTCAAGGCAGCTGCCTTTCCCCACAAGTCACCTTCGTCTTTCAGGGAGAAGAGTTTGGTGAGTAGCTAGAACTGACCAAGAGAGCCCTTGGTCTTCCTCACCTCAAAGCCCAAGAGGGAAGATTAACGTGACTACATATTGGGGTCTACCTCAGATAAACCAAGGATTTCCCAGCATCCCATAAGGAAGGAATTACAACAGTCCTAAAATACTGCTGTACTGCTTCAGATCAGGCCTCAACCTGTTTTATTTTCTGGGGTGGTACTGAACCAGATGCTTCAGAGTGTGTGTCCCTTCCAGGTTCCTCACATTTTAAAGCTCCTTAATACTGAAAAAAAGAATATAGAGTAGTTTCCTCTTCCTCCACATCATTTGGTTGAGGTGAGTTAACAGCATAGTTTGGATCAGAACGAGAAGGTTATTACAGACACCATCAGCCCTGCTTTCAGCCAGGACTGATTTGTCCAGGATCCCTGCAGTACACCAGCTGTCTTTGGGGTCTGTCCCCTACAGAGAGCTTTCAGACAGTCTCACATACCAATTCTAGCTTGAGATCAGCTAGGTCATTTCTGAGCGTGCTTAAGCTGTGTATACAGTCTCCAGTGTTAAATAGCCAAGGAGAGAGCTCCTGTCCGTGTATTTTGAGGAGCTTACGTAGGGAACAGGGGACTCGGTCAGAAAGGCCTTGCCTAGTTGCTTTTGAAAGGCTGAAACAGATAAAGAAGATGTCCATCAGAAAAAAAAATGAGCTCTGGCAAACCACAGGACAGTCCCATCCTGGGGCGGGGGGGGGTAAGGAAAATAGGCATTGCTAAGCTTGCAGGGTCAGGGCAAGCGCAGACACTCTGATGTTGGGGGAGGATTTCGGTAAGGCAGCGGCCTGAGCAAGGCAGGGAGCTCAGATGTGCCAGGGCAGCCGGCTGTGAGCAGGTAACTGTCACCATGTGCTAGTTTGCCACCCAAGGCACTAGGACTGCCCTGGGGGATGGCAGACTACGTGGAGGGCAGACGTGTTCAGCTCATACCCAGAGAGCAAGGAGACACCGAGTGGTGAGGCTTTCTCCAGCTGACTTTCCCTTTCCAGTGGTGGAGGATTGCCGTCAGAGTGCACAGACCCTTGTGCATGATGCCCTGCCCATGGCAGGGCAGTCCCTTTGGCTTCACTGCTCTTGCACTTCTGCTCCAAACTCACAGTGCTGCCCTGGTGTTAAAACACCAGAGGGCAAGCAGAGCAGCTCCACAGCAGTTTAATAACATGCTGTGGACACTGAACAGATTCCCTGCTCCGCAGAGTATTGAGCAAACCTTAGACTGGTCCAAGCTGCATCACATCAGCTGTGAAACCCCTATGTTTTATTGGCCCTCTGTCCCTTTCAGCCAACAGAACGCTCACACCAGACGACCACCAGAAATTTGCCAAGCTCGTGTCCAAGAAATGGAAGCAAGTGGGTCGCTCTTTGCAGAAGAACTGCCGGGCCCTGCGTGATCCTGTCATTGATAACCTGGCCCTCGAATATGACCGAGAGGGACTATATGAACAAGCCTATCAGCTGCTTCTCAGATTTATCCAGTCGGAGGGGAAGAAGGCCACAATAGCGCGGCTGATCGCAGCCCTGGAAGAAAATGGTCTCATCAGCTTGGCTGAGGAGCTCTTGGGCCTCCATTCCAATGAGGACTGCTCCTAGAGCCTGAAGGGTAGTGGCATCGCTAAGGGCTTTCTTGCTTTAGCTAGTGTATAAGACTGCTGCCAGTGTCTGGGAATGTAAAGTCCTGAAAATCACCGCAGGTTTCCATGTAGGTGGGAATGGCCGGGGGAGAGGTTCTGTGCTCACGGAAGCCAGCACGGACCTCTGACATTCCTTATTTCATTCTGTTTCCAAGAAGTCAATGTTACCTTCCCATGAACTGGTGAGAGAGGCTTTCAGCCTGACTTCCTTCAGGACTGAAATGTCACAGGGAAGCAGCCAGACAGAGGGCCCTAGGAGAGAGTGGGGGAGAGGAGAAAAGCAAGGAAGGCATCTCAGAATTTTTCTGGGAAGTGGACAATGCCACTGTTTCTCAGGCTATGGCCCAGGGCCATCACCTGGAGAGCTGCAATATATTTTTTTATATTGAAGACATTTATGCCCTCAGGCATGACATCCAGCAAAGATAGAGGGGAAATTAAGGAAAAGTCAATTTTATATTATTTTCCTTCTTTGTTCTTCAAACGAGGAACATCTGTAGCAAGTGCATCTGTCCTGCCCTACTCTAGTATAGCTCCTTCCCACCTCTCACCACCTGAAGATTTCCCTTTTACCTGGGGCAGTCATCATCTTCCAGAGGGCACAAGATTGCTGCTGTAGAACAAGTTTCAGGCACTGAACAAGCAATATGGACAAACACAAATTCAGAGGATGATTCCCAACTTTTTCTGGACCGTGGTGGACAATAATATATTGACTACATCACGCTTAGCTCTTTCCCACCAATCTGAGAGAGCCTGCATCTGTGAAAAGCAAAACAGTGCTGAAAGGAAAACAGTTTTCCTAGTCAGCAAGTTACCTATGGAGCATAGATCGGAACTGGTGCTCTAAGGTGTGTCACAGCATCAAATACCACCCTGACCCCAGCCCACAGAGCTGAGCAATCATCTCTGACCAGCTGGCTGCTAGTGCCTTCGCTCACTTCCTAACCACCTGCCCTCTGCCTGCTGAGTTCACCAGAGAGGATAGCTCACGCCATCGTGTCTCGCAAGTGTCAGGATCTGCAGAGCCTTTCCCTGACGGTGTTGTCACTGTGTGACAATTGGGCATCAGCTGCTGTGCCTGGATTTACCTGCCCCGATTTTGAGGGTTAAAAACGGCTTAAAGGACAAAGCACCCAAACCCCAGGGCTGACTCGTGCTTTCAGTTCTGGTGGGAGAAGCCGACTCTCTCCTGGTGTGGTTGATACAGACTGCAACAGAGCAGAGAGTTTACACCTTTGCCTGTAACAAAGCAACAAGTAGCTAGCATGACATGGGTCCCGTGAAGCACAACAGCTTGATTGCCTTTGACATATTCCCTGCGCTTTCCTGATATGTTTTTACTTACCCTTTTTCATTAATTCTGTCTCTCTTTGCCCTTCCCTTCCATGGGAATAGCCAGTGGGCCTCGGAAATTATTTCAGATGCAGAGGGTGGCTTTGCCAGCACTTGCAAAGCCTGCACGTGTACACAAGTATCGGGCCATTGGCAGTCATGCTAGGACCAGCTTTCAGACAGGCAAGCCCTGATGGCCTTTTAAACCACAACTCATATCTTAATCCTTCCTGGAGTCAAAACTGTAATTCGATAAGAAGGGATGCAACGTGGCATTCAGATGTGGGCTCAGGTCCAGGCTCCTGGGGCTGGTGCTGCTCCCTTAGCTTCTGCTAAAAGGTATGCTGTGAGCATCAGCTAACTGAAGACCTGCATCAGGAAGATTTTGATGGCCAGCTTCTACCCAGTCGGGGTCCACATGCCTCAGATAAGCTGAGCATCACGTTCCTCATTGTAAGCCTGAGGAACCTGGCTTTTTTCTGCAGATTTTGAATCCCCAAGCTTACGTAAGGAAATGGAGGGAATCAAAGATGGGGAGAATGTTTTCAGGGTGTGAGTGAATCTCTTTCCATCTTGCCCTTAGTTTCAAAGGAAGCAGGACTTCATGCAGGCACCATCTCTACAAAGACTGTGGGTCCGTGACCTCTTATTAAGCCATTCTACATCAATGCTGTTGCAGTCCCATCTGCCCCATTCCTGCTCCATGTCCTACCCTCTCCCTTAGAGCAGTACCAGTGCTCTTCCCCAAATGAAGCAATTATCTCTCTGACAGTTTTGCTTTTGGGACAAGCACAGCAATGCTAATCTTAGTTTAGGCTGCTGTGGAATTATACCTCAAAGCATTTAGCTTTCCTGCCAGATCCCAACTAGGGAACTCTGTTTGGCAGCAACCCACCTGGCAAATGGTATTTAAAAAAAAAATAAAAATCAGAAACTTGAAAATTACTTTAACAGCCATAGGGTTTGCTCATGATTTTGCAAAAATGATTTTTTTTTTTTAAAACAACATCATATGCATAGCCTGCTGTCTTGTTTGTAACAAATATTTCTAAGCTCTCAAACCAGCTATTCTTGTGCACAACTTTCATATACAGTTATAAGGCAACCACTGAGTAGTGAAAACTGCTGGCTTTTATAGCATCTGTTAATGCTCAAAATGAGAAAGTCCAAAAAAACTTCTTTGCTGCTATTACTGTATTACAGAGGACTAAGCACGAATGCTTTTTTTCTTAATGCAAACCTTGTGCATTTATTCCTCTGCCAGCAATTGGCATACGTGTTTCCTCTTACTCACAGATTCCCTCTCAGAAGTGCCATTAAGTGCTGGAGCTCCTGGCAACCTTTCTGGAATATCATCATCTTTAACAGCATTCACAGGTGCCTTCATTGCAGAGACTCAAAGGAAAAGGGTTTTCCAGTGATATTCCGTGGTGGAATTGCCTTGAGCACGTGGCATGGTTTGGGACCATAGCAGTGGCCTTTTCCATGATTGGTCATCATCACGGTCATCTTTAGATGCAATGAAAACTCGATTCTGGTCTCAGGTGGACTCCTTCCTGCTGAAAGAGTAGGTTTTTTTAGTATTATCTGGCACAGACATAGATAGAGACAATTTTCACAGAAGCCTTAGAATGAAATAGATCAATTGGATCATGAGTACACGGTGTCTTTTGCATTGATCTGGCATTTGGCTGGGGCTTGACTCTGAATTTACTTCTGTTTTACCCAGAAGTTTTTACAGCAGTTTTACACCAGTATGCAAAGACAAGGGAACTGGCATCACACAGGGAAGGAAGAAGCACTCATGAAGAAAAAAACATTAGCAGAGATTTATTGGAAGAAATTAGAGGTGTGTCTTTACCTCTGATAGTAATGCAATGAGTGGAACTGAAGAAAGAGCTAGATGCTGGGGATACCTGCTGATACATCAGAAACTCAGCGCTTTATGTGCTAGACCAAGGGCTATAACAAGCACCTCTGGTGACTGCCTGGCTGTCACGCTGTCGGAAGAGGAGTGCACTCGTGCTTTCTTCCTTGCCTGTGCAAAGTTAGTTGCACACATACTGCACCTACTCAGATGCCAGACGTGTAAGCAACACTCCCTTACTACTATTTATACCAATTAGCTAATGTCTAGTGTGTGAGATAAACCATGGGCAGTGCTGGTGAATATGGCCTTATCCTGTAACAGCTCTTCTCTATGTATTGAGATTTGTCTGGAAAAAAAAAAAAAATTTTTTTTTTTTGGAGGGGGGCATGGTGGTTCAGTATCAAACATGCAGCAAACCAGCACACAATATTAAAAGCAAATAAAGTTGCTAATCAGTTGCATATAAAAAATGAAATAGACAAAATATAAAACAAACAGCAGGATGCAGGCCAAAATGTGCTTACAGGAAGGGATCCAAGAGGGCTTTTTTTGTAGTACAGATTGTTTTTGTAGTTTTAGCAGTGCTTCAGATTTGAAGGAGGCTCCTTTCAGCCTGCCAGAAGGAATAAAAGATCCATCCAAAGGAGAATTTGAATGATTTGTTTTGGCATAGCTGAACTACAGTGTTCAAATGGATTAGAACAGAGAGAAGAGTGAAAGTTAAAATGCTCACCAGATACACTTTGATGTGAGGCATCTGATAGAAGTAAACCTGAGAGTATACCTTGATACAAAATCATCACAAAGGAAAATATCAAACTGTCCTGGAGGGCAGAGTCAGTGAAAGGCTCACTTAAACCCTCTTAGATACTTGTTCAAAATACACCATAGATTAGTTCATCTGCTGAAGATGATGATGCACCATCATGGCAGATAGGAAAGGTGCTCTCTTCCGGCAGCTTCAGTTCTCACATGCCACGACTGCTTACAGTGGACCAGTTTGTCAGGTGAAAGCAGTACTTGACTCAAAAAATAAAGAAAGGGTTCAGCATTATTGATCGGAAACACTTAATAGTCGTGAGCCGGACCTTAAAGAAATCATAATTTTCTTCCAGATTTTCATAGCAAGTCAAATTAAAAATGAATGTCAACAGCTCATAGCAATGCTTTCCAGGTTTCCGTTTTCAGCTTCAGCCCTACCATTGAAGAGATGGCTATCTGGATTATTTTTAATGCAAAATGGGGTGCTAATGTCACAGCACTGCAGGTCACAGAGCTTTATGAAAAAAGGAGAGCCTCCTAGTAAAACAGTTTGATGGAGTTTCATAGCTGGGAAGTCTCAGAACTGTATCTGTCTCAAAATCTGGGGGAAGTGGAGGCAGAAAACAGAATATACTTTGCACCACTGTCAAGATACAGAAAACATAAGGCCAAAAAAGCACGTAGGCTTAGAGCTGAGGGAAACTACTTCTTCAGAGAAGGCATAGGTGGTTGGTGAGGACGCTGCTCTGGACAAAGGTCTTTTCCCAGTGTGAAGAAATTGTGGGTTTTTTTCCTTACCTGTTAATTTTGCCATTCATTTCAAAATCCAGTTCAGCATTGAGAAGCTGTCCTGCTGCCTGGGTCACCATGGCACTTCCCCTCTACAGTTTCGAAAGGTACCTTAGAGCCACCTCCGAGTCACACCCTGGCAGCTGCCTACAGACTCTGAAACCAAAAGCGAGCACATAGAGCAATGAAGAGCCTTGAATTCACTTGAACTGCTGGTTTAGTTTAACTGAAAATTCCAGTATAGATGTTAACCTCTGGTATTGTACACCTTAAACCAAGGAGATGCTAGAATGGGAGTCAAGAGGGTTTCTTCAGTCTAACCCACATATTGGAGCGTGTACATGAAATTGGTGAGATGATACACTGCTTTACACTGGACAAGGGTCTGGCCATTTGTCTTTTGTACAGAGATGGGCTCAAACGGTGAGGCAATTTAAGGCCTTGAGTCAGAAATTGTAATTTTTTTTTCTTCTCTGGATTGAATTTTAAAGCCACTGAAGCTATTTCGCCATACATCTCTAACTGAAATCCACAGGACGTGTGGTTAAGTCCCTTAGTCATCAATGGAAAAATCCCTTGCTGACCTTCTAATTCCAAGTTCCCAAGATACTCAGCATCAAATCTGGATCAGCCATCTACAGCTATGGACTGCAATGCCATGTATACTCAGGTCTAGGACATTTAACCTCCAAGGAATTGTCTTTTATAGAAGAAAGCACTTTGGTCTGGTTTTTTTCTCCATTCTTTTTTATAAATAAATACTTTTGATGAAGAGTGCCTCAGAGACTTTCATTAAACACTTAATGCAGTAGTAAGAAAGGGGTTCACTAAAGGTCTGGCCATGTTGGCTATCACGAGGTCTCAAGAGAGCATCCAGCCAAAGTGTCTGGATGCACAATAGGGTCCTGCCCAATGTCGCACGTTTCTACTGACACACCAAGTGTGCTGCCCCACCGGCAAGTTAATGGCTCTGATTTCAAGTCAAAACCAAGCTAAGCCACCACATTTGTTCAGTTTCCAGTCACTGCTTTGATGAGCCTTTTCTAGCAAATGTGGAAATGAGGGGAGGGTTGTCCCAAACCTGGCACCTGGCAGAGCTCCCTGTGTTTCTTTTGGTGCCGTTATCTGTCAGGGACTCCTCCAAGGCCACAGCATTGCTGTAATCCCAAAGCGCCTCGCTGTTAGCAAGCTTTCTCACAAGGCTGCCTGCCCTGTAGGTGGGGAGCCAAGGAGCTTGGACATTAAATCTTCTCCTGCGGCTTTGTGCAGGAAGCCACTGGCTGACCTGACAGCTGAACCCGGGGAAATTCCTTTTGCCATGAACTTGAGCAGAGCAGTATTTCACCCTGAATCACTTAAATCTCAGACAGTACTTGAAAATCACAAGATCAGCCCTTCTTTATTTACCACAAAGCTGTATTCCCAACTGTGTGGCTCGAGCGTGCAGAAATGCAGTGACAGGGAGCAGGGCTCTGCCCTACAGTGGGTGGAAGGACATTGGGCACATGGCTCACTTAAAGCCATGTGCCAACACACCGACCCAGGGTTAACAGGGTTGACCTACTGACTTATGAGGGTCAACGAGATCACTGACCCAATCTTGTAAGACAGAGTGACAAGCCATGGGACAGACCAAGGGCACCTTTGCCAGCAGTGAGAAGAATGAATCGGCCATGCATCGGTGCCCAGGGAGCAAGGTACAGATGAGACAACAACCAGGTAGAAGCACCCATGGAGGAAACTTCTCCACCTCCCAAGTTCCCTGCATGACTCTCCAAGCCACTGCAGCGTCAAAGGCACCGCACAGCAATAAAAGCCTCTGTTTTCACCATCACCCCATGGGAGCAAGCAAAAAGGATCAGTAGCTCCCAAAACCTGGGCAGGGGAACATGGTGGAAATACCTGCAGTGAGTCCCCGATGGTTTCGGGGAGCGGTCCCCCTCGCTCCACAGCCAGCCCCTCTGAGCAAAGGCAGGCACTAGTTTGCTCTTCACCTCCGTGACCATCATCTGCTTCCTCATGGGGGAGAGATGAAAAATAGCCTGGGGCTCCTGCTGTGGAGAAGGAGGATAAAAGTACCTTGGGTTGGCACAGGGAAAGCATGAAGCTGAGTACATTTGTGGCTGAGGTTTACAATCAGCTGCACTATTCAGCAAGGAACTGCTATGTTTCAGACAGCTGCAGGTCATGAGGAAAGGGCTTTCCCAGGCTGGAGTACTTGAATGCAGGGCCTGAGGGTTGCTCGTCAGGAACCCATCCATATGACAGCTTTTCGTGGTGACATTGTGTTCAATAAAGCAAAAGGTTTGAGCTGAAATTAAAAATATATCAAAAAAAGCATAGACTTGTAAAAAAACCTTTTTACATTATGTTTAAAAAACAGTTGGGTGTTTGTGAAAACAACAGATTAGATCAAAACCTGCTTTTATGACAAGTTCACTGTAAATGAAAAACTTTCCATACTAAAGGGGCCGTGGTCTGGGCACTCTCCAGACCCTTGGTGTCTGTTAGAGGAATAAGGGTCATTGTTTCCATTGCAGAAGCAAAGAAACAGCCACAGAGATAGAAAAACGCTATGGCTGCAGTCAGCTGGCAAATTGGTAGCAGCGGCAATTTAGATTTGGCTGCAAATAAAAATGTTTTGATTTGAAGTAATTCAAATTCAGTGAAAAAAAAAATGGGTGGGGATTATTTTTTTGTTCAGTGTTTTGGGAGGTTTGGGAAGGACCCTCACATCTGTCTTCAGCCTCCACACTCCTCAGCTCCTGCCTCCTCCTGTCGTTTCCCTACTAGACAAAAAGAAACCAACCCCCAAGTGGATATTACTTCTGAGCAGAACCCAACCTCAATTTCTAATTTTGAGCCTTTGCAGAGGTCAAGTAAATAATCACAAGGAGATGAAAGAAAAAAAAAAAAAGCCAAATTGTTGGGGAAAAAAAGACAGAGAAATTAGTACACTTCCTATTGAAAAAAGTTACAGTAAAAAAAAAAAAAACAAAAAACAAAAAACCAAGCCTTTTTTGTGGTTGTTATTTTTAACCAGTAAAACAGCAGAACTGGTGGATGTCCCCAGCCCAGCTCTGTGTTCAACCCCTCGACACCTCCATCCCTGCCCTGTCCCACGGGGCGCAGATGCCGGGGCGCAGAGAGACCCAGGGCGCGGGAGCTCTGCGGAGCTGGAGGCCATCTGCGCTCCCCAGCCTGCTGATCACGTGTCAGGCACTTGGAAGCGGACCCAGCTCCTTCCCCTGGTGTGGTTGCTCCTTCCACCATGCTACAGCAAGCGAGCGAGCGCGAGGAGGGAGCCCAGCGTCTCATCTTGGACCCCGTTGGCACACGCACCCCTTCCCAGTAGACGCACCATCATGGGGAAACTTTGCTGGCTTTCAGCATGAAAACGGCCCAGAGCACAGGAGACCGAGTGCTGCTTTGCTCAGCAAGGATTTCCTCGGTTTCGCTTAAAGGCTGAGGAATGTCTAACGCTAACTATATCCAGATGTGCCTACTTGGCAGCCTGCTGCTGAGACATTACCGAGGGGACACAGGATCAGCACTATCAAATGGGATGTAAGTATCTATTATGTATGTTTGATCAGGGTGGGCTGGGGAGAGTTATGCAGCAAGCAGCGTGAACTGCAGACCATCCTTACCGCTTTCCTTTTCCTCCAGCCTGCGGCTTTTCTTTTTGCCTTGTTGCTCTTGCAGTGTTGTTACATGCAGCAACCTGAACCGTGATGGTTAACACGCAGCAGGGCTGGCTCCAGGCTCTGAACACGCAGGCTCCAGCCCTGCTAGGTCTGCTTTACACTTGACTTTCAAAAGAACTTTCTTTGGGTGTTTTAGCTTGTATTTACAGAAGGAAGTTTGGGGCTTCTTTAGAGAATGCCTCCAGTGCTCCGAGATGGGGTTTCCTCCCAACCATGAGCATGTTCCAGTGGTGGCATGTTAACATTTACAAGCCCGCCCTTGTCAGTAAAAGGACATGTATCTTCCCCGTGTTACACTATTGTATGCTTTGAGCAAAACATGGGAATTTTCAAGCTCTCTAGCGTCGCAAAGACAGAAAGAAAAAAAATTAATTCCCAGTGAACTGAGCAGTTACTGATCACTTTTTTTTAACAGATTTTGGGCAGATTCTGATAAACTTATGCATTGGGTATCATCTTGAAATTAGTGGGACAAGTCAGCACACACTCCCTCTCCCATTCACGTCTGGGTGTAACAATACACCCATGCTAATGCACTGTGATTGCTGGGTTTTGGGGCACATCGGGCAAATTATTCCTTGGATCAGAAGAGGGTCTGGGAGCTGAAAAGGCAGTAAGCGCTGCAGCCTAGGGAGGGCCGGGAAAGGAGGGTGGTTGGTTGTTTCGGTGGGGCTGTTTCACGAGCCTGCAAGGCTTTATTCTCCTCCTGGGGCCAGGGGAAATTAATGTTTGCAAGAGAGAAGGCAGGTTCCTTGCCCTGTGCTTGGCTGCTCCCAGAGGGGCCGGTCTCCCCGAAGCACTCGGGGTGTGAGGTGAGCTGCTGAGCTCTCCCCAATTCTGAAAATCAGACCACCTACACACAAGACTGCATCTGGATTTAGGAAAGTACCTCTCAAGGCTGCTAAGTCTGTGGAAGATAATTGCGTGTTACCTTCTCCTACCTTGTGGGCAGCTGAGTGCTCTCGTTAGAGACATGGTGCTGCTCTTAGGAGGGGCTGGAATTTTCCCTGTTTGCCAGGGCCCGCTATGGCATGCCTGGCAGCAGTGCAGTCCTCCACGGGCACTGCCCCGATGGTGCATCCAGCCCTGAAAGGGCCAGGAAAACATCCTGCACTGCTTAAACGCAGCAGAGCTGCAGTCCCCAAACCGTGCCACGTGTACGCAAGCGACTTACTGCCGGGTCAGCAGGGTGACAGGAGGAGCAGTGCAGGCAGCCACCGTTCCCTGGAGGTTGTGGGGAGGAGTTGTGCAGGCAGCCGGTGCTGCCCAGGGTCATCGGGACTCCCGTGCACAACTGCCACTACCTTCTGCCATGGTACCACGCGATTCCCCACCAGGGATGGTGCAAGTTCCTTTCTGGGACCCCTGTACGTGAGTGCAGACGTCTTAACGTGCCTTCGCACAGCAGCTCTGCAGTTTCTTTGTATTTCGGTTTGTATGCTTCAGAAAAGTTTCACCAACTGGGGTGAAAGCTAAAAGGAGGCAGCTGCAGCAGCCATTTGTAAGCAGTTGTCTAATGCATGACTGGCATTGCAATGGCAAGGCTGGCAGCATCAGCAGGAGAGGCTGTAATAAAATGGGACCAGCCAGTCGGGAAGCTGATGAAACCACGTATTTCAGGACTGCGGCAAGCAGAGAGATAAATAAGGCACCCTGTCCTGTAGCAGCATGGATCTCGTCCATTCATTTGCACTGGCCTGAAAAGCAGCTCTGACAGGAAAGCTGGAAATGGTCTTTGGAGCAGGGCCTGCATTTTTGTTACCTGCTTGCACAGTGTTTCAACCAACAGAGCTTTTGCCTCCAGGTGCTGCAACGCAAGTAACGGCAGCAGCGACGCCGTGCCGGTGACACCAGGGTGCTGCTGCGACAGCAGCACCGGCTGGCAGCATCCGAGCAGTGCCGTGGTGTGCGGCTAAGCACTGCCAGCCTCTGTCCCTCTGTACTGTGTTCATTTGGCTCTGGCTCACGATCCCAACTCCTGGGAAATCTCTCTTAAGATATTCAGGTAATTAAATCCCACAGCCTATTCTTTGTTTATAGACTTCAAAACTTCTAAGTGGCTGAATGAGATCAGCTCTTTTTTCTGGTAGGGAAGCTTAGTGATTGTTTTGGTTACTTCATTTTTGTAAGGCTTTGCGCTAACCAATGTGCCGAAGGGCATCTCTTGTATTTCAGCCTGCCCTGTCTTCTAGTCAAGAAGATCAAATCGTTCAGCATCGCTTTGTAATCCTATAGCTCCAAATGAGACCTCTTCATAAACACTGTAATGCAGAGAGTTGTCTGGCACCAAAGCCACTTGAAGCATCAACTTTGATGAGGTTATTGACTTTGCCTGGAGGTGGAGGGGAGGGGAACCAAAAACCAAATAAACAAAACCAAAAAAGAAGCCATGCAGGAATAAAACTTGTTACATGACACCCAAACATAGAAATGAAAGAGGGCTTCTTCCCCTGCTCCAACACATAGAGCTATTTTCCCCGTTTAAACACTCCAAAACCAGCTCAAACCGTTGAACCCGAGTTGTTTCATGCATGTTTCTGTATGTGGGGCAGAACAAACCCAGCGCTGGAAGCTGACACATTTCCCTGTGGGTATCCCGAAGAGCCCAGACACCCACACGATGCAAAATGAAGATGAGTTTTGCCTGTACAAGACCCATACCGAGATAACTCAGCTGAGTTTCAAACCTTTGCCTTAGCGCTTCACTTCAGGTTTCTGTTCAAGGGCAAGAGAAGGATGGCAGCCCAACGTGGCTTAAAGAGAGCAAAACAAGTGATCCTCATGCAAAACAGAGTGCTACTCATGTCTGCATGTTCAGCAATGCATTTAAACTAAACTGGTGCGGACACAGAAGTCAGAACACTCTCCTAACCCTTGGGGGCTTGGAGGATGAGACCAAGCGAGAGTTGGTAGGAAGATCTTGTCAGCAGAGCTTCAGGCAGTGCAGACTTCTTGCTGTCAGCATCCTGGTCTGGTGGGATAGAGCTAATCCGCGCATGTCTATCTTACACAGTCCCAACTGCAGGATGGGCATAGGGTACATTGTTATTGCTGCTGGTGCATTCTTGAACAGCATCAGGAGGTGGCGGTGGCAGAGGAACAGCAGCACAAGGTGTGGAGGGGCCTGGGAGCTTGATTTGCTCTTGCTGAGTGAATCAGGATGGAAAAACTGCTGGAAATGAGGCGGGAGAGAGACACGTGCACAGACCTTCCCACTGCAGGTCAGAGCCCGGGTCTCAGCTTCTGGCACTGGGTGTTGCAACCCAACTTTGCTCTTGTCAAATGTGTTCAACCAATATGAAATGAAAACAAATATCCAAAACTTCAAGCATTGCCTCAAAGCACCCCCACCACCCAGAATTTTCCAGGTACCCCTGAGGATTGCAACTCATTGCACCCACCGGTGCTGGATCCCCAATAATTTCTTTAGCTCATTTTACAGAGAAACAGATAAGACATCTCCATCAGCGACAACAGCCCTACATATTGTGTGGCCCACACAACGTATGTGGCCCCTCCGTTGCCCAACCCAAACCTACCAGTGGCAGCTTCAGCTTCAGGAGCGAGGAGGGGAGCTGGGAGGGAGCTGGCAACGCTTCGCATGCAGCAGGGCAGCATGCTGATCTGGGGACAACCCACAGTTGTACTTGGTGGGGAGGGATGCTTCTGTGAGCTAGGCTGGGACGAGCATGCAGCAGAGCTCGTTGCCGTGTTTTGTACCTTCTTGCTCGGTGTACCACGTTTCAGCTTGCCTTGCTATCGCAGCTGCTTTTCCTGAGGCTGGGTGGGTTGGATAACCACTCTTCAAGGCACAAAGCAAAGTGCCAGAATCCCCAAGGCTTCTTGACTGAATCCAGAGGCTTTTCACCACCTGGGCCCATGTGAGCAGAAGTGCCAAGAGATGGAGACGTGACAGCTGCTGCAAAAGAAGGAAGTTTCCAGGATGAGCTCAAAGCTTCATGTCATTCAACTGGGAATGAAGGGCTAGCAACTTAAAAAAAGGAAAAAAAAAACAACAACCCCAAAAAACCCCAAACGTCATTTAACTGCTTTTATTGCAGCACTCCTTGGCCATATTTCAGAATCCTCCTCTCAAATAAATGAAAACCAGGCAGAGGACTGGGCCCTCTGCCCGAGCATGCAACAGCGCAGTCAGATTCCCTGCCTGGATGCTCACCAGGGTGCCATGCCCAGCTCCGACCACTTCCAGCTTTTGAGCATTTTTTTGCCTCTCAGGCCATGCAGGCTGTGGACCCCTTGGTCCTTCCAGCATGTTCTCTACGGACGGGCTCCCTATGTTGCTACGTCATGGATATGGGACCTCTCAGCCTCTCCCTACAGCCCAGCTCAGCCTTCTAACATCTCTGGTGCTCACAGCCCGGCATGCAACACTCCCAACCTTCCCCAGGACCCGCCTCGTCCCACTGCCAGGGCAACCTGCACCCTCCCATTCAGACCCACATGAGCCAGACTCAAGATCCTTACTGTAGCCATCCCTGGGTAGCAAGCACAAAGAGGGACAACTGCCTGTTTTTCCAAGTTTGGAGGCCATGGCAGGTAGCCCTGGCAGCTAAGCCCACATTCCCCGAGGCACTGCATGATGCAACAGTTTTATAACCCCAGCTCCGTGTCACAAGTTGGATGGAGATCCCCCACAGCGGCATACGAAAGAGAGGTGCATCCGCCTTGGATGCAGACACACAGCGAGACGCTGTGCCGAGAAACGTTCTGCTGTGCTCACATCTCTCTTGTTTGGCATCAAATATTTTCTGCTCGCTTTGACAGCCCTGTAATTTTTCCCCCTCTCCCCAGTGTCGAGGTGGATGAATAATCTTTTTGGCTTTAGGACATACCAGAGTGTCTGCCAGAATCATCAATCTCTCTGAATTCAAGAACAGGACAGCTTTTCCCAGTGACATCCATGGGTAGAGCTCACACCTGTGTAATAATCAAGAGTATTTCCTTCAAAAGAAGGAAATACCTAACAAAGTCTGGAAAATCCATATAATTCGATCGAGGAATCACTTCAAGGGCTGGCAACATCTTTCGAAAATGAGATGTCTATATTTGGCACTGAACTGTTTTATTTCAGCATGGAAATCACTGTTTCAGATTCTTTTCTTTCAATAAATGAAAACACAGAAGAAAATCCAGGCTATCAGCCCAGGCTTTTAACAATTCAGGATTTTTCTTGGCTTTTCCAAGGGCACTTAGTGCCAGATTGTGAGATGCTGGCAGGATAGATCTGTAAGCCATGGAAATTACGAGTTTGATGACACACAAACATTTTATTCCAAACCCTCCCCGATAAAATTAAACACTGGAAAGAGCCAGGACCTTCATCCAGCTCTTTAATTACCATCTGGAGCCTGGCAGATGAAGATCAAACTTTTGTGTAGAAAAGGAAAAAAAAAATTTTTGCTATTACAGTGGGGAAAGAGATGAGACTTTACAAAGAGCTTGAGTGGAGTTACACAAACATCCCTACGCTATCAGGATCTGTCCTGCCAGGGGCTGCGCATCTCCCACTCGCTTCTCGCATGCACAGAGCTGCATAGCACCTCAATAAAGCTTATCCCATCACAACAGAAGGAGCAGAAATGTCTTAATTTTAGTTCTTATGAGCTTTTTGAGACAGGGCCCCTATTTCAGGTATCTCAATAACACCCAGCAAAAATTCTTGCTTGTGATGGGCAGAAGAGGGACAGACTCTTTCTCCTTAGCGGATCCAGTTCAGTGGCATGTCCTGGCTGTAGTGGGACCATCCCTTCATACCCCTGGAGCTTCTGGAAAATTATTGAAGGCCACGTGAGGGCAAGTGTGCTGGGAACCACATCTTGACAGATAAAAGATGATTTAGCACAAAACACAGTGGGTTGCTGCAGAGCACTGCAATCAGGACTTGCTAAGGGTAGTTTGCACACGACAGAGGTAAAACGCAAACTAACATCCTATATGCGCTAGAAGTGACTGTTTCACGAGGCTGAAAATATGAGCCAAGTCATGTGGCAGAAAGAACATAAACAGAAAACAGCTTCTGATCATTATAAGCATTTTAACAATTTATGAGAGATCAGAGAAAATTCTACAATCCTGCTATTAATATCAAAGCTGTGCCAGTTAAAACATCTGCCTAGCCTAGGAAAGAAGGGAAAAGTACAGTAAAAAAAGCCAACAAATGGAGAAAACCCCAGCAATCTCTATTAGAGGCCAGAAAACAGCAAGAAAGAAGGCCTGAAGAAAAAAGCGTGGTCATCAGGACAAGGAGGAAGTGATTTTAAACCCACCGGGAATGCAAAGAGCCTTACACCAAGGCACGGATAAGCCATTTGCTAAAATAAAGTTTTCAGAAATAATGGAGACAAAGCAGACAAGGTCAGTAAATATTTTGGAACTGCACTTGCGGAAAAAGATAGGTGATACCATATGATGATGAAATACTCTCCATTTCAACGGTAACTTGGAGATGCCGTTAACCAGTAATGAAAAAGCAAAATATTTTAAAATAATGAGGTCCAAGTAATGTGCATCTAAGAATTTTAAAGGGACTGGCCAAGAAATCAGCTGGTTTATTAATTTTGCTTTCTCGTAAGTCTTGAAATACTGCCTAGATCCAACAGCGTCTGGAGGTAATGTTGTGCAACTATTTTAATACTTCATAATTACAGATTCATCAGTCTAATTTTAAGCTTTGAAAAGATAACGATATGGCTGATACAAAATTGATGATTAATGAACAATTAGCAGGTGAGACAATCATGCTGTAAATCACGTATGAGCATAAAACATTATCAATGGCTGTATAAAATACTTATGTGCACTTGTGGGAAAATTTTGGGGTGGAGCTAAACTTTTAGAATCATGCTCCTTGCTAATGACTGTAGGATTATGATTGTCACCTGCCTTCTCTGGGAGCCTGGAGCGACTGTCGGTCCCCTCTGTTCAACTCGGTTGTTAGCCGCCGTGGAGAACGGTGTGGCTGCACATATGGTGGTGATGACAGGACCTGCCTTTGCTGCAGCTACGGACGCTTGACCGGCTCTTTCCCTGAACCATGGTTATGTGCTGCTTTCTGCCTTCTTACTACTCTTTCATTATTTTTTTTGTTTGCAGTTGAAGAACTGATCAAGTGAGTCAGAAGATCTCCAGGAAAAGTGTAAGTGAGCAATCCAGTCTTGTATGTCAAAAGACAGCTTCATCTATCATATGTGAATAAAACATTCCCATCACCAGGCTCTGCCTTGCTTCTGCATATTGGCATTTATTTGCCCACCTCTTGCTTACCGGTTAGAGTGATTTGGCAGAGTCAAAACACCCGTGGGCCCCTTCTAACCTTATTAATGGAAGTTACTTATAATGGTTTAATATTTTATAAAGATTACTGGCAGCAAAAAGGCCCTATGTGCATTCGAGAGTGTGCCTAGTGTATTCATTTTGAAGGCAGAAATGAGGTTTACAAGAGCTGCCTCTGTGTGCGGGGCAATGCCAGCGACACGCTGCCACTGAAAAGTCTGCCCTTCAGCAGCCAGCTCTGTGCCTCCCCGTTTTGACTCAAAAAGGGTAAAAGCAGCAAGAAACAANGGAAAAAAAAAAAAAAAAAAAAAATCTAATTATTTATGGAAGAGTGGCATTGTTCATAATTTTCCACCTTGTTTTTCCCAAAGCAGTGAAATCTCTGAAATGGCAAAGTATGTTCAGCAGCAAGGGATGTGGGAGGAAGGGCTGATTTCACATTGTGCTTAGGGAGCGGTTTTCAGGATGATGGATGACTGCTCAGTGACTTAAGTCACAGACCCAGAGCACTCAGATCAGCGTTAAGTTTGGAACCCGTGTGCCTTTTGGCAAGTTCCTTAACATGTCTCAGTGTTTGTATGAGTAAAATGCACTTTGCTGCTAGTTATTTAAATGGTGTTTCAATTAGTCTTGCCTGCATGCTTCAAAGCTGCTGAACCCTCATCGCTGACACACCGTATGTTTATTTACAGATGGACACTGGTGCCAGGCAGCTAAAACACAGCTTTTAGCAGTCCCAGAAACACCACGGAGACAATGAGAGTTCGTCTCAAAGGGGATGCGATCTGTACCCTCTTCCTGGTGGTAGCGCTTTGCTCTCTACTCTACTCCCAGCTGGAACATTTAGTCCCGGTAGGAAACAAGGAGCCAACACAGAAGAAGCCTTCAGTAACACCCAAAATACTCTCTGACCCCAGAACACCTTGGAGACTGATGCCAGCAGAGGCAACAGTACCCAGACCTCAAGTAACTCCCATCATTAGACGAACAGAAGTGGCCAACAACAGGGTCCAAACTACAACTCCACCTCCATTGACCGATTCTGCCTTCAACTTCAAGCGCTATCTCCTAAACAAGGATAACAGGAACTTCAATCTCCTCATTAACCAGCCCAGGAAATGCAGGAAAACTCCTGGAGGTCCCTTTCTGCTCATTGCTATCAAATCAGTAGTTGAAGACTTTGACAGACGTGAGATTGTCCGGAAGACTTGGGGCAGGGAGGGTTTGGTGAACGGGGAGCAGATCCAGCGAGTGTTCCTCCTGGGAACACCAAAGAATAGGACAGCACTGGCAACGTGGGAGACCCTGATCCACCAGGAGAGTCAGACATACCGGGACATTTTACTCTGGGACTTCATGGACACTTTCTTCAATCTGACCCTGAAGGAGATCCATTTCCTGAACTGGGCTGCTGAATTCTGCCACAACGTAAAATTTATTTTTAAAGGTGACGCTGATGTTTTTGTCAATGTCGAGAACATTGTTGACTTCCTTGAGAGACATGACCCCACTGAGGACCTCTTTGTTGGGGACATCATCTACAATGCCCGCCCTATCCGTGTCCGAAAGAGCAAATACTATATCCCAGAGACCATGTATGGGCTAAGCATCTATCCAGCCTATGCAGGAGGAGGAGGGTTTTTGCTGTCCAGCCGCACCATGAGGAAGCTCTCTAGGGCTTGCAGAGAGGTGGAACTCTTCCCCATTGATGATGTCTTTTTGGGCATGTGCTTACAGAGAATCAACCTCAAACCCATTTTGCATGAAGGATTCAAGACCTTTGGCATTGTCAAGCCTTCTGCTGCCCCACACCTACAGACATTTGACCCCTGTTTTTACAAAGATCTCATGGTAGTTCACAGTCTGAAAGTTGCTGAGATCTGGCTAATGTGGAACCTGCTCCACAGCCCATATCTCTCCTGTACTCAGAAGAAGCAAGTGAAGAAGCCTTTCCAATGGAAAAAGAAAGCTCAAATAACACAGGCATCACCCCTCAGATAATGCAGGCAGACCACAGCAGAAACGCGTAGTAAACCAGCTGAGAAAGGGAACCTGAAGCATTGCAACCAAATGAACCAACTTTAGAAGTATAGTATTTTAGCACATATTATTTACAAAGTTAAGAGATGACAAACTATTGCAGGAATTTGCCAAAATTCCCCATTTGCACACACATACCGTGTAGGTCCTTCTCCATTAATGAGTCCAAATAATCCTAACAGTTTCTTTAATTTATTATTATTTATTAGAATTATAGCAGTGCTTAGCGGGCCAGCAGCACATTGCAAAATGCAATCCTTGGAGATTTTTCAGCATTGTTAGAAATGTGAGAAATGAAAGAAGATAGAGGGCAAGAGATCACACCAAGGAGCACAGGGATCGTTGTCAACTTGTTACCTTGACTTGGACTCCTTGAAAAATGACCAAACTACACAGTAACTAGAGTAAAGGAAATCAAGTCACCTTAGCGTATGTTCAAATCAAATCACTGCTGCCTGGTTGGCTTTCTGTAGGCCTCATAAGAGGAGAAGAACAGCTAGAAGCTATTGAAATGGGGTCCTATACATTGCAGATAGGATGGACAACAAGAAAACATACTGGATGCTGAGGCTGGCATGGCTGGTTGAGCAAAGGACAGGTAAGTAGACAACTGGGAAGGAGCAGACTTCCAAAGGGCCTTTGAAGAAAGGACAAGAAGAACTTTGAGTTGATCTCTCCAAGTCTTGATTTTTCATTATTCGTAGCAACACCTCAGTTCAAGTATCTGCTCCGTTGACACGCTCAGGACTCAGGGGACCAGTTTTTGGCACTTCCATGAGCTCAGGCTCTCTACGCTATGCTGACTGGCATGCAGTGAAAACTCAAAGTCATCCAACAGCATCTGATCTCTCTCACCATCTAATCCAGCTCTTCAGAAGGTTTGCATCTGGAGAGATCCTTTGGCCTTTGCTTGTGAGGATAAAACCACACAGAGTTGCTGCTTGCGTCACATTTGGGAGCTTCTTCAAACCAAAGGAAATCTTGTCAATGGACTGGACTGGTTTCTATAGACCTTGAGTGGTCTTGCCTGGCATACAGTCAACTGCAAAGAGCAGCCAAGACTTTTCATATTGCTGTGGGTGTCATGTGAAGGGAGAAAGTAGTCTTCAGACAAAAGGGCTTCAGAATAAAAGCCTTTCTAAATTTATTGCAAGAAAGCAAAAACACAAAGCAATTTTTCTGTTGGACTTTCCAAGTTTCAGTCACTCTGTAACTTCCTAAGTATTTTAAGCATCAGACAAGAACAGTGGATTGCTTAGTTTTTCAAAGAACAGTCAGTACTGTGAAGCATTTTGTTTTTTCCAGCAGCCGATTACCTTAAAAGAACACCATGATGTTCTTGGACATCAAAAAGGAATTAAATTCCTCCAAATCAGGGTTAAAAAACTACAAAATTCATGGGGTAAAGAGCCTTAAATTCACCTCTGATACTGTGTTTGTTAATTCTTTTGCGATTTTTTTCCCCCAACAAACCTCCTATCCGTCAGAGAACCCCCAGTGCCGTTCCTCTTCAGGAGGGCACATACACACCACTTCAAAGGAAACTACAATCAGTCATAAATGTCCAGGAAGTTGCTTTCCCTTGAACAGAGCCTGCAGCACAGCTGCATTTCATGTCCAGGTACATCCTTCCTCCCACCCAGCAGCAGTCCGGGCTCAGTACTTGTATTAACTATGCACAACATGGAGGAAACCTAGCTGGTAGTATCCATTGGTAGACTATTAACAACAGTCTTACGTGTTATCTTCATCATAAGAGTTTAAGCCTTACAATAATGTATTTCTGAGAAAAGGTCAGCTCTATAGACATCAAAAGACCATATGTTGATTTGGGGTATTTTAAAGATGCAATCCCGAAATAAAAAATGCTCATGTGAGCTTTACAAGAAGCTCTGTTGGGTGTGGAAATAAGCCAGAGCCTTGCTGGTGGGAGAAAGTTGGTCATGCCCCTGTCTGCTAATATGTGTGATACTTACATATTTATGAGCTTGTACAGAAATGTATTACCTGTGATTAGTTTACAGTTTGGGAAATTATTTATACCATAATTAAAAGACAGCATGCAAACGTGCCTCTAGTTGTCAGAGTGGGTCTGTCAAGTACCTCCGCACACATGTTGTAAGACTAACACCACAGGTATTTTTCATGAAGACAACAACATGAAAAATGCATTATACATTATTTTGGATAACTTGGTGAATCTTTCCCTATGCTGGACTTAATTTAATGGTAATGACGGAAAAATAAACATGGCTTACCTTATGATTTCCTACAAGGCAGCCAGTCAGGTTCAGCAGTCCTTATTAAGATCTTCCTTTTAAGCTTGGAGATACACAGAGATTGGCTCCTCCCTCTATGTCTTCAGTCTACCCACAGTACAGCATTAATGAGAGCATTTTGTCCCAGATCAAAGCTGTTGTTCAACATCCACCTGTACCAGCACATACTCCGATAGCTTGCAGAAATGGAACTAGAGCAAACTGTTTACTCTGTTGTCTTAGTCTATGGAATAGCTCATTTCCAATGAATACTAAATCTAGAATCTATTAATGAAAGGTACATCTGCTTTTGTCCTCCAGCCTCTGCTGCATGGCCCCTTTGACCTGGTTTTAAAAGTTTCCATTTGCTTCTGCAGCTGATCTGGAAGTTCACAGACTCCGTATGTGAGCGTAACGCACTGGAATGCGCTGGGGAAATGCTGGAGGGCAGTGCTGCACCCCCTGCAGTTTATTAAATTCTACTTTCTGCCACAGCAGGCAAAAAGTCTTTTGACTTCATCCATGCTGGAGATTGGTTCCTAAAAGATGGGGGTCTGTTCAGAAAATCCTAAAACTCTAGGTGTGTATGAGAACTGGCAGGAAGGACCCTCTACCCATCTTTCTGACGCATCTCGGAAAACCCAAACCATCCATTTCAGAATGACATTCTAAGCAGCTTTTACTAACTGGCTAATTCAGTGCACCAGTCAGGGTTTTGCTACAAAGCCTCGTGTGGCAACTTTTTTCATGACTAACCCATGATGAGAAAAAACATAAAAACATCCTAAGTGGGTTCCACCAGTAGCAAGGAAGGCAAGCAGACATTCCCGAGACAGACATAAACATCTGAAGCTAATACAGTACAGTAGGTTTTATTGAATCCCAGGGACCCAGACAGAGTCAAATTCTGTTCCTACTGTATGTAAGTAGCCAGATTTGGTCACTATAACGAGCAGAGCTGGCTCGAACCTCACATTCAGCACCTCCAAATGCATCTCTGGACACATAAACTGGTAGTGAATGCCAAGAGCCATCATTTGGTCAGCCACTGCTGACTTAGACATCGTAAAAAAAGAAAGCCAAAGATGGCTCTGAAGCAATTGAGTATTAAAATACCTGCTTCCTGCCTGCAGTTTAATTACTCATCTTTCTACAGCAGGTTCTCGGAAGCAAATGCCAACTACAAAATCAAACAGTACAAAATAATCAAACAGCTCAGAGAATCCTCACTAAGTATCAGCACTGAGAACACTCCCCAGAGGGTGCTGAAAGACCATCAGATGGGGTGGGGGGGGCAGGTCTGTCTCTACCCCAAAGACTGGTTTGAGGAACTGCTGAGTCCCCGAGTTGTACCTTTCAGATCTCAGCAGCCCTGAAAATTAGCCCACCACGTCTCCCTAACGATGCTACTAACACTACTGATGTCTGTCAAAACCAGTAAAACTCTTAAATCGAACTTTTCATGATTTTCTAGGCTTATGGTCAGTAAGAAAACCATACTGAGAAATGAGAGAGGAAACCAAACCCCAAAGGACGAGTGCATCCAAGAGCAGCAAACAGCTTCCCCACCAGTCTTGACCAGCCCAACGCTCTCTCCAATTCATCCAAATCCAGCTCACGCATCTTCTCTCCCTCCCTCCCTTTCCCGGCCCACCCATTGACAAGCCCAGTGCTGAGACCAGCAAAAAAAAAATAACACAGGTCCGTGGTGACTGCCTTGTCCCCAGGGGGCTGAGCTGGCTGGGAATAAAGGTGTGATATTCAGACAAACGCTCTCTATGGCCACAGAAGCAGAAGAAAAGGGTGAAATAATCTTGTTAGCCTCCATACTTGTGGATGCAACAGAGCTACCCAGCGAAGAACAGGGTAAACTTGGGTTTCCAGGGCTCCAGTTTTTCTAAGAGAGACCAGTGGAGGTGAAAAGGGAACGCAGTAATTCAGACTGGTTTGATTAATTAACTGATTAGACTCCACATTGCATAATCATGCAGGGTTTTTTTTCTGATTGCTATTTAAACTACATGCCTATGAAACTTACACGCTAAGAGGAACACGTAGCTTAGGTGTGAAACATTAAGGCACTTAAAACCAGCTTTTGAAACTGCAATATACAGTACTTTAAAATGACCAAACTAGTAACATTTAAAGGGGAATTAATTAGGGTATGAAAGAGAAAAGGTTATGTTAGATCATTACAGTCTAGTCCAGAACAAAAGTTACTGTTGTAACAGTATCTTACACCACAGTAAATGACCTACTCTGCAAACTCCAGCTTACCTTTCCCACTGTTTCAAGCAGTGAGTGTTCCCAGATCATGAAAAGGAATGATTTTGCCTGCTGGAAAAATACACATCCCCACAAACAAAACAAAAGCCTTGGATACAAGGTTTGGCAGGCAAAACATTTAAACAGTGACTTTATTAGTTGCAGCTAAAATTCACTTAGGTAGAGAATATGGTATTTAAGTTCCACTTGAACCCTCCAGGTAACACATACACCTCCTGCAAAAACAAACCCCCTTGTCGGTGCAGTTTTCACTCGGTGAACTGGTTACACCCTGGCCTTGAACAAATCCCCCCTACTTCATTAACTCCCAACCCTATTTTAATGCTCAAGAGTTACATCTTCAGCAAACTCCACTTTTAACTGCCCCTTATTTTGCTTCAACCTTACCTTACCCAGGAAGCATCCTGGGCCATACCTTACATGAAAAGAATAGAATACAAATTAGTTCTGGTTCATTAACTCCCCAAAGACACACAGTGATGTATTTAATTGGCTACACGTGCTGTGTCAGGTTGTGTCTGAGAGGATCAGCCAGAGAGGAGAGTGCCTTTGTGTAGGTGAAATCAAGATAAAGGAGGTAAAATAAAAGGTGTTTATGGGGCAAAAGTGAACATGGAACAATAGTATCTGCAAAGCTAGCATAGAATAGCGTTTTTCGTATCATGACACCAAAAATTATTCTGAACTCAACACAACCAGCCCACGAGAAATTCTGCCGTATCAGACATCTCGGTCCTTGCCTGAATACTCTGAAGCAGGCAAATAGCTACGGCTTGGACATAACATTTCTTCTGAAATAACAGCCACGCAGCTTCACACACGTACAGATTTATCCATATACGTTTGGAGCCATCAAACACAAAACCTAACAGAAGTCAGCTTAGCAGAGTTGCTAAGTGACTAACAGGCTCTAACATCATGTAGAAAGTCAATGTGAAGTGGGCACCGACCCCCTTGGTTTCCCTTTGGGAAACACAAGCTGGAGTCTAACCTCCAGCCAGCCCCTGATAACAATGAATCACCATCTGGCTGTAATGCTGAGACATGGGAAAGATTTTTTTTTTTAAAACAGGTTTGATGGGAGTTCTGGAATATGAACAATCATGAGTGCATGAATCATTTCTCACACACCACCCAAGTACTATTTCATTAAAAAAAAAAAAAATCTGTTTAGAATTAGAAGTGTGACAGTTCCTGGCAACAGAAAATTGGGTTTTCTTGACAGGAACTGCATTTTGGGGAACAGAGGGTTCTAGTATTACAAGCAGCACTGATCTATATAGTACTGCCTGCAGTATTCACAGGAGCCCAGGGACTGCTTGCAGGCCTAAAGAATACGGGAAGAAACGTCAGCTTCACCTCCAAAAAGAAGGGCACAACAATCAGTTTTATTAAGTGTGAACAAACGAAATACTGTGGAAAATACTGCAATATTGAAGTTAAGCAGACACCCACACAAATGCTTAATTTCTACACAAAGGAAAAACACACACGTCAAAATGGGATCATATGCAGAATGTGTTTTATTAAAAATGCAATTGTACGTAACATTATAGCAGTTTTATTGTATGAAACCAAAGTGATAGACCACCAACATGCACGATCTGTACCAAACCATACGTAACTCTAACAAGGGCACCTGCTGCGATGGGATCTCACGCAGCTCAAATCTCTCTGTTCCTTTGGGAGGCAAAGGTGAGGCACCCTGCCTAGCTGGCCTGGCAGAGCTCGAGCTGGCACACTGCTGCACCCTGAGCACCCCTCTGCAAGGAACAGCACTTGGTTCAGACGAACAGCCTTGTCCCAGCCCCTCCTTCCTGCCACACTGCCATCCTCACCCTCTCCCCCAGAGCTCCTCTATTCCCTTATTACTTCCTCTCTTCGTTCTGGTGATTCAAAACTGCCATCGGTCCCCACCCCCCACCCAGTCCCAAGCTTTTCATGTCAGCAAGTCCTTAAGGCTGCACACCAGCTCCCCTAGTGCATCAGCACAGGAACAGCTTGGCTTGGCTTAGTCCAAATAGCAGCAAACAAATCAAAACATCTCAGAGAAGTGAGCTATGAACAGCTGCAATCGCAAAGGAAGGGCGGGGAAACCCAAAAGACCTGCTCCACGTTATCTCCTCATGCCCTTCTTCAGCTCTGGCTCCCCCAAACATGCTTTGCGCTCAGCCCATCAGCAGCAGCCAAAATGCAAAGTTGCCTTTAATTTTTGACTGTTATGGAGGAAGTTTACATGGTGAAGGGACTGACCTTGAGAAGTATCCGGGCAGTTAAGAGAGCGCATTTCATTATCTACATTGTTTTAGTCGCTTTGACTCACCAGAGCACTAAAGTGAAGATGGGAGTCACTAAGTTAAATACCTTTGGTTAGCTGCTGACATCCTGTCCTACGTCTCGACGTGCATGCTATAGCAGCAGTCCTGAACTCACACTTCTGAAGAGTTTCAACTGAATACGCTTGAGAGCAGGATAGTGGTAGCATCTGCGTAGCCATTACTCAAATTGCCCCGTCAAGAGTTTACCTCCTTCTGCAGCTAATCTGGAGCCCTTATTAGAAAAGGACTAATTAAAATGAATTGAAATTACTAGCAGGATTACTGTCATATTTTAGTAACAAATATAAGCATGCACACCATCTCAATTCAGAGATCGTAAAATTCTCCAAGAGCACACTGAGCCAAGCACTATGCAAGGTCATTTTATATTCCCGAACTGAAGGATGCTAGAGGAGGGAGAGCCAAGTGCTCTACCCTGCATTATGCAGCCAGTGCGGGAAAAAGGCGAATGGAAACAGGAGTCCCATTCCTTATGCCCTGCATTAACCTCTAAACTACTTCAGGGTAAGCAGACTTCCAATGCTTTTCTGTTGAAGTACCTTAGGGCACAAGAAAGCAGTATAAGAATTCACGTTTGCTCCTTTTACTGCAGACATTTCTTCCATTCTGTTGTGTGACATTCAAACTCTTTGAAGCTTGATCGATTTTAATGATACACTCATGTCAGCCTTTGGGTAACAATTGCATTTTTGAACACAATACAGAAGCCACGGTGTTATTTACCATGGTTTAAAGACTTTCCTTCTTTTGCACTTCAGGGCAAAAATTTATAATACACCTTCATGTATCTACTAGGAAACAAACTGCAAGTTATGTTAGTATTTACACTGTTTCTTTGGAGAACATAATGTATGGGCTGTAAAGGAAGAGCACTAGTCAGGTACTTCAAATATAATGTCTGAAAGACAGTAGAATAAAAAGAATTATTTCGTAAGAAAAAAAAAAAGCAAGAATATCCATGATTTTATTACAAAAACACCCAGCAACTGTATTTAACACAAAAACAGTAACTGAGAGTCTCTTTTTATTTTTCTTTCAGTGTACATGCTCATTATTATTATTCCATTTAATTTACAGAAGGGCTATGTAAAATGAAATTAAAATTAGAGAGGGAACAAAAGGAAGGTTGAGGCATAGAATTTTCTTAGCAAGCAATGATCACAGGAGACAGCACAGATTGAACAGGGATTCAACAGGAGTGACACCTAGGGATAAAGGTAAACAGTAACTTTTTCCTTATCCATTAGATTCTCCATGGGGCTTTTTTGTTTGTTTTAGCAAAACAGTTTAGAGTATCACAGTATACAGGAAGACTAAATGGCAAAGAACGTCTCACACACACACCACATTTATCCCTGCTACTGGTCCAGGATCCAAAACTTCAGTTAACATTCGATTTCCTATCTCTCATTCATTGATAAACTATACAGGATTACACTGTACATGGAGTTAAAATTACAAAAATGTCATATTTACAAAATCTGTACACACATAGTAAAACTCACAAAATTGTCATCTATGTATCACAAGTTGCTACACCAAAATATTAAAAATGGGATAAAATTATACATTTCTCTTGTCCATTTTTAAAAAGGGTTCAATATTTCAAAGACAGACCACCTATTTCCCCCAAATAAGACCGGTAAGAGAACTAGAAACCTAAAGTATCCTCCTGGGATAAAATGTCGCGAGCAGCATCTCCCAACTAGAAAGAAGCCTATATCCTGTCTGCTGGGGTGGGGTGTGCAGTTAGCATGTATGTACAGAAATGGTGAAACTACAATAAAGATGTCTTTGGCTAAACCTTTGGCATAAATTAAAATCATACATCAAAAAGTTACAGAAAAGGTTTTCTTGGTGATGGCAGAGCTGGGGAATCTCTTTCTGAGATACCATTATATACAGCTTTTTTTTCTCTAAGGAAACAGAGTAAAGGATTTTGGAACAGAGGCAAATGAGGCAATGCTATTTCTTTGTTAAATTTTTCACTAGTATGAAAAATTGTATCAACTCTTTTCACCAAAACATAATTCAATCATAGAAATAACCTCTTCCAGATTTTTTTTTTTTAAACTGCATATGAAAAAAAAATTAGTAAACCAGCCACGGCAGAAAAAAATTGTTTCAGCATATCAAGTACATATTAGTGCAGGAAGGTGGATAAATTTGATCCACTGTATAAATAAGCTTTATGCGCAGCGTACATTAAATAACCATCACACCCCACTCACACCCAGTACACAGATGCTCCTCAGTGAAGATAAACGTTTATCAAGTAATTAAAGTGTATGTAGTGCAAATGTTACAACCAAGTATTATGCACATGCTACTTGCTTGGTTTAAAGTTACACAAAGATGTGGTGCCTGAAATCATGGACATATATACATCCTTGTCACACTTGGTACAATGTCCTAAGCCACAGAAATACCGATGTGTTTATATCTATATATATACACACACACGTTTTCTTAAAATGTGACCACCACATCAATACAGTAACACAAACAGACTAAAATCAATACCTGCTTCCAGATGCTCCAAGGCTCAGAAAGTTTGTGCTTCTAACTCTTGCAGTCATTACGTGCCCCTCTTCCATTTCCCCCTTCTGCCATTTGAGAAGGAGGGACAGTCTCTTCAGGTCTGTGCTGCATAGGATGAGGGCAACGGAGAAGAATAAACAACGGCACAGGCACCTAAGCTGCTTTCCTCCATCAACAGTTCCATGCCCCATGATGAAGGGTTGAGAGAATCTTCCCTCCACACCGCTCCTGGGTGGAAAGGCTTATTGAGAAAAAAAAAAATCGTAACGTGCTTTCCGTATTATAAGTGGCAGCAAATCAAGGCACGCTGTACTAATTTTGTAGCATTGAGATTAGCTGACTTTGCAGGGGATGCTCACTGGGGAAGGTCCGATGTTCTCAACTGGCTGCTGGGCCGTGTTGGGCCATACAGAGTAACAGAAGCTATGTGATTATTCTGCATCACCTGCAAAAGGATGGCAGGGAAAAAGGGAAATTACAAGAATCATACATCAAACAGGAACTCAGAAGAGTGAAAATGGCAAACATGAAACTGATCTGTCTGAAAAAAGAAATCACAACCACAAAAGAAAGCAACAAGCTCTTGGCTAGTTCCTAAAAATAGTCTCTAGATTTCCATGACACATTTAAACACCAGCATGCTCCACCACTACTCCAAGTTCAGTGCACGCATCTCCTCCTAGT
>VYZV01014731.1:6540-25766 GCA_013401275.1 Pandion haliaetus | reverse complement strand
TTTTTTTTTAAATAGAGATTTTCAAGTGAACACAACAGGTATACTTTGTCTACAGCACATACAGCCAACATACTCCGGATGCTTGTTCTCATTCCCAGCTAAACCAGTTTATATTAAATACCAGGAATAAGGCTTTCAAGAGTGAGCTCAGTGTTAAGAAGTTCAACAGTGGATTGCACAGACCAGCTCAGACTAACACTGCCTTTCAGATTTTGAGCCTCCAGGTACAAGGTAATTGATTTTAGCAAAGTGGCAGCATTACAGAAAATTAGCGATGTTGCAGCTAAATATTCATATGATCCAAGTAAGTAAACAAGGTAGCATAAGTAAAATCAGAGAACTGCTAACATGTCCTGAAGTATCTTTTTCACTTAAATAGAAACCTAACCCCCAAATTTCTCCTCTGTCTCAATGACTTTCACTGTTAGCATCCTCTGATAATGAAGGATGCATTAGAAATGAAAACCAATGACACCTCCCCTTTGAGCATTTTGTGGTACATGCCCCCTGAAGCAGGACAACAGATTAGCTACTCACCCCGCTTAATGACTAACGGAATCTTGAATTCACAGCGATGGTAACTAGAAAGTGCAAATTGTAAAGCTATTAGAAAACAGAAAAGCCAACATAAACTGCATAGCACAAACTTAGGGCTCTCAACCAGTTTAATGAAAAGTCACATGAATAATAAAATGAAAATGAGAGTCTCAATGCTAACAGATTAAGAAAACTTCTCATTTCTATTTTCTAGATCAAAAAAGGCAGCAGCCTGGGAATATCCTAACACAATTTTCTAGAGGACACAAAGGGTCCTTCAGCACAAATTACTCTGCTGTTACACAGAGCAAATGGAAAAATATTCAGCTTAGAAACAGTACTATAGAATTTTCTGTCACTAACACTAACTGCTTTAATCAGACATTCAATCATTTATTCTTTAACTCCTATTCCTCCTCTAAAGAGTTTACATTTTAAAAGTATTGAAAATATGTTCAGAAGCATGAGAGGTTTTTTTTAATCACTAACTGAAATAAATATCAGGAAAAAACCAGCAGCCTACCTACCAGTAAATGGACACTCTTGCTAATACGAAGTTTGCCTCTAGCAAGGCAGTTTGCACATTACAGCTAGAACTACCTTACCTCACTTACTGCTTTAAGACATACTTGGCAATATAAAGGCATTTAAAAGTAAAAATAAAGTAATTTAAAATATGTGCTAATAATGATGGCTGAAACCACCACATACACCAAAGACACTTGGGAAAAAATACTGGAATTCTATAAAGGGAACATAAGATTTCCTTTTCAGGTGTTTTAAAATACTCTTTAAGAGATATGCTCTTTACACTCACATGTTAAAGTTGTAATGACCAGGATAATTCGTATGCAGGACAAATTTCTTCACCTTGTGAGTGTTTGCATCAAAGAGAATATCCTGTTGAAACAAACGAGAAAAAAAAAAAAAAAAAAAAAAAAAAGACAGACAGACATGAAGCAACTTGGACAGTGGAAGGTGGCTTTCCCCAGACTAACCTGAGATTAGTTACAACAGTACCTGTGTATAGTGATATGTATCTATCTCACTGGAACCGAATGGAACTATGAAAAGTAGTATTTGAAAACGAGACTATTTGTAAATCCAAATAAACGCACATTTCCTCCAGCACTCAATCACAACTGCAGTTCCACTTGCTAATTCAGCAAGTTTTCAAAGGACGTCCTGTTTTTCCTGCATATTATTTACAGTAGACTAAAGCAAAATAGCTGTAAGGAGGGACATGAAAGTTGAACTACATCCCACAGCTTGGCAAACTTTCACAATTGGTGTTATGGCACACCTATCTCAGTTCTGTGGGACAGGAGCATGGATTTCAGAAACAAGAACTAGAATATTTATGCATCAGGCATGGCAGAGGGAGAAGGCAGCAGTCAAGAGTTTTGCAGTCTCTCATTTCCCACAGCCTTTAGCCTTCTGAAAGGATTGCTGTGTAACCAAATCAAAACTTTACAGGAATTTGTTTATGGAAGCTTCCCACTCACCACTCCAAGTGTGAAATAATTGAAGAAGTAGTCATTGCACTTTGATGGGACCTGCTTATGGGGCGAGGGCGAATGGATTTTCATCTGCAAGAAACACATTTTTCAGATGTATTTAGTAACATTCACATAGATGAATGCCATTAACAACATTGCTACATTCAAACAAATTGCCATAATCTCATTTGAAGCCCTTGTTCAAATACGTAAGATACTGTGCTTCATGACAGGACCATCAGCTACTTGCAGTGGCACAATGACACATAAGGTTTTTTTGCTTTTTTAGTTATCTGAAGTAAAAGGTTTACTCATATGCTGCTATGTAAAAACATTAGGAAAGGATCAAAGTATATGCTGAAGTTATTTTACGTAAAATATAATTAAAAATAGGCAGTACACACTTGCTAAGGCTCATTTGGATTCAAAAGTGCTCCTATTTTTATCAATTTTTAAACAAGTTAAAATTATGTTTGTTTGGTTTTTTATTATTTAAACAGATTGGCAGCGATTTAGCTTAAAAAAGCTTTTTAAAACCAAATTATATAATGGTTCATCCTGGTCTATTGTAAGTCAGGTGAAGCACTCAATCTGTGCTACATGGCAGTTTAACTTCACTGGCCTTGCAAAACACAGGCCCTGTGATTAAACTGAGACAGCACTGAACAAAGTCCTGCACCTGAATAAATTCCCTCACCTTATCTTCGGACTTGTAGAAGACTTTGTGCGGAGACCCCAAGGTGCTCAGCACATCCTGGCACGAATCACCGAAGTATACACAACGCTCAAATACCCGCATCTTGGCATCGGCTAAAACACCTGGGCCACAACCTGAGGAACAGAAAACGACTCAAAATTCATCCTTCCTGATCAGAGAATACATCAGCAAATCAACACCAGAAGCTTAGCATTCCTCTATTTATCACAAACCAAACAGCTGCATTCTTTAGACAACAGTGCCAAACCAAATTTAAGCATTTATTTTGCGACAGTTTAAACATATCTTATTGAAGTGATGTATGTGCTGACTGTTGCACAGATCCCCATCTTATTAACCTCCAACTTCAGCAATGCTATCTTCACTGCCTTGCCATTCACATGAACATGACTTGTTTTCCTAGCCAGTCTCAATTTCATCACCTGTTTATTAGCCGTAAGTACCAGGAATTATTTCTATCCCTAAAATATTCTATGTTAGCAGCCAGAGATGTATCTCCAGCTAAAAAACAGTGAAGCCCATAAAGTGAAGTTCCTCATCCATATTAAGAAAACGTACATTCTTTACTCAAGATTCCCATAGCTTATTAAATCAATAGCAAGTATGTCCCTCTGCAAACAAGGTTAAAAACTGATCTTACTGAATAGCCATTACATAGATGAATTGCTGACATACATTACCAGACGGTAAGAAATGGAAAGATCTTACAGTTTGTGACCCCATTTGCTTTCAGGAATACAGCATCTTACATTTACGAGAATGCATGTACATGTACGCATGTAATATTTGCAGTTACTGCAAAATACAGGATGTGCTCTAAATACTCACTTAGCTTTTCTCCCTATGCATTATTTATGTAGCTAGTTACACAATAAAATAAATCAGAAAAATCCAATTGAGTCATCCTTGATTTCTTAAGCAAGACTTACTTCAAGTTAATACACTTGCAGAGAAACTTGTGCTAGAACAGGTGTATAATATATTCCACAAAGGAGTTTCTGCAAACTTTAGCAAGACAAGAACAGTGTCCAGATTGCGACTTGGCAAGTTTTTTAGTCTGACCATTAGTGATATATTTGAATAAAGTAATTATTAATTGACAACATTTCCTTTAAGCTTCATATATATATTGACTAAACTTGACATTCTACCTTAGAAGTGTCCAATTTCTCAAAATCATTTATATTATTATGATGTTATAGCTAACTCCTTCCCTAGTACACGAGGATATATGTTCCCTGTCCTAGGCAGCTCTCCATTATCTTCCTCTGCAAAGAGAGAAGCAAAGTAACTTAAAAACACCTTCTCCATTTTTATTCATATTTTATTCTTCATCTTAAATTTTCTCCTAACTTTTGCATATTGTGAATGTATTCCAAGTGTTTCCTCAATATAAATACAGTTAGTAGTCAGAACAAGTGAAAAGGCAAGTCTGCTAACGAAAATTGTTAAAAACATCTCAGAATTTTTTCTTAAAAACATTGTCAAGTCTCAAGTTATGGTGACTGAACAAGGCTCCTTTGCAGTCATTATATCCTTTCCTAATTTCTAAGTGCACACACACACACCCCCCATCTCTGAAAGCACACTCAAGGAGAAGGTATACATCAGTCTCTCACTTTCACTGTTGTCTCCTACAGCAAATGAAAATGGAATTGAATTTAAAGTGCAGTCTAAGGCTGCAGCATTGATATAGTCTCTTGCTGGCATTTTTAAAAGCCTTCCGGAATTAATCACAAAAATATCAACATCATACAGCTCATTGGAATCTCAGAAAACACACAAGTATATAAGGTTTCTTGATTTCTTGTGGGGTTTTTTTTTCAGTGATTTACTTGCATCTGTTTTATTCTACACATACACCTGGAGACAAATCCCACTTCTGCAAACAGTCTCTAAGGTCTCAGAACTACATAGGACAGGGCTACAGTCCTCTGTGATCTCTCCAGGGCCAGGGAAATGCAGCAGCAGGCAGACTCACCTTCACAGGTTTGGTTTTGTTTTGTTTTGTTTCCAATAGTTCAAAATAAGGTATATAGACACTTTGAAACCACCTGTAAAAGCATCACAAATAACCTATGCTTAATTGATACCAGTTTACCCCTCTTTTCTGGAGGAAAGCAACCAGTTCAATGTTCTGAATGTCACTAATACCTGCAGTGAGTAGGCGAAGCCGTAAACCTGAGGGTCCAGTTCCATCTCTCAGAACGTCAACGTTCTCAGCATACACATTACCAAGGAAACAGCTGAGAGGCATCAACGGAGCCCTGAAACCAATCACACAAAACCATGCATAAGATTTGCTTAATCTTCAAGTTTTCCACTAACAAGCTGGTACCAGTTCACTGGAACAGAGCATGTCAATTTTGACAAAGCTGCATTTAACTCACACTGAAGATTAAAAGTTACATTAAACACAAGGATCAGAAAGTCTGGGGAAAAAGGAAGAGGAACAAGGCAGCACTCAAGTGCAGGACCATTACTATTAATGAAACAAACAGCAAGTTTCAAAGACCCAGGAACTACAGAAACTGTATCTAGCCTTTGGATACCTCCTATGAGGAGGTGTCATCTCAGACTTCTCTTGGGGAAAATAGAAGTTGTAGTTTTTTAAAAGACACCTACACCTTGATTTAGGCATATCACCCAAATGCAGCAGAGAAGCATCTCCATGATGCTCTCGCTGCTCTTGGGAAGGTACTCCATAGCCCAGAACACGAAATCAGCTTGTGCAGGTACACCACAAACAATTGTGCTTCTTTACTGGGAAATTTCTCATTTTAATTCAATTACAATAATATTTGAGAAAATAACAACAGCCCTAAGTAAGATATTTCCAGTGGAATGGCTGCTTTTTTGTGTATGAGTTTGTATATGCTCTGTAAAATTCACTGTTCTTATGTGTATTTCTCCTCTGTGTGAATTAATTGAACTAAAAGTCAGGCTTTGAGCTCTCACACACACATATAACAGAGCCCCATGCGACAATTAGTGCTTCCACTGAAGCCCACCATGTCACAGATGAGCACGGACAACAACATTTTTCTGAAGTGCACTTATTTCTAATTAGGAGACAATGTCTGCATAAACAAGGTTCCCTCCCTCCTGAGCAGTAATCCAAGGATGTGTTAATCTTCTCCTGGCATTAAAACACAACTGACTCTGCAAAAACTACCACCTTATCAGTTTGAGTATTTATAAGCTGAAAGGAAGAATTTAAAGAAGTCCTTTCAGTATTTCCTTGAACAAGGAACCTCATGAACAATGCTTTTAGAAAGAGCAAAATATCAACTGTTGTACAATAAATTACTGCTTAAAAAGACAGAATACAATACCATAGAAAACATTAACCATATTAAAATATAACTATTCCATTAGTATTAAGGCATGAAGGTTAGTTTTCTCAGAATACTAAGTTCAGTCAGGTAACTACAAATATATTGAATATATGGTAGATTATGCATATGGCTTGAGCCCGAAAATACGTATTTTATTGTTTTTGTATAGTGAGAGAGTTTAAGACCCTTGGCAGTACCCTGCCACAACATACATAATACCAATACACTACAAAATTACTGACTGCCTACACCAAGTTTGATGTGTCTAGGGAGAGGTCACTAGCATAAAAACAAAATCTAGAGTAAGAATAGCCTAACTGCATCTCTTACTAGATTCACTACATTTCCTCCTTTACTTAATTAATTCATTTTCAGGTCAATTGAATTAGCCTACTACAGCTAAGCCAAGCTGTTTTTATAGCAACATAAATCAAACCAACATTTGATTATATGGTCTGAGGACAATACCTGTGGAAATTTGAGAGAGGTTGGTATCTAAAGGCATTCTGCACACTACCAAATTCATAAAAGACTCAAACTGAGCTAAAAAAGTATGTTATTATATTTAGCATTCACAAAACCCTAAAAAAGTGCAGAAGAAAGAGTATATTCTAAATGATCAAAAGAGCACGACCAGCTGTACATACTTTGTATCCTGCAGACTGTTTCCGTTGTAGATGTACATACGTTTCACAGTTGCACCATGTGGAATTTGCAGAGAGGCTAGGCCATGGGCAAAGTTAGGCTGTGGATATACAAAATCATTCTTGTTACATGACACAGTAGACACTTCAGGCCAAAGTTATAAATTACATTAGAAATACAGTATATGCTTACCAATTCAGGTAAGTCTGTAGCCAAAGACAAGGGGGAAAAACAACAATAAAACGCTCTTCTAGATGGTGTTTTTTTACATTACACCACTCCTAGATTCCCAAGCTGGGGTGAAATGCTCACTATGTTTGTCCACCAAAAGATGGCACTAGTCTGACAATTAGCCATGGTACATACTGAGAATTCACATTTTCTTGGTTTGATCACTGGCAAATAGCAATATCAAAGTATCTGTACTGATAGCTGACTTCTTAGAACTTGAATGCAGCGTATCTTAAAGGTAGAGCTTCTTTTTTCTCTCCCACTGTATTAATTTCAGCCTTTTAACATTTTTGCTGGTTTGTAAAATGCCTTTATCTGATGAACAGACTCATTAATTAAATAGATTTTCTGCTCTCCTTATCACCACATTCTTACACATATTGTTTTGACAGGGATTTTGAGTGTTCTCATCAAATACAAAGTGTGCTAAGGAGTCAGATTCATTCTTCTAGTGCAGTAAGAGCCCATTTCTTTCAACTCTGAAGATGACAGGACCTTCTTGAAGACTGCCAACATACTTTGCTGGCACTGGACAGAAAAGAAACTGACTTTGTCACAAGCAGTCAATAAAAACAAGATGCACAATATGCAAACTATTATCCTGGTCTACTTTAGCANAAAAAAAGAAGGAAAAAAATATTAACCCAGAACAATGACTTTCACTGCTGCAGGTATTTAGAAGGGAGCCTCCACTACTTAGCAAATCTAGAGATGCCCTGATTTCAGTCCTCTTTCTGAATTTGTCCAGAACATGACACCTCAAAACACAGCTTTCTAAAGTAGTCAGACTTTAGATTACTTTTTAACATACTTATGCCTTAGCAACAGAGAAATCTTCTCTAGAGCCATGGAAGTACCTGGGCCACATGTCTCATTTCTTAACAGAAACAGTGCAAGCAGGTTTTTGTTTTCTCCTCACCTACAGTATGTCACCAGCTATATAAAAAAATCCAAAGTTTTCTTCAGAGTTTTTTCATTTCTGTAAGCAGAGATTACACTGCTTTGCTAACTAATTTAGCATTCCTATATAATCCCCTCTGAACTTGAAAGATTTTGACATCTTCAAATTTCATTGCACTCTTCAGTCTTTCCTAATGTTCCTCCCTGAAAGGCTCCACAAATAGTCATCTTCCCTGTGGACTGTTTCATACTACTCTGTTTTCTAAACTATCCTACTTCTACCTGTTTATAATCCTGGGGAGAATTTCACCTTTCGCTCTGTGCAAACAACATTTTACTAACCTCATTTGAACAACTGGATGAAAGACATTGAGAATACAAAATTATTTTCTTCACTGTTCCGGCAGCTATGAAGAACTGTATCATCCCCAAGAACCACACTATGTCCCTCTCAAAGCATACTTGCACCAAGCATTCTGTAACTATCCTTAATTATTTTCTTAGTTAACTGAACCATGTACCAAAACAAGACACACGGATGCAATGGCTAAAATTGATTCCAGCAGTTTTATTTTAGTATCTTTTAGTTTTAGGTAGTCCTCAAGGAGTAGGGAGTTGGACTTGATCCTTGCGGGTCCCTTTCAACTTGAGATATTCTATGATCTTTTCAAATCTTCAGTGTAACAACTAACTTCCTTAGCAGCTCGGCCATTTCATTCATAAATACCCTGGGAACTCTTGCATGAAAAGCACCTAGTCTTTGTTGGGACATTCTTTCTGTTTGGCTGATTCGGTTTCTATTTACCTTCCAGTATTTCTGAAACCCAACTGACCTTCACTACTGCTAAATAATAACTTCCCCTGGTTACCCCCTGTTCTCTCACATGTCAAAACACAACTACTAAAGTACTAGGCTGTGACAAACACGCGTGTAATCATGTTGGTTGTTTTCTTCCACTTCGCTTTGGCTCTTTATACGCTCCTTCTTATTTTAATACCATACAGCACGCATTCTTTTTAACTGATGAGCCTAGATAATACAACTGAGGGTGTTTCCATCCTCACAGAAAACAGGTTATATGTATATTTTTGTTAGTGTAAGTGGAAATCACAGAAGACCTGATCTTGTTTCCACTACAGACAGTGATTTCCAAAGATCTCCGAGAACGTGGTAATACATTCAATTATTCAGTAACTCATTGGAACATTTGGTGAATATGCAAATAGGCATTACAAATAAAGCTCTTTCATTTGGCTTTCTAAAAGCACTCATACTGAAGAACACTTAAGATGAAAATGTATTTTATGAACTCTATCCTAGTTTAGTTGCATAAGCACTTTGATGAGATTCAAAAATATCTGATAAAAGAACAGCCTTCCAGTAGATTGCTTAACATTCATGTATTTGCATAGACAGTGCTTATATTTTCAGAAGACTCCTTTCAACAACAGAATTGCTAGCCCCAGTTCATGATGCAAGCAAAACCTCTCAGCATATGCCTTCTGCTAAGAGGAAGAACATTTTTAACTTCGACATGATTACATAGCATGAATAAAAACACAACTCAGGAGTTAAATTCCTTCCAAACTACTGGTTTCTTTTGCTTGCAGACAAGACACACTGCAGGTGATATTTTGCAAGTACTATAGAGGCAAAAAGACTATCCATTAACTAAGAATGATTGCTGACCTCGTACTTTGGAGTTTCAGTCCAGGAGTCTAACTGAAAAGAAAACGACAGTCCTCTGAAATTGAGGTGAAAGAGTTGCTCAGCTGAATTATACACTAAAAGGGAAAAGAAAGTAAAAACAGAGTTACCAAAATAAACTAAGAATTCTCCAGCTCAGATCTAACAGCACTTTCATCACCTCAATTAATTTACTATATCTCAAGACATGGGAAGAACACAATTACACCAGACAGTAATAGTTTTGCTTTTAATTTGTTGCAGTAGAAGCATACCAATAAGAGAAACCTTAGATTCATTAGAGTTGCCTATACAAGCCTGTAGGCACTGACCTATCCCTAATGATACAATTATACAATATGACACAATCAATTATACCTTAATATACCTAAAGTAGTTTAAACAGCCACTATTAGTACAAAATGATTCTGTACAGGTGTTTCACATAACAATGAACACTATCAACCAGAAAGTCTTTTAGACAGATGTGCCCCAGAACACTAATAAATTCTGTATTTCACACCACCAGGAAGCATGTTCCTGAGTGGGAGCTCACAGGCACCTCCCTGCCACTTCCACCTCTCTTCCCAAGAGATGCTCCCGCTTGCATGCTCCAGTTCAGCCACCTGCATTGCCGAGTAATATGGCACAGCAAGGAAATGCTTCAGACATGCAGGTCCCCGGCCATTTACAATGATAATTAAAAATAGTATCACCAGAAACACCAGCTGATCTGTTAGCTTTTACAAAGAGCAGAAATACATTAGAATGCACACAGACTTCCAGCTGTCATCATGTCACGAGATGTCCTGATTTACTGCAATAAATTGCACAGCATCAACTATAAACAGCAGTAAAATTCACCCCAGTACTTACTCTAGCAAGACATACTGTTTTGTGAGACTGTGGAAAGCTTAAAAACAATCCCAGGAAACTGGGAGCTTGGGAACAGTTTTGGGATTGATGCTACCAAACTTCAACCTGTGCCTGGTAGCCACTGGGGGGAACACAGTGTTCTTGTACCACACAGAAGCTGGTTCATTTGCAAAACAGTTTGAAAACAGCAGAGGCAAAAAACAATAAGGAAACACTCCAACAAGAGAAGCTGCTTTCTTCCACTTTACCAAGGGAAAGTGGTTCAATAGTCCCTTTTTTTCTTACAATTTTATATTTGAGATGACATAGCATAGAGAGAAAATGCATATAAATATTCCCCCCCCTGCAAAGTGCCTTTCAAATGTTCAACTTGAGAGTCATGTCACAAGATATCTGGACAATGCCAGACCACCCAGGATAGAAAAAATAATAGTTGAGCAATAAGCATTAAGCTTTCAAAAGTCACCACTTGCCTTTTCTGCAGAATGTGCTGGTTAAGAGCACTTTCCCTGCTTGTCACTCAAANGGGGGAATGTTTTGATCTGCAGGAAAATTACACAAATCTCTCTCATGTGATAAATTATGATGCATCTTTTCCAAAGCCCACAGCCAGCTGGAGAAGTGTTTTTCCCCTAGTCATGCCAAGTGTGATATCTGATTATATAAATCACATCAGTTCCCATCCCCTGCAACGTTTGTTGATGTTTAGGCTTAAAGGGCAAGGAATGTTTTTATCCTTATTAAGTTCTCCAATGTATCCCTCAAGACCGTATGTTGCAACCAAGTGACTAAACACAGTAAGCCTTTTCTTTATTATTATTTTTTAAAAATTATTTACTAAACAGGTACCCTGCAGAGTAATTCCATTCAAAATTGCTGATAGAAGCAAAAAAAATGCTTCTTTGCTGCTGCACTTTGGGTGAAGGAAGGGGAGAGAGTCTGCCTTCCAGGAAAGCAGCGGAGTGCGACCGGCTGGAAAACGTTCCTGTAGAGCAGGACAGGACAAAGCCACTGACACCAGCAAGCCAGCACAACAGACACAGTCTTGATAAAAGCAGAGACAGATCCAAAAGTCTAGTCTTCCTGGTATCAAGCACAAGACTCTTCTGGCACCCCAGGGGAGACTGGGCAACCTCTGGTCTCCAAGAGTTGCAGAGCTAGAAGACAGGACCGCCCCCCCCCTTCCCCTCCAGTCCTTGCAAGGTCACTGTGGCATGAGGGAAGGATGGTTTTTTCTCCTTCTACCTGATGACTTCAGTTCAATCCCACAGCCCTTATCCATGCTGAATGGCACTTCGGCAAACAGCCATATCCACAAGGACTCGGAACAGGATGTGATTTCAACAGAACCACTGGCAAGAGCAAGCGCTCCCCAGCAGGAGGTCAGGTCAGAGAATCATGGAAATGTGGGATACAGTCTTGGCTGGGATGAAGCTATTGACCTCCAACATGGTCATATTTCAATCAGCCCCGTGACAAAGAGACTACAATGTTTCAAACTAACATTAGCCAAAAAGTAATTAAGCTGGTTGCAATTTTCCTGACAACTCTTCTTTTTTAAAGCCACTGATTTGGCAAAGCCAAAAAACTGCTCACTGAAGGTCGGTTTCAACACAAAACCGTTGCTAACCTTTTGAAATACGTTTTGAAACTATCACTGTATCTTGTTGCAGGAAAGTTCTGCTGCAACCACCTTGGTTTTAAGTGAAAGACAACATTTTATTTTAAATTCTAGTGGTGGTTAACACAAATAAACAACAAAATACTTTTAAACTTAAAGGGCTTGCACTGGGGTTTTGGAGGAGTAGTGGTATAGAGAAGAAAAGGGGTAGTTACATCATACTTTCACTCATGAAAACTGGCGTTTGGTACTTTGGCCACATTAAGAGGAAGGTTTCTTCTCCCACCTTTCTCTACCCACCCCACCTCAAATTTTTGTGGGACATGAAAACACCACCATCATCCCTCCCACATGCTGAAAACTATTGTGGTTTTTTGCCTTTTCTGTTTCAGAAAACACAAAGAAAAAAAGTTATCATCAAAAACTTGCACTGCATGATACAGTTCAAACTGTTTATGACAGGCAGCTTAATACAGAGCATTCACTTCTGCTAAGTAGGCTGCTAATGGAAGTTACCAAATTTCCAGTGAGGAAACTGAGTAAGCAAATGCACTAATGAAATGGTAAGAGGCCAACATTTTAATAAATACATTTTCATATCTACATATCACTGGATGAAAAGATGTTATGAAAAACTTTCATCAGATGAAGCTAGTGCACAAGTTTTCTTAATTGAATACGACAGGCGCACAATATCTGGCAAATTCAGCACGAGGACATGTGGTGCCAAACTATTTTTTTAAGTGCTTGCACATAATTTTATGCAGTAATAAAACATGCTATTTCTATCATAAGCAATGCTTACAGCTCACTATATATTTTTATGGTTCATAATATCACAATTTTGCAAGCACATCACCTCTAAATATTTGCAAATAAACCATTGTCACAGAACAAGTAAATATTGTACACTGTCAAGGATATGGAACAACTTTCACCTTTCCTAAATTCTACATAGTCTCCTGTACATAGTATTTCCATAATAGATCTAACTGTAGATCTCAGGGTTTCTGCCTAAGAGGAAATGCTAAGATCATGACCAAAGTGAAGTTTAAAAAGGCCAGATCTGATCCTTGGAGTATTATGGCTAGAAATCCTCCAAGCTTCATTTATCTCATCTGATATTCATCTACTACAGCAGGCTTTTCTGCAATGATGTTACTTTAGCCACATGACCCTCCACAGTTAATAAATCCTGTTCTGTAATGTGCAAGAGATTGTCTGCAGAGAACAGGGACAAAGACTAGATATGCAATCACCATCAATCACAAAAAACGCTAGCCTATTTGGGATCAGCCTGACTACTGCAAATGGATTGGGTTAAGCTAAAAATAGAAAATGATGCTCTAAAAACGGTGTCTTGCCTACATGGAGTTAATCTTCTTTCTTGTTATGCCAGTTTGTGGCTCTGTTTCTTGAAGGTTTAATTTTAAATATCCTCTTCAAAGTTTCACCACTAGCTTATTTTCGTCACCTAACAAACCCCTGAAATACACTCTCCATTTTCATACGTAAACAAGGAGCTTAAAGATAGTCTTTTTCCTGCTACAGAGGTGGTGAACAGCCAAGTAGCTGTGGAAGAGTCAGAGGGGGTTCAGCCAGGTTGAACTTGTCCTGGCTCTGGTCATCCTGCACATAGGCTGGCTTCACACCTCCCCAGTGCTCCCAGTAACAGGAAGGAGGCGCAGGGAGATGCAAGCCAGTTATGCACAGGCTCAGACTTGATCCTGTCCTAGCAGGGGTATAACCACGTTCACAGAGCATGGAGCCTTAGCAAACAGTCCTGGCCGACTCTGCACAGAGATCAGCTCAAATGTCTGTATGTTCATGGTATACTTAATCCCTAAAGACATTTGAGAGCTGACCATGCATAAGAATGCGTAAAACCAACAGCATCAACAACAAAGCTCCCAATTTTCTGGTACTGGCAGTTCAAAACAGATCATTAATGATATCTGAACACACCAATCTGTGCCAATAACGCTCTGCCTCACTATTTCACTTAAAGCCACAACTGAACTTATATTTTACATGACAACCCAGCTATATGAATATGACCATTCTGGAACACAACTTGAGATCATTTGACAATAGAAATGTCTACACATTTCTCTAGGCAAACATACAAGGAAGACTTCCTGGAAAGAAGTCTGTCAGTCTAGGTGTGCTTCTCAGGCATACTTCGGCTTACCTCCTGGATGCGTTGCTCCAAATGACTGATCAATTTGTTCTATGGTTGGAGCAATTGCCTGAGAGTTAAAATGGACACCACTGAAAAAGAAAACAAAATTAATCTGTCTTAAGAATATTGAACAGATGCTACAAACATTTACTAATGACAATATCACATTTAAATTGGAAGAAGTCTTCAAGACTGAACAAAAGAGTAAACTGGTAATTTCACCAAGTGCTATGTTCAAGAAAGGATAATTATCTACATTTTTTTTTTACAGTTATTTTGGTTTTTTAACAAGAATGGATGAAAAAATTAATTCAGGATTAAAAAAAATATGAAAGAAAGCAGTCACTGTAATCAAGAAGAAATCATGGGAGGTCTTAAATCACTTACCAATATTTTAACTTCACCTTAGTCAAGTCATAAACTTCAATCACCTGAAACACAGGAAACAGAAACATTACCATACTTCACACATTTGCAAATCATTACAGAGACAAATTCTTGTCAAAAGGCAAGACTAGCTAGTGCTGCTCACTCCCCTCCTTAACAGAACTCTGCTAGGATAAATCACATTGACAGAGATGAAACTCCAAAAACTTGACTCGGCAACTGCACATCTGAAACAAATCCTGAAGAACAACCATGCATTCAGTACAGTACCTCCAGATCCTGCGTAAATCAGAACAGACCTGCGGAAAGAGTCTTTTCATTAATACATCAGCACCTTGATTTCTGCAAAGATTACTCCTCAGCAAGTTCAAAGGAAAGTAATAGCAAAGGTTAGCTATTTAGAGGGAATCCTCTAATGAATGTCAAACAGTAGGCCATTCCTTGGATTGCTTTTATTACCCTGAAGAATGCCTGTGCCGGAGTTAAGTCCTAGCACTGACTGCACTGTTCTAACTTTCCAACTCCTAACGTTTTTACTTTAGGTGAACACAGCAAGACTAAGTGGTAGTATTTCATTTCAATACTACATAAAAAGATATCTAGCAATCTCTCCAAGCATTACAGAAGGTAATCAGAAGAGCAGCCCGCAAAGAATCAGAGCAAGCCATAATACCTAGTTCTGATATTTATAGACCTTATTGAAAATTCCAAGGAGCTCCCCTCTCTGCAGACAAAATGAGGTATGGATCCTTTGTTCTGAATACATTACTGCAAACATCCATCTGAGATTGATTTCATATGATTTTTATGTGACTGTTACTGGAACTCGAGGCTAGACTGGGCTTTAAGCAGATCATTTTTGGTGAGTAACCATTGTCAAACACAAGCTTCTTCCACCCTACATATGTGTTCCTGTGTCAGCAGGGAAAGGAAAATACGTAGAGCACATCATAACTTCTGTAAAGAAAAGGTAAAGCGCTTTTTATTGCTTTGTATAATCCTCCAGCAAATCACTGGCAGATTTAGAAAGGCCTCACTCTTCAGTTAGAGAATAAAGCAGAATTCCCCAGGGAGCTTCCTACCAAATGTGGGTTTAAAGCCTAAAAATATCACCAGCTAAGAAGGAAGTCTTGGTTTTGGGAGATGCCCGGCAAATAACCCTCAATAAAACAACTTGCAATGCTTAAACCACTGTGTTATAAAAAAAAAAAAAAACAACCAACAAACAAAAAAAAAAGAATCAAACATTTAATGGTACACTGTTGACTCAGAAAAAGTTGGAAAAGTTCTCTGAAGCACTTTGCTCGGGAAGCCCACACATTTCAGGATATAAGTAACAAGTACAGCACAAAGCAAGTAACAAATGAACATTTGGGCAAAAACAGCATAAAGAAGAGCAAACAAATTTTTCTTGTTAACAAATACACTTTGAATTATGCTTCTTGGAAAAACCTTGTTATCCAGTATTTTAATTCAAATGCAGTTTGACATGTCCAGGTTTCTTTTACTGCACAGCTTGTTAAAAACAAAGGCCACTTTTATGAAAAGCTAGGAGTGATTTTACATTTTTTTAGTGACCTTTCACATCATCTTTTCCCACCAGAAAAATCTTTCTTAAAATAGAGAAAACCACCCTCCCCACAGATTTAGTTTTGCAGCAACTACCAGAGAGCTCCCAAAGTTCTGCTGTGGTGGTGGAAGACAAAAGGACGAGTCGAACAACAAAAAGGAGCAGTACACGAGGAATAGCACATTGCACAAATGAGGTCCCCTGCGAGAGAAACAGCCTGACAGCAGCCAACAGGCACCGATTTGGTATCAGCCCTCTTCCCACGGTTCAGACAGATCTATTCACGTCAACATTTCTTTTTACTAACAGCGGAGGAAGAAACAAGCACAACTCAGCAAAAATTAAAGGTAGTCAAAAGATCTCATAGAAGGCATGAAAGATACATATTAACGAAACACTGCAACAGGCCATAGCACTAGAAAAGGATTTATTTTTTTAAACTACAGAAGCTACACTGACAAAAGGATTAACATGATCCTTTCTGTGTGCAGAGGAACAAAAACTGAAAAGACCAAGGACTATTCAGTGATGGGTTTACTACACAGCCAGAAGGCAGTTGGTTTAAATGAGTAAAACCTGGTGTTTTGTCACAGTCAGTGTTTTGATAATTACTACTGAGTAAGACTCATAAAAATGTTCAGGTATGTACTAACCAGCAATAACAACAGACCAATGCTGTGAAATCTCTTTTTCCACCTCAGAAGGAGCATGTGCAAGACACCTTGTTGCTAAAATTCATAACAATGTTTTCAGGACCTGGTCCTGGATCTAATCTTTCACCTTAGCTCATGTTAGTAACATCTCCTGCAGTGCTTTGGCTACTGAAGGCGAGTAGAGAGACTATGCACAAGCCTCCCACCCCTGCCTGAAAAAAGGGAGGAAACTTTTTAGGAATGCTGCTATGTCTTTAGTCCTGCACCAGCTTCTTTGGATCTGTCAAGACTTTCCATTTTAGTAGCCTGTATTTCAATCTCTTTTTCACAACCAAATCTAATAGCAAGTGTGTATTTAAAAAACCGACACACAAAGCAAAGAAAAAAAGGCATCCTGATTTTTCCAGTTTTGCTGCTGCTGAGCAACACTGAAAACACAGAGTCATAACATCTTAAACTCAGGCATTACTTACCCTAGAAGTACACTATTCTTTAACAAGCCCTATTGCTCACTTCTGAACTGATCCCATAGAATTTCTTCTATAAAGCTTTCTGAACACTTTTACAAGTATAAGTTTTCATAGCATTGTATGCATTTACACAGCTTTACTCTTTGTAGTTCAAATGAACAAACAGTATCACTAGACCACTGAACCACAACATAACAGAAAAGATCATTTTTAATATTTTTTTAAGCAAACCTAGAAACACATACCAAAAGATTTTTTTCTTTTTTTTTTTTTTTAAGTTTTAAAACACATTGTGGAGAAAGGTGAGAAGAAAAGCTCTTCCATAGCTCTTAGAACACTGGGTGTTGAAATGACAGTCAAACTCAGAAACTGGAGATGAAGAGACATGGCGTACGCTAGTTACAGCACTTCAGAAACACTACAAGATTGCAACATTCCAAAAAAAGCATCAGTAAGCAAGCTGTGCACTTGAAGTGATTATGTCAGTTTTGAGTTCAGTCTCAAGAATTAAATATATTTTGGAAATGTTTTGTACAGCAGGTGTAGCTTACACTGATCCACCTGACACAGAGACTTTTCAAGATATTCTCTTAAAAATTGTAAATTCACATATGCAATCTGAATAATTGAGTTCTAAATCTTGACAAAAATAAAAATCCCATTATTGCAGAATAACTTCATGAATGGAAACTACCATAAGGCAATTACAAACTGAAATCTGGCAAAAAAGTGCCCAGTTGTCCCCAATCCGAGCTCAATTTGAGCTGAAAATTGTTCTTCAAAATGTGTATTTTTATAGTTAATATAAAAGAGATTTTGAAAAATACAAATGTACCATGGTGTTACAGGTTACTACTAGAGAAGGAAGTACTTCCAACAACTACTAATTTGGGTTGCTATTTGACAATTTTATATATACATTTAAAGTATATGAAGAGCTCAAGTTTCAGCTGACAGCACACTGCTACACTCTTACAGTAATTCTGGGGACAAAGCACTAGGCTGACATTTTGAAGAGTGACGTTTTGCTGCTGGTTTTATTGGAGATGTGAGTGAATAAGGGGAACAAGGCTCCCCCTACCACTGTTCCAAAGTATGGCTGTGAGCACCATATTCCGGACTTACTTAAAGGGTAAGTCTGCCATTTTTAGCACCACATTTAACCCCACGCTTCTGCTGTCAACTGTTAAATAGCATAGCAGTTAGAGCAGTACACTCTCACCCAATTAACCAAATCAACACCTGGGCACTTTGGTCACGCAGATATTTATGCACTCCAGGTAAGAACCACACTGACAATTGTTCAGCACAGTTGGTCCTGCCAAAAGGACCACCCTGAATAACTAAAAAGTTACATAGAGATATTTTAAATGTTCCAGTTAAGAAAGCTTTTCAAAATTTTGTACTGACCTGGTCATATCTCTACAGTCCCACAGCCGCTCATTCTTTATGGATGAAACATACCACTTTCCTAACAGATTTTTTGCAAACATAAATGCTATGGGAGGTTAGCGACGAGCTTGCCCTTTATTTTGCATCTTAACTACACAAAGCATCCTAGAGACAGGCAGACCAACACTTGGTCACCTAAAAGCACAGAAGCAGAATTGCAAGAATAAAAACTCATCCAGAACAAACTGCAGTCAGTGCAGGGGGCAGCTGCTCACAACAGGCCTGAACATGGCTTTCTGGGAGAGATCATGTGCTCCAGCCACACAAGCATCCTGCCAACCTAACTCAACTGAGAACTAAGACCAGGAGGAAGTAGTTTACTTTCAAAAAATAAAACGGCAGCACAGATAAAGGAACAACCTGGGCAGAAAACAACACTGTGTGGTTTGCATTAACTGATGATCTGATTTCAAATCCTAGGCTTAGCTTTAGTAATGGCTTCTCACAGCTTCTGCTGCAA
>VYZV01014730.1:252697-263312 GCA_013401275.1 Pandion haliaetus | reverse complement strand
GGTTTTGTTTGCGGGTCATCTCTATTTTGTTTTGAAATTCTTTTTGACCTACATAGCATAATCTCTTTGGATTGAATTCTATGGGGCAGACTCACCAAGGTATTGAAGAATCTGTTCATTGATAGTTGCACATGGGAAATGTTTACTGTGCCAGGAGTATACCATGATAGGAGGCTAAAAAAAGCTTATATTTGGTAAATAACTGAAAGCAGGACTTTAGAGATAAAATAAACATTACAATCAGGTCTAGACCTGTTACATAGTTGGTTTTTTTTCTTGGGGACAGCATATATACTGTATGTACTTGGAATCCATAGGTATAGACTGACTAATATAAACAGTGACTGTACTGAAGGATAATGCCAATGTCATTGAAGGAAATCAGAGGGCCTTAAAAAATTTACTAAATAAAACCACAGTTGCCTAGCCAGTGGAAAAAAAAAAGAAAAACCCAAACCAAAAAAACCCACAAACAAAACCCCCACAACCCCCTACATGTGTATGTGTCTATGGATCTTTCAATTTGAAATAGCAGGCATTGATTAAATGAGTAGATGGTAAGTTGCAAAAGAGACGTTTGTCTCCAAAAAAAGTCTTAGGTTCCAGAAATGAAGTTAATTTTAAATTTATTAAAGTTATATGCCTTGCCTTTACAGTATAGAATATAATGGTACTTAAGTGTACAGTTGTATCTGCTCCAGTATGTTGTTTCTACCCATTACCAGTAACACAGAAGACAGTGATGTTCTGAATGTAAACTGGTATCTTCTGTCTTATGCATCTAGTGGCTCAGGGTTTCATCTGGAAAAATTTAAAAATTTTTTGTCCAGGAAGACTTAAAGTCACTGATGTATTTTTACTGCATGGAACTATTTTTTTTTTAGTGAGTGCACAGTTTTTGCAGGCACAGCACCTTCTGACAAGGAATTCCATAACTTTATTGTTAACTATGTGAACAAATACCTCCTGTGTTAATTTTGAACCTGCCTTTTAGAAATTTTAACACACAAAATCCTTGTTTTAGGACAGATTGCAAAATCTATGCCCCTTCTGGCAGTCACGATATTATGGACTTCTAATATAACCCACTTCAGCCGTCTCTTCCAGCCTGAAGAGTCAACATCTTTTTTTTTAACTTTTGTTTGTACAAATTGACTGTACAGAAATTGTTGTATACCTTTGACCATCCTTGTCGTCTTTCTTTGTGCTTTTTCTAACTCTAACAAACTGTACAGAGTATTGAGGAATTAAGCACACTATAGATTCTTACGTTGTGGCACAGTGCCCAGAGTGTGCTGTGTTTGACTTGTGGCTCAATAGTGAGCTGTTCTCAAATTATTCCTGGTTATACCCCAAGATCTTGTTCTTGACTGATAAGTACTTCAGAGACTGAAGTTGTACATGCAAAGTTAGGATTTTTTAACGTATGTAACTTTGTCACACATTTTATCTGCTGTTTAATGNAAGCTTCTCTGCAAGTCAATTGGAAATTGTCAGTGAGACTCTCTACCACCTTACAATGCCCTTTCAGTAGGTGGACTGAGAGGAGCTTGCTTCAGGGGAGAACTTGGAAAAAATCCATTACTTCCAGGTTCCAAATTCTAGTGCTGATGAAATAACTTGGAATGCACTAGAAATGTAATGTAACTGATATTAAATGGTTACAGGCTTTCTGAATTAGTGCAAAGTGGTTTGATGGAAAGAAAAAGTTTCACTGGAAAGAGGTTGCTAAGTGGCCTTGATTTCTTTGTGACTGTGCCGGTAGGGGCAAGCAGTGCTGCAGGAACTGGAAAAGATGTTATTACAAGTTTTGTATGCAGTACATTCACAAAGAATGTGGCTGTCTAAAGAGAATATGAGCTTGGTACTTGCAGTTAAAAATAATTTATTCAGGCTTAGCTAATGCTGCAGAATCTGGGGTCCTGTTGTGCTGCTGGCCTGTGGTGAGCTGCAGTATGCAAGGTGTGGTGTAGAAGAAATGCATAGCTTTCTGATTGCTTGCTCACTGCGTGCCATGGATACGTTCTATTAGTTATGTTATAACAAATATAATCTAAGGAAATTAGCAATGCTGTAAAGATATTTTTTTTATCTAAACCATACTAGTCTTAACATGTTAGATGTATCCTATCCATTAGGAGGAGTGAACTCATAAATGTTCCAATTTAAAGTCACCTCTGTAGTATTTCTTAAAACATTATTAACAGGCTATGCTGGCTTGTGAAACCAACTGTTTCCTCTTCCATTTTCTAAGTTCAGAGAAGTGACCAGCATTTATGTTGTTTACATGGCAGCTTTGGGATGATAGCACCAGTGGAGGGGTAGCTAAGTCAGCATCAGCCTCTGGCTCCATAACTAGCACTGCTGTACCTGCATGGAACAGTGTCTGAGACAATAAATCCTGTTTGATGGCCCAGCAGTGCCTTTCTTGTGCGGAGTTATGTGCAGCTTTGTTCACCTGTGAAGCTTACAGTAAGCATGACACTTGGCAAGTATAGTTTGTTGTGGTAACTTGGCCCAGCTTGCTTGACTGGCCAACCAAACAAGCTGTAGACAGCTCCAGATTTGCTGTGCGTCATGGTGTAGCTAGCAAGTAGGCAAGACTGGCCACGGAGTAGGAAGACACACCCTGATAGAACTGATGCAAAGCCTAGTTAATTCTCTAGAGTTATTTTTATGGAATGTGGATTAGGTGCTAAATCCTGGAATGGCATTTAAAGGTTTCTTATCTAAGAACATTCAAATCTCCTGAGAGACACAAAGTGCACCTCTTCAGTTCATTTTGCTGAGCCAAAACAAACCCATTGACTTAAAGTATGAAAATAATATGCATGTTAGAATTTTTTGTAATTTTTAAGTATTCTGGGTCAGACTTGTGATGTGACTACCTAAGTTAATCTGAGGGATGAATCAGGCACTGTCTTGTTATTTTTGGGCGTAGTAACTTGACTATGTTCTTTAATATTCCTGATGTTAATGGGCAAATTACAAGACTTCATTTATTTGGCTTTTTCACTGCATTTTGTTTCAATCTGCCATACCACCTGCTTTCCTGTAGGAGACTCTTCGCATGCACATCTCTTTTCATGGACAGTGGTCTGGGTTGGTTACTGCCACTGGCTTTTTGTCAGCCTGGATGACAGCTGGGATGTCATCCTCTGTGGCTGTGGCTAGAGGGGTTGGGACGGTGGAGTGGAAAAGCAGGAATTTGCTCTGTATTAGTGTGACGGCAGAAGTGTCCTGCCCAGCTTCCACAATGCTTGAGAGTAGTGCCAGGTGCGTTGAAGCTAAGGCCAGTAACAAACTGTTTCACCATGGTATCCTTTTTGCAGGGCCGTCCTTCAAGCTATGTCCACTTCAGTAGAAGTTGGGCTAAGTGGAAGGACTTGAGATGTTTAGACTACTAAGGAATTTTTTTTTTTCTTTTCCCCTGGGAACAATTGGTTGGGCTGAATGTTTTGTTTACCCTTTGTTCTTGGAGGAAGAGTTTTTTGTAGCCTGGAGGGGAAAAAAAAAATTCATTAACTGTTGATGGGGTTTTTTTTCTGCTTTAAGGAAAGATCCGTCCATAATAAGCTTGAAACTACTTTGACAGCTGGAAACAGTGCCATAATGTATGGACTCTTAAAATAAGAAATACCTGAACTTGAAATCCTAAGTTTGCATTTGTCAAGGGTTTCTATGGCTGATATTGTTGGTTTTGGCTTTTTTGAGAGTATTATAAACTGAGTGATGCTTTCTCATATTTATGAAAGAAATTGGTTTAAATACTGTAACTGGCTTCTGTGTGATATGAGACTTCAACTAAATACATGTCTTGTAGTCTTTGGCTCTATAGGCTGTGACTTAAAAGTCCCATGTTATTTGGGAGACATACATAGTAAATCCTGAGTGACCCTCACTACAGGTGGTTAATCTTTCTTTAAAGATTATTGTACGGTGAAAAAAATATTAGACTTTATATAGATGTCTTGTATGTTTTTCATCCTTGTCTTACCTGATTTTTCCTGACCAAAAATTTTGGCATGAAAACACTACTTTCTGTGCAGGTATTCCTCTGATCCTTCTGTTTTATTCTTCACCTGAAGCAGCAGCATCATCCCTATAAAATCAGAGTTGGCTGCTGTATGAATAATTAAAGTGTTACAAACCAAACATGATTTCAAATGAACAGAGCAAAAGCAGATAAAACACCTCCAAAATTGGCTTTCAAGGAATATCTCTATACTAGTAAAGCAAAGTGAAAAGAAAAACTAATAATGCTGTGTATATAGCACTGATTATTATTATTTTAAAGTTGTTTTCACATGTAGTTTTGAGATTGTCCCAAGGCTTTCAGCCTGACTTCAAAGGTTAAATGATACTCTGTAGATCTGTGTTCATGCTTGCATGTGCATGCCCAAATGCCGGAGAGGGACTCTGTGTACATGAAAAGAATGGTCAAAATACAAGTCTTGAGGTGTAACCTCTTGTCCTAGTGCTAGTACATGTCTGCAGTGTTCTGGGGAAAAGCATAGTGGTACACAATAGTCCATCACAGCTATATATAGATACAACACCATATATATATATATTAAAAAAATAAAAGTAGCATTAAGGTTGTGAAGTCAAGCCCTCAAAAAATTTAGGAGATGCCAGAACAAAGTTTTTCTTCAGAGTTTTAATTCAGCTCCTTTATGTGGATTGCATTAGAATACAGTTTTTGGTTGCAGGGTTGAGTCCTTTCTCCTGCTCTCCTCTCCTCTGCCCCACTGCCCTCATACATTAGCAGAGAAAATACAGGGAGCAGAAGAGTGCTGGTCTTCCCCCATTGCTGCTGCCTGATGCAACAGTAACTTCTGGATGAGGAACAAGTACTGCAGATTTACAGATGAAGTTCTTGGGAATTTAGTTGTCACATCCCAACAGGTTTCTGATGGTATTTTTCATGGCTTACTGTGGGTGTGTTTTCCACAGAAATGTGTAAAGCCACATAGCTGACACCACATTCACCAAGTCATTGGAATTTCAAAGCCATGAAGGCATACAATCACTTAACCTTATTATTGTTAAATTTAAGGTACCTTGTTTGCACTCTCTGTTGGAAATGCTTAAATTGTTCAAATGTTGAAACTTTAAAAACTGCTTTATCTTGTTTCTGCTCTTCCATCCCTGCTTAAAAAAAAAACAAACAAAAAACAAACAAAAAACCAAAACAAAAAAAACCCCTGCCCCAGACCCCCACAACCTTCTCCAATGGAAGCCTTTGGGCTAGAAAGTCTAGGAGTGCTCTGCCTGTGTCTGCTGAAGAATACTGTACCTGCTACGGTTGAAAAGGGGCTTTTCTGGCTGGGGTCTGGCTTTTTATTTAGTTATTTATTTGGCTTATTAAGTCTGACAAGGAACTTCTGCGTGTTGCCCTTCCGCGCTGCGGTGGTAAGGACCAGTGCGGGCACCATGGCAAGCTGCTCCAGGTGAGGCGGGGTGGTGAGCACCAAGGTGAAAGGATAAAGAGGGAGGAATACGCCGAGGAGGATTTTCCGTGACCTTAAATGATTCACACCCATAGGTAGTCGCTGCACATAATAGACATCGAGTTTTAATTCTGACACACCCACTTGTGCCATGTATTTGGGGCGTTACCAGATAAATTAAGCAATGGCTGTGTAGTAGGACAGAGGAATTATATGTGTGTTGCTGTTAGCAGATTTCTTTCAGGGTATCGTTTTTTATTAAGACCATGCTTTCATGAAGAAATACCATGTATAGGCCAAATTCTGCACTTATGGATATAAAGAAAAACTAATTCTTTTCAGGTCAGGACTTTTAACTCTGACTTTTGATAGCACCAATTTCTCTGCTGGGTTGACTTTATGAAAACAGTATATGAAAATTTTCACAGAAGATTTCAACAGCAGCGTGCATATGTTTGAAAACTTCCATATAAACATAGTTGATGTTCTGCTTTAGTTTACACCACTATAAATGCAAAATAAATCTTACTGGCAGTATAAACTGAATTTGATTGTGACAATGTTGGACAACCCTTCTTCCCATTGAAGCCAACTTTGGCAGAACCAAGCCTTTAGGTTAGAATTGCATATTATAAATGGGAACAGAATCTGACTGGCAGGGATTTTTCTGTTTGTTTGCTTTTAACATCTGTAAGCCCAAACTTTCAGCCTTAAGGAGGCTAAAGCTAGGCCCCTAAATCCAATAACTCCCAAAATTACCTAAGGAAACACCAGACACAGGGACCCATATGGAATTTATGCTATGTGCATCTAGGCTTACAGAGCTATATTGCACCACTCGAAAATACTCTGGTCTGCTTTTCCAAGGTGTCCTGTAGTTATGGGCTCTTAGCCTTTAGTGACTCTGCATTAGCTATATAATCTTACTCTGATTCTAGATGCTTTCTTTACAATATCCAAGTCTCAGCAGCCCTTGCTTCCTAAATTATTTTCCAGTCCTCTCTGATACCTGTGTTGCTTCTCTTCCCAGTCTCATTTACTTGTACAAAGTATTGGATAGTATAGCTCACCTTTAGCAAATGAACAGTATCAATGATTATGCATAGACAAATGTTTTAGTGTCTTGCTGAACTAGGGTCTACTTTTCTTGATATGATTTTTGAAAACAGCGTAGGGCTTCCATAAGCCTTTAAGCAGAGGTATTAGGATATTTTTGGGTAAGAATACGGCCTGGAAACAAAGCTTTGCTGGTGGGTTAGAGTGTATATTGGGGGGACGGGGAATTAAATATGCAGTAACTGCAAAATAAATGCCTATTGTCCCAGCATTCTTGATGCTATGCTAACAAGTAGGCCAGACTTGGAAGTCGCCAGCACTCCAGTTTGGAATAGCGCCCAGTTTTGGAATATAACATGCTTACGTTTGTATCTGGAATACAAGTGGGATTCTCATGTTCAATAATCAGAAGGAGGGAGTGTGAGTGAGGGAAACAGCTGCATGTCTCTGGCACTAGGCTTTGCATACTGACCCCTGTTGTGTAACCTCCCTGCTCCAGAAGTTTGAATCCATTTCAGGAGGTGGGCATTTATTTAGCTGGGAAAAGTGTTAGCTAGTGAGTTATTCCAAGTATATAAATAGTGTAAGGGAATCCGTCGCTTGTCTGATAGGAGAGTGATCTTAAGCAATAAGCACCTCTCACCCACAGCAAATGCAAGCACATTTCAGACCGTTCTGTGCTGTCCTTCCCCTTCCCTCTAAGTGGATTTGGCCAGTGTCTATGTCTAGAAGAATGACGAGAGCGGATGGTTGTGATTGCTGGGACAAATTATTAGTGTGTGGGGAAGGAAAAGGTTTTAATAAAAAGAACTTGGAGAAGAAGTAGCCAATGGCTAGGAAAGAGTAAGAAGCTGTTGCGAGGCCAAAGGGGAGTGGAAAAAACCACAGATCAGCTCTGCTTGCTGATAGCATTTCTGAAGAGTCGTAAACTGGGTAAGGATCAATCTCAAGGCTTTATTTTGTGGCCATTGGCTGCACAGGGTTCCTGGAAGCTGGATTCCCACTGCTTGCATTTTGTAGTGAGATGCTGATGCTTGCAGGAGCCAGGCAGGGAGAATCTCCCCTAAGAAAATAATTTGGTAAGCTATTCTACTTTGTGCAAGATGAAGCATTGTGGCAGCAGCTTCAATATTGTTCTTTGTAGACATTTTTATTCTATCAAAGTTGTTCTAACACCTTTAAATCATATTTCATAAGGGCTTTAGCCAGAGACACCAGATGGGAGGCAGCATTGTGCTGTGTGATATGGGCAAACCTTTTGGGTTTTGCAACTGAGTGCAGAATTCAACACATGTAAGACACTGTCCCTAGTAGGTGACTGATCTTACACCTAGTTTTACCATGTTTTGCTCAGTTTAAAAACTGCGGTTCTTGATCACTCCTGAGCATGACAGGTGCCACAACATTCTAAATGCTATGAGGTTTCCTCGGGTATGTTTGGTGGGAATTTTTCTGATGTTGAAGATGCCTGTGCCTTCTTTTTTCAAATGTACAGCCTGGCATGCTCCTAGCTGGCTGTTGACCTTTACAACAAACAGACAAACAAAAATAAAAAAACCAGCGCAAGCAGGCACTGGAAAGAATAGCGAGGTAGGGAACTTGGATTTTCTGCATGTGGCACAGTTGGCATGATGGAGACCATAAGCTTTATCTGATGATGTTGTATTTAGACTTGTATTCTACTCTCAGCTCTTGGGTAGCAATCCTTTCTGTCCTGCTGGCCTGAGATCTGAACATGGTTAAATATGTAGTATATATGAATGCTACTTGTGCAATGTGGGAGAAAGAGTGGGTGGTTCATGGGCATACTGGTTAGGAAGCTTGAGCCTCTATAGCCTACTTGAGCTCACTGGTAACAGCTGTTAACTGTGGGTTTTAAAATGATGCCTGTGGATATTGGGGTAAATAGTAGCAGTAGTACTGCTAAAGTCAGTAGGCCCATGTTAGTAATTCACATGAAAGATGAGAATCTGGCTCTATGTAAATGCCTGGTAAACCCTACACTAGGCAGTCCTTCTTGGAATGGCACAAGGACTCTACAGGATAGTCCTAGAAACAGCCTAATAAGAAGCATCAGTGGTAGCAAAAAATATGGGCCTTGCATCAAGCGGTATCCCATCAGCCTTTTTCTTTGCTTGGAATTTCATAATAAACTTTGACAAGTTCTTCTTAGCTGCTTTCTGTTGAGACAGCACAGAGTAACAGTGTCAGCAAAGGCCTGTCAACTCAAGCAAAAGCCTGAGCTTTTGTAGAAGACTTGACACAAGAACTTAGATGGGTGAGAAGAATGGCAGGGGGAAGAGTTGTATGGCAGAGCTTCCTCCTGGAGAGGTGGCTTCTGCATTAGAAGGAGGAGTCCTGACAGCAAAGCTGCTCCACCCTTGTTTAAAAAACAAACAAGAAAACAAACAAAAAACCTGCAACAAATAATGCATTGCCCATGGCAATGCTGTTTCTATGTAAGGGATTTTACCAATGTGGTGCTCTCTGTTAAAAAGTATCAGCGAAATTACTCTGAAGGGGAGAATTCTGGCCTGAGAGCCTGTTTGGATTGAGAAAATTTGTATCAGATGAGCTCCACAGGTACAAGTTGCTGGGGGGGGATTTGAGGGCAAGTAAATCAGGGCTGGCTCCACTGTGTCATTGACTGCAATAACTTACTCCAATAGACTCCCAGCGTCAATTTTGTGTTATACCAGTATCGCATGTGTCCACTAAAATTTGCAGTCATCAACTTTTAAAGTTAGGCTTGACCTAAACTGGTATTTTAGGCAGATCAGTCTGTACCTTTCTGTTGTTTCCCTCCTCTACCAAAGTAAAGTTAGATGGGAAATGGAAAAACAATTTTGTGACACTTTTAAAGCTGTTTCTATTTAGCAGGATTTAAAGCATAGCTAAACAAAAGGAGTCTTATTTCCCCCTTACTTGCATTTTCCTCTGGTGTTTGGCCAATCAATGCAATAAAATCAGGTAGTGTCTTCTTATCCCCTCACTAATTCCAAACTGCTATTTATGTGGATGTTTTCCTTTCCACCTCAACCACCCCACCAGGTTTTATTTTTCTTACTCTGAACTTTTACAAAGTGGAAGATATTTTAAATTACAGATTGTTTTGAAAATGATGGAACAAAACAGAAGGAAAGAAAAAAATTAAAAGCTGCAATGCTGTAATTCTTTTGTATTTATATGGAAGAGATTTAACAAATAATGTTAAACAAAAAAAAGTTAGCAGGTGAGACATTTTCTGGCTACATCTAATTTTCAGTGTATTTAAAAAAAAAAAAAGACTGGTTTTGTTGTCAGCTGTGTAACTCCTGTTTGTGCTGCAAAAGTAGCCTACTTCTGATAGTGTTTGCTCCCTTGGCCTTATAAAGACCAAAATACACTTTATAAACAAGGAAGCTTGAATACCAAAAGAAAACAAGTCATTACTCTCAAGTTGTGTCTGGACAGCTCACTTCTGCCTACTCTATTAAAAAAAAATTCTCCATAGTGGAGTCAGCAGATAGTCACAGTGAAATATCCATTCCTTTCTTTGAGGTGGTCTCATCAGTAATGAAGGAAAGGTGAAGCTGTTCAATAGCAAAATTCAGTTAACACTCTCTTTGGATGAATGTGGCAGTTTATGTTTTTCTCAGTTGTTAATTTTCTCAGGTAGAGTGCTATTCATTATGCTCAATCCAAATGTTAAACCTGTCTTAGAATCATAATTACAGTGTGTGCTCTGTGCTTATTAGAGGTAAGATTGATTAGCAAGGTATTACATTCTGTTTTCTAGTCATGGGCAAGAGGAAGTCATGTTGCAGCACTCTTAGGCCACATCTGAAATCTGTGTATAAAGGTGGTCAAAACCATAGGTAGGCGGAATCTCCAGACCCCATCCACAGTGGTGATGAGGAACTTTTTTGGAAGGTCAAATCTCTGTGTGTAATTATGCCCTAATCTATGCAATCTTCTCCCTCCAAGACTGAAGGCACCTTAGGAACTCCCTTTCAGCCCTGCGCTGGAAATAGATGGAGACAGGAGACATAGCATTATCTCAGGTGAATCAGGGTACCTCCTCTGTATCCCATTGATGGATGTAGATGTAGAAGTACTTTTCCATA
>VYZV01014730.1:234268-245851 GCA_013401275.1 Pandion haliaetus | reverse complement strand
CCCCCCCCTTTGACGGCAGGTTTAGTAGTTGTGCAGGCGAGAGCAACTTCTCGCCGTGCCCCTTCCCGGCCGCCCGCCGGGCGTTGCTCAGGCGCAGGCAGCGCACCCCGGGGACCCGGGAAGGGCACCGAGGGGCTCCGCACCGCGCGGCTCTTCACCTGGCCTGGGAAAAGCCGCCTCCGTCTGTGCCGTTCGCGAGCATTGCCGGTAGCCGGGGAGCCCGGGCTCGGTAGCCGCCGGGTGAGAAGGCGGGGAGCTGCCGGGGAGCGGGGTCGCCGCCGTGGGAGCACGCCGGGCCGCCGGCCCCCGCCCCGCCGGAGGACGGGACCTCGCCTCGCACTTCGTGAGACCGCGGGGCTGCCGACGGCCGCGGCGGATCGCCGGAGAGGGCGGATGGTGCCGAAGGGCCGCCTGTGCCGAAATGAACCGGGGGCCCGATCCCGCTGCTGCTAACGTCGGGGAGGGCAGGATTAGGCCGTTTATAATTAGCTCCCTTCTCCTCCCCTCGCCCCTGGGGGGTGTGAGAGGAGGAAACAATAGACATCAAGTGCCGGGTTCGCTCTTCTCTGTGTGCCTTTTAAAGTGCAAATGCTATGTGGAGGGCACAGAATTGGCGCTGGCCGTCTGACACCACCTGCATTTTTTTGTTAACAACTTGTTTAATAAAACATTTTGTAATTTTCACTTATTCTTTAAAGTTGCTGACCGGGAAACAATACACACGTAAATAAATTATGCATGGGACAGATTAGGACAAAAGCAGTAGGACACATAATAGGGGAAGGGATACAGTGCACAGTATTTTATCCTCGTGTGTCCTTCCTGACAATGAAAGGGAGCTGAATGACATTTGCATTTTCTCTCTCTGCGTTTTGATTGTATCTCAAAACCCACAAACGCCCCCTACAGAAACTGGCCACACAAAGGTTTTGCACTGAGATGGGGGACAATGTAGAGACTGAGAAATCCTAGCTCAGGTATCGAGCGGCTCCCTGTGTGTGCTTGTGCATTTAAGTGTGTCCAATATTCAGTTTATTTCCAGCACTTGGACACATATGTGGCCTTGTTCATGCTAGACTGGTCTCTTGGGATAATGTATTCCAGTGTACCTGAGCATCTGTGGGAATACATTACATTGAATAGCTCAGTGCGTGGAGTCCCTTATTAATGATTGGCACCTCCTTACACTCAGCTTGCCTCTTTCTCCGTCTAGCACTCTCTTCTCACTTTCTGGTTCTCTTTTGGTGCTTCCATGCCTTTGCACTTCTCCCCTTCACTTCCTCTGGTGATCCAATCAATCTGACATGACTGCCTATTATTTCTGCCATTTAATACCTTGTTGTTTACCAACATGGTGCTACAGGCGAAAATATCAGAGATCTAAGTTTAACAGATCTGCAAGGGAAGGGCAGCAGGTGTCTGGATAAACACATTCTTTTTCCTCTGTAGAACAGGCAGTATTCAGATAGCTTTGATGGGACGACGGTGGATTTGAAGTGCTGGATTTGTTGGGTTGTTTTTTCCCACTGGTCTGTGTACCTATCTCCATACTTTTTCTTTCCATCTTCTTCTTCTTTGGATATCTTAATACGGAGACATTTGAGCGGTGCAGTAGAAGAAACAAATGCAGTTAAAAAGTATTCTGACTTACTTCAAATGTCAGTCAGAAATCTCAATGGACTTTGTAAATATTAATTAATTAAACCTCTCAACACCCCATGTGAAGAAAGGATTATTGCCTTTGTTTTATGGATGGCTAAACTAGGACAAAGTGGTTCAGAAACTTTCTAATTCAAAGATCAAGTCTAGAATGCAGCCATTCAACTTCCAGTCTTAGCATCTAGTCCCATTTCCTCCATCTCTGCCTTATTAGCGATGTGCATATGGTACAATAATGCATTTCATATAATTAAGACCTTGTAATTTACTAAGTCATATCTAGAAGCAGAGCTGTTTCCCCCCCACCCCTTCTCTGTCTTTACTCCCACAGCTGACTTTTATTTCAGGTTGTCAATTAAGCATGCTCACTGGAACAGCCTTTTCTGCATGTGAGATTCCCTCATGCCTTATAGCTCTCTGCCTGGATGCTCACCAGAGGAGCTGTTGCCTCCCGGTAGTTTGGCCTTGGAGTAGCAAAGCTGGTGCTCTCCCTTTCTTTTGCTCAAGACAGCCTCTGGGACAAAAGAGGCTAACTCAGGCTCAATTGCTAGGCTAGGTCGCTTGCACACCGACTGTATTGTCAGATAACTTTGATGTGCTTGGGGACACTTATTCCCTGCCAGGTGTTTGGGGACCAGATCATCACAGATTTGTGTGCACAGTGCTGGAGCTGACCTTGTAAACCCTACCAGGCCTGTTCTGTCTCCGAGTTCCCGCTGCAAACACACGGTCAGTTTTCCAATTGCTGTACCTTCTCAGATGAAATTGCCTTCACAGCCAGCTCTGACCTCTGGGCTGCCAAATGGCCATCCTTGTGATGATGAATTCTGTGGCATGAGACACCTGCGAAGAAATGGTCTGTGCTCGCATCCCTGTTTCATGTCAGCAATAGACCAGCGTGGGTCTTGGTGTCTTGTATGGCAAGAGTATTTCATTAGTGATAACTCTGGCTTGAATTCAAGTTGGGGACTCTTAACTGGTCCTGTATCCCATTACATGTCCTTGAAACAGCCCTACATCCTGATTAAGTGCTGATGAAGACTGAATTTTTTTTTTTTTGGGGGGGGATATTGTTGCATAAGCATCTGGTTGCTGATTTTTAATATTAAAGTGAAAGTATGATGTGCAGTGCTGCTTTGAGCAGGTGGAAGCAATAAAATAGATGGACAGTTGGGTTGCCAGTTCAGTGTTTACAAGTGATGTGGAGGTGACTTTAACATGGCTTTGCAGAAGGGAATTTTTTTCTGCTTGACAGAACAGGGTTGTTGGGCACATTAAATCATGTACCAAAATCCCTACAGCATTTCCAGCGTGGCTCTGATGTCACTTAAAAACATAAATTAGCCCTAGTGTGACACATTTCAAACCAAAACTGTCGTCCACGTGAAAACTGTATTTTCTCTACCTCAGCACCAGCTTTCAGAGAAAATGAGGGATGAATGTTGCTGTATTTACACAAGGAAACATAAGCATAGAACCAAAGTCATTGGGGAGCCAGAGAAGCCAAGTTAAGAAGATCTGAGGATACACTGGTTTAAATATGACAGAGTCTGATAGAGGGTATATTACTAGCTACAGTGTTAGGTCTTTCCATGAGTTGCTTGTACATGAGTAGTTGTTGCAGTGCTTTTGTAATTTTGTTTTGTTGGTGTTCCAGCCTTTCACAGTCTGTCCAGTTGTGTGGATGGATGGATGTTGTATCACAAAATTGTCGCTGAAGAAAAAGTTGTAAAAAAGTATTATTTGTGGTGTGTGAAAGCAATATTGAGCTATCTGGGTTGTGCTACAGAAGCTCAAAGCTAAGATTTTTTTGGAGGGTGTAATAGTTTCAAGCTAAGCACGTGTCCAATGGGCTGGGTGCATAATGCCTGTTAGATAGGATTTACAGTGTCCAAGTGGGAATAGTTTACCCAGACCATGCAGAAGTCTGGTACACAAAGCAAAATGGGGCTCTGTCTTCAGTTTGAGTCATGGTGAAGGTAATGTGGCTCATCCTTTGTGTAGCCTAATGAAAATTGATTTCTTCCTCTGCTTTCCTAAAACTGGAAGTGTGGTATCTGGAGGTTGCTCTAAAGACCAGACTTTGTCCATCTTGTATATCTCTCTTCTGCAATTTATGACAGTTGGCTGTACCTCTGTGGTCCTGGAATGAGGCATTCCAATGCCCCCACTGGCTGCAAATAAACCATCTTTTAGGATTATTGCTTGCCGAGTCTGGTGTTTTCTCACTCTGGTTTGTCTTTCATGTCAGAGCTGAATTTCTTTGCTTGGTAGATCAATTTTACAATCTTGGTATTTATTCTGGGCTCATCACTGTGTTGTCTGTATGCGATGTTGCCTTGAGCAAGATCCATCCCTGTGTTGTTTATCCCTGAGGACTTGTAGGAGTGGAATGAATCTGCTTCGGGAGTTGATGTTTTTCTCCCTTGGACAGACCAACCTCTGATCTGAGGATTCCCTGTGTGGGGTGACATACCCCCACACGCAGAGAAGCAGCACCAAGGCAACGTTGCTTAAGGCCTGTTCCAAGGGCTTCATTAGGACTACTGCTCTTCTGGCAGTTTTGCCTGCCCAGGATGCAGGGACTGAGGTGTCTTAATCGCTTCCTTAGTGCAGGTCCCAGTTTTAGCACTGGTTTGTTTCTTTTAAGGAAAGTTTTCTCATCAACACAATCTAAAAGAAAGCGTACTTTTAAAATCTTTTTCTTTTTTAGCAAAATTTTTCAGATGGAAGTGCTTCTTTCTTGTCTTTAAAAACTTCCCTACAATTTGTGGAACAAACCCACATATACTGGACTAGTGTGTGAGAAGCAGAAAGTGGTTTTCCATTCTTCTTCTTTCTTGTTTCAAAAGAAAGAACAGAACTGCCCAGTGTATTTTCACTGTCTAAACCGAGTGACATGTAACACAAATATCATAAGTGAGTGTTTGAATACTGAATGTTTAAAATTCTTATTTGTCTTTAATAGCCTAAATTATTACAAGTATGTTACTTTTTTTTTTTTTAATTGTTATATATGGTTTATTTCCCAGCAGAGCCTATTTTAACCACAGATTCCCAGCAGATGTCTCAGAGAAGAATAACACAGTGTCTCAATGGCTGCTGGCAAATATCCTTCTCACACCCCCATCCCCTCCAGTATGGGAATAGCAGGAGTATGTCAGCATGTGTCTCAGTTTTCAGGTTACCTGCCTGAGCTGGCTGCGGTCACAGAGTTGCAATTCCAGCTGCATGGAAGGTTTTACTGGCACCCTAGCACTGTCTGAGGGGAGGCTTCACAGGGAGTCAGTGGAGCAGCGAGAGCAGGGCAGAGACGGGTAGAGATGAGTGTGCACTAGGTGGCTGTGATCAGCAGTGTGTGCTTGCCAAATCCTGAGTCATTAATTTTGTGTTCTGCTGAGCTGTAGCTGGGAGAGAGTCCCCTGCTTAGGTGTTGATGGGGATACCGACTACATCAATGCTATTTTTTTGAGAAAGGCAGGAAGTGATATTTAATATTGCAGTCCCTTGTGACAGAACTGATCCAACCTAACTGAGGATCATCTCTCCATTCATACAACCCTATGAGTTGTATCAGTCTTTGACATCTAATAATGCTGTCCTTGCTTTCTGATAATTTTTATAAATTAATATAAAATGCCAGCTGTAACATGCGTATGATATCTTAGTATGCAAAATAAAGGAAACCTACATAACTTAGTTTCTCGCCCTTGTTTCTCCTCAGATTCCCCCTCGTGATACAAGGTAAAAGCCCTTGGTTAAGACATTGTGCTAAATTCTCTACAAACACATGGCTTAATGCTTCCTGGCTTTTAGGTCTCAAAAACCTAAATAGGTTGGACGGTGCAAAGAAAATCAGGTGCAGCACAGTGAAATAAGGCCATGCCCCGAGTTGGTTAATTCCAGTCTGCCCTACCGCATCAGCTGGCAGGGCTGATTTGATCTGATCAGATGCGGGCATGCTACTTCTGCCAAAACGCAAAGTACAGTGCTTATGCTGCTTTTATGCTTTGAGTTGGCTTCATGCTAGCCACAGGAAGACAGATTATGCCTGTTGGAATGAAATTTCCTCTTCAAAATGTTTTGGGTGTTTTTCATGTTTTGGAAGAGTCAGTGAACACCAGTTCAGTGCTTTGTGTCACATGGTTGTGAAATTTTTGGTCTGGTTCTAGGAACTTTGCATTTTCTAGTGTTCCTGTGAGCCTAATGTGATTAGTCACAGAGTTGGGAGAAAAATTGAAAGGGCCGGTGTTATAGCCCAGGTAATTCACTATCTGGTGAACAGTGCTGTAGGGAAACTTCTAATGGAGACACAAAGTTAGTATTATTTCTTCAAGGGAGAAGTAATGTCCACATTTCCATTTCCTTCAGGAACAGTTCTGAAGAAAGTAATCCATGGATTTGTGACTGTTCAAGTATTTTGGTCTCAATATTGTTTCCTGAGAGACTGTGTTTAGTCAATGATGGGAACAAATACATTTTATGTTTATGGTTACTTTAAAGCCTATGGAATCTGAATAAGGAATAATGGCAACAGTGGCTCAGAAAGCTGTTTTACTGCTAAACTCCTTTGTTCTTGACCACGAAAAAAACCTGCATCATGTTTGAGGCTGCTATCCTCCTGAGTGTTTAGACAAATCACTCACCAGTGTCCGGTATCGGAAATTTTAACATGAACCCACTTGTACCTACAAGCTTACCCTGATTGCTTTTGCTTATTTTTTTTTTTTTAAGCTACTAAAGGGTGTTTTGAAGACGGCAGGGTTTTTTGTGTTTTCTATGGATTCTTTATCCTTGAAGTTTTCTGTTCATTATCATGTACCTGTTGATGTGAAATATGGAATAAATCAGGAACACAATTTTAATTCAGAGATTAGTACATTTTATAGTTGGGGTAGTGCAGGTTGAGAGGCATGCGACGTGTGATGGGTGAGGGTTGGTGATGGGAAGACTCGGCAGTGAGCTCTATCTCCACAGGTGTGGAGAAAACCCTCTCAGCTGCAGCATTGAGATACTTCTTCCACTGCTTCATCATATCTGACTGACCCTTTAATTTTTCAGAGGTGCTTCTCCAAACAGGATGTGCCCCTCTGTTAATTTTGGTGATGTTAGTCCTCAGTGATCAAGTGGCATGTGGATGAAAGTGATGTTACTACCTCCCCAGGTAGAAAGGGGCCCCGAAGACTTCTCGCTTCTCTCTCTTCTCCTGTGCCGATGCAAATGAATGGGAACTTGGTCAGGTTAGCTAGTGTTATGTTGATGGCAAACAGGCATTCCTGAGATCAAAATCTAACCAAAAAATGTTGATGGGGGAAATATGTGGAAAACCCTTCTGAGTTTCCTGTCACCAGATCTGATTTGTTTTTGTCAATAATCTCAGCTAAATGTATTATCTTCTCCTAGCTTTCCTCTACCCTGCCTCCCAACCTCTTTCCCCCCTTGACCTCTACAAGTGCAGTCCTAGCTGTTGATTTATCAGGGCAGGCTAGCTCAGCACTGTGTGGAGACTGCTTTTAATTAACTCTCTTAGTTTTTTCCAACCTTCAGGGAGCAGAAACCCTTTAATGATTTTAATATTTTATCTGGATTTATATCCACCTTATGTGTTGTTTGTTGCTCTGCTTCCTCACATGTTCTTCCTGAGCCATTTCCCAAAATGAAATGTTTGTTTCAGGCCCCTCATACAAGACGAGGAGGAGAGTTTTTAATGGCTTCTGGACTGGGAGGATGGACTCTCTATGATCTACCCTGGTGTATTGGAGGAAGATGGGGAGTATGAGGTGATGCATTTTGGTGTTGTCTTGGAGAAAGACTCGCTTCAGTGTCCTGCCTCCATGCACAGGGCAAGGCAGCTTTGTTTCATGGCTGCAGTATGGCAGATCAGAGCCTAATGAATTCAATCTGACCCGTGACTTGTTATATGGCATAGATAAGTCATGAGCTTATTTCAGTAGTCAGGTATGACTCTCGTGCTAGTCAGGCTGAGTAGAGGAGGCACTAATGTAATTACCTGTTGCTAAAATGTGGTTAACTTCCTGTGCATGAATACAGGTCTAAAGGAGAGTCCTTCCTGACCTGCAAAAGACTACCTTTGCCTACTGCGAGTAGCTCTACCAAGTGAGTTTCTTCAGACTGAGCAGAAATCAGCTATACAAAATTTCTCCCACCTGGAATTTTCTCTTTACATATCCTACAATGAAGATTTCAGGAGGTTCCAGCATGAAAGAATTGGGAAAAATATATGTTATTTGTAATGTAAAGTATGTGGCGCTTTTATGCCAGAGCAGGAAAATGCTTTATAATTGTGCTTAAAGTAAGAATCACAGTCCCTTTTGTGGGATTATTTTCTCCTTTCTTCTGATGGGAGGAATGGCATGCACTGACTGACTTGGTGATAGTCACACTAGTCACACCGTCAACTGTTGACAGAATTGGAGGTTTAGAAGCCACATTGCTTTGCTTTTGGTGTTGAGTGTTAGACAGTATATGAGTGATGTGTTGAAAGTAAATGGGAATCCTTCCTTGGTAGCAAGCAATTCTATGGCCGAGCTGAAATTGGGGTCATGGAGGAAGAGTGGGAAAGTGAGTTAAGGCCTGGTTCTGATTGAAGAAGTTCACCAATAAATATCTCTAAACCATCCTTAATGGCAGTGGTTCATGCCTAGAGCTGATAGAGGCACTGTTGGGGTGCAAAGATTTTACCATGGAAATGAGCCAAGTGGCAAGTAGTTTTGCATTTCAAAATGTACATGCTGCACACCAGACAGTCTGTTCAGTACAATTCATGCACTGAATTCAAAGCCATTGGTGTGAGAACAGTTTGACTCAATTTATTGTACAAGGCTACGTGTAAGTATGTGCATTTAAAGCCCCTTTTTTAAAAATGGCTGAAGAAATGAAGAAGTTCCCAGATCTAGTCCTCCCTTACTGAGGAAAGTGACTCTGAGACACTAGCTGAAAGGAACACAGTCGTGGGTGCTACTTATCAAAATATTGGCAGCGCATCACTGCGTAAGATCATCTATGTCATCTGGTCTGTGGTTTGTGTTTGTGTCTTTCCTATCTTCCTCGGCAGTCTGCTTTACTTTAAAAAAATAATTGTTTGAGTGTATTTTTTTCCATGTTGTTGCTGTGATTCCACAGTAACTAACTCCTGGCATTCTCATCTGACCAGACTGCAAATGTATCTGGTTCAGGTATTCATTCTGCTGAGTAGATCTGAAAGTAAATTCCCTCCTCCCCTATTATTAACTTTCTAGTTTTGTTTCCACAACTAACTTATCCACAAAGTCCTAGGGTTAGGAGAGGATGTCTCTCCTGACACGTCTTCTGAATTCCTCACTGCTAAACACACGCCATGCGAAGTCGAAACCTGGCTGGCCCTCAAAGGACAGTCTATTTCCCAGGCTGCTGTTTCCAGCTACCTTCTCCTCCATGCACCCCTTCGAGGGGAAAAGAAGGAACAGATGAGAGGTGAGCACTCTGCCTTTGGGAAAGACTCTGACCTGAAAATGGATTGCAATTCCAGCTGAATGGTTCCTTCCCTTGGTAACAGAATTGCACGCCTGGGCTCTGAGCTCTTCGCATTAATTCCTTCTCTGCTAAACTTTCCCAGTCAATTAACCATGTCCATCTCCTGCTCTAGCAGCCACATGTGCCTTTTCTGCCACCGCAGGGTTTTGGAACAGTAACTCCCTGCAGCCTTTGCTGCAGCAGTTTTCCTCCAGCAGCTTTCCTCAAGCATGGTTATCAATCAGGACCTGTCAGGTTTTTCCCTCCGACACATCTATTTTCAGGACTGTAGGACTTTGACCTTTTGCTTTTGTCTTTATAAGTACTATTTTTTCCAATAGGGGACAGCTCAAATGCTGAGTGTTAGGTCTTTACACTGGTACAAAAGCTGCATGAAAATTTCAGTCTTAATATGAGAAGGTTCTGCTAAACCTGGATATTTCTTTTGGTTTCTGTCATTTTGCCTCCCTTGGGTTTTAATTTTGCTTGTCAAAAAGGCCTCATTAAGTTGGCCAGTAGTTCCTGTGTGGTGTTCCAGGCAGCACCCACAGTGCAGAGGTCTCCTCTGAGTAGCTTGCTAACAGGACTGGATGAAAGAGTAGTGAGTTCTTGGAGGCTGAAGTGTCTGGGAGATGCTCAACCATGGGGTTTGATGTAGACTATCTTTGAAGGGAATTCTGTACATGCCTCTGGAAGAACGGTTTGGATGCTGGCACTAGTGGTCTCTTGGCAAAGCACTTAAGGGCCATGACAGTGTCTGGAATATGATTTTCTTGCATGTTGTACTGCCATTAAAGATCTGGTTCAGCTAGGGTACCCATTAAAGCAAGAGGCTATGCTTAATATCTTGTCTTGAGCATGTGGGTGAGCCTGGTCCTGTTTCTAGTAGGTAGGTACCTATATCATAAAGGCTGCCAACCCAGTTGACACTAATTTGTTCCTGTGCGGGTACTTCCAGATGAGAAGACAAAGACGAAATCGGCCACGGAGGCTGCTAATAGAAGCGTAGGTTTGAAAGAGGGTTCCCGGGTCTTATGTCCATTCCCCTGGTACCATGTCAGATAATCCCTTTCATAAACTGAAAAGTCCTTGTCTTAAATCCTCACTTGGACTGTTTGTTCCCATTACTCCCCTTGGGAGGGTTCCAGAACCCACTGCTCTGATGGCTGGAAATAGCATTTTAATCCCTAGCCTAACCCTACTCGTGACCAGTTTATACCCATTTGTTCTGGTGCCAGCATGGAGGAGTTAGTTTAAATACTATTGCTCCCTCCATGTCTTCCTCTCCACTATCATGCATTTGTGCAACACTATGATAAGCCCTCTCAGTCTTTGTTTTGATATACTAAACTGTCTGTGCTATCTTTTCCTTTCCATTGGTTGCTGGAGTATTTATTGTCTTTGCCTTCTCTACTCCAGCTTGGATTACTCACATTCAGATTCCTTGAGCGTGAGTAGACAGAATTATGCTCTGTTCCAGGTGAGGTTTTGCCCTCTACAATAACTTTATTTTTTACCTCTTCTGGGAACACCTTGCTTTTGCATTTGTTTTTGGTAGTATTGTGCTGGTGGTTCATAGTCATCCTGTGGTAGACTGGTACTGTTATGTTTCTTCTCCTGTCCTTTCAGCTGTTGTTGTTGAGATGATGATCTCCAGGGTATTAAGTAAAATTTATACTGAATTCACTCCATCTAATTCTTCTTGCCTGATATTCTTAATTTCGTTGATGTCACTTCAACCTGTGTAAGTGGCTAACTTTTATCAGCACACATACTTTTTGTGCCAAGGTCATTAATGGAAATACTGAATAAGATCAGACCCCAAACCAATCCTTTCTATAACTCCCGAAGTAACTTCCCGTCAGCCAATTACTGTCTCTGTTAGGACTTTACCCATGTCCAACCCTCTTTCAGTGGTTTTTCAGTTATATCACCATTCTTGTACCAATCCTCATCTTCCCTGTTTTCAGTAGTTTCTCATATAGTACTGTATGAAACATTTTCTGAAAATCCAAATAGCTAAGAAGATGTCTAGAATATCAGTATCTTACGAAAGCAAGGTGTGAAGTTACTCTGGCACAAGGTATGGATCTTCATCTTAGTCTTTTCTTTGTTCAAGTGTGTCCTTGATCATTTTGCACTTAAAAAACTGCATGTGAGTAAACTCTGGCTCAGTTAGCCTTACTGCAATAATTTGCAAGGTTTGTGTTCTAAAACAATTAACAAAGAGTATTTTATTTTGCTTGCTATACTTCAGTAATGTAGTAGTAACCATGATTTGCAGTATCTGTTTAAAGAACTCGCTAGTAGATGTATGGTTTCATGTCACAGTTCTCGAGATTATTCAGAATTTATGCCTTGACTGCACAAATGTCTTTGTGGCTTCCACCTCAGTCATCCCATTGAAGCACA
>VYZV01014730.1:131617-233408 GCA_013401275.1 Pandion haliaetus | reverse complement strand
ATACTTTTTTTTTTTTTCTTACTAGAGGACTCTAGGAACTTTTAAAACATTACAGCACTCTTTGGATCAATGCATATCCCAGCACTCCCTTGCATAAGTGACCTAAAATCGTGTGATCAAACCTCTTCTCCCCTCCCCATCCCTAGAGAGATATTTGTAATTAGATAAAATGAGGACAGAATATGCATAAGTATCTGTTATGCTGGGATTCCTGCCCAGAAAGGAAACTAATGGCCTGAGCTGGCCATAATCTTTTGCACCCTGTGTACTATTGACAAGGTTACAGCTTGAGATGTTGGGAGTTCGGGAGCAGATTTTTGCTGCTGTCTTATGGTAACCTTTCTAAATTGACTGCTTTACAAAACAAGTGGAATTACACAGCCTATATTTTACTCGTCATTCATTGTTGGGGACATTTTGCTTGTAAGAGAGGGCCTGATTCTCCAGTCTCATGCCTAATGCAGTGGAAGTGAGCGTAAATTACTGCTTCTGTGGTCTGGAAGTGTTTCACATTCACTTTGCCCAGATGTAAATGACCACAGGAAGTGCAAGACAGTGGAGAACTGGGAATGGAGTTGTTGTTGGTTGTTTTTTTCCATTTCATCTAGCAATTACTGCTTGTCTCTGGTTCTTCAGAGGAAGGCATGGTGAGGTTCTGTGGGCCAATTCAGCTCTCTCTAATCAAACTAAGTAGCCCCTTTGAAGTCTGTGTGACAGGTCTTCTAGTGCTATGATACTACACAATGCAAGAGGATCAGATAGGTGGCACTTCAGAAATCTGGAGGCTGCTTTATGTACTGTTGCCATTTTCTTCTTTCTCCCAACGCATATGGTAGGTGTCGGCTCACCCCTCACAAAATTGTAGTTTTTTAGTCTTCGGCTAGATTTGTGGTTTTTGTCTTGACTTGGCAACAGTGAAACACAAACCCTGGGCACTTAGGAACCTGTCAGTCTTCCTCAGATATCCCAGTTGTTGGTAAAGCCACTGATGAAAAGCTTTTCTTGGAGCAGGCAGGCAGTCTGCATGCAAGTCTTCCTCTCTTGCTTTGCTTCAATGTCCTTGGGGTAAATGTCAGTGAAAGTAAGCGAAGTGTTTTGATAAAAGGAGGGGCAAGGTTACGTAAAAAGCATGCCCTCCTGCACATTCCCAAGGAAGGTTATCTATCCAGCATTTCCATTGCTCTGCCCGGTGTAGCTAAATCAGGAAGTAAGAGAGCCAAAGCCATGCTGAAATGTGATTCTTTTTTTGCACTTATGTCCAATTTGGCATCTTTTTGAGCTCAGAAAGTTTGGCTTGCTCTCCTTCTCCACTCACAGTAATTTGCAGAGTGGGAGATTTGGGGTGAATCTCTGTTTTCCATGCTTACAAGGCGGCAGGAGCTTCTATGGCTGGGCTGGAATGTGTTGTTTCAACACACTGAATGTGAAAAAAAAAACTTTAGCTTCATACGGACTGTGGTTTTTGTTTGTACTCAGTCAGTGTGATTTCACTGAAGTCCAAAAAGTTATGCCAGTGTGAGAGGCAAACCAAGCCCATGTTATTTCGAGACAGCTCTACTACCAGAGGAAATTCCTTTTATTCCCCCCCCTTAAATTTTCAGAATCTCCCTTCACCTCAGATATTCAGTAGCGCTCGATGCTTATAATTTGGTAGCAAATGTTGACATCAGCAGCCACCTATGAGATCCTTAGCAGCAGTCTACAGCAGGACAGGCAGCAGATGACTTCTTAGAAACAGGGATGGGTCAGAACAAAATCCCGGATCTCGGCACTTCTTGTGCACTTTGAAGATTGAACCTGGATCTGAAGTTAAATGTCTTTAATGGACAGGATCCAAACACCCACATGCTTTGGCAGAGCTCAGATCCAAATTTTGTCTACCTAAAGAGTCAAGGTTCTGTTTTCATGTAGATTCTTCTACTAGTGAGAAGCAAGGGAAGGGATAAGACAGAAAATATGACACATTGGCAAAATTGTTTTTCAATACTATGTTTTTCAAAGTTTTTTCCATGAGGCGTCAGCAGCTCTTAAAAATCACAGGGAGAGTGTACAGTTGTCAATGAGCCAGAACGGTTAAATGCTTTTAAATATTTGAGTTGGGTTATTCCTTCACCTTTCTTTCTCACAAACATGTCTGGTTAAACTCCAGTAATGAAAACACTTGCTTGGGGAGGGGGATAAAATGCTTTTCAGCAAATATAATGATGGTGACATTTTAATCACATCATAACAACACTGTTAGGGATGGTTTAGGTTTGGCATTGAACATATACACAACATTTGTTCTTTTATACAGTATTGGTATTACATAGTAAAAATAGCACAATTGCAAAACTCATTTGTTACCCTTGTGCCAACTTTGTTCAGCTGACAGTTGCTGTTTGAACTTTTAAAGCAATGTTTCATCCGTATGTTAATACCAACTGTACGATTAATTCTCTTTGCTTTCAAATGATTCTCTTGTGCCCTACAACCCTGCATGGTTGTTACTTCCCAGTTTGAGATACCTGCAAAACCACTTCTGTCAGGTGAGCTGTGCTCATCCTGAGTGGTTCCATACTTCGAGACGGCAAAGAGCAGCCACTGCCTTTCAATTTCCCAGTACATTCCTGCACAGGAGTTTGTTATAGATGCTTCACTTCACTGAGCCATTCCAGGATAGTCCTATTCAGAAATTTTCATCTTCCTGGTGAGAGACTTAGAGCTACTCTGCAATGTTTTAGATGCCGTATGTTCTCTGATTATTTGCTGTTTGTGAAGGATGCTTATTGTGTAATTTCTCAGGTTAGTTTAATAGCAGGGTTTTGATTTTAGGAAAGAAAGAAACAAAATAAGGGGGGGCAAAACCAAGACCAAGAACATCCATAAATGAACACTAAAAGTAGTGTTACATAGTAACAGGTGGGCAGCTGGCATGGAAGTCACCACTGGATCCCACTTAAACTAATTTTGGATTAACAAAGTCAAAAAACCCTGGCAGATGGGAAGAGGGAAGAACTCTCCCCAGGTGAAATGGTGCTCCCTTGGGTAGTTACTAGTTGGGAACAGACCGACATACAGATAGACCTGCTGCTGCATCATCCCGGAAGGTTAGAATTCAGGTGGAGAAGGCACAAGTAGATTTTATTTTAAAACCTTTTGAATTCTTCCTTGTTCCTGCTGTTATAGTTAAACGACACTTCATTATAGGAAGGTTGTTGTTGTTTTCTGTATTTACTTCTTAACAATTTCTCGGGTGGGGAGCTTAAAATGGGTGGGAAAGAATCAATACATGGGAGTTTGTGTGTAGAATAGAACCTGATCCCAGAGAGGGGAATCAATGGGCTTTCACACTGGGAAGGGCATCAGAGGGGATACACTTAGAGAGATCAGAGAGGAGCCAAAAGTGCTGTTGGTCCCTAAGAAGTACCACTTACCTAGGAGTTATGTCGAGTGGTTTTGTTTTCTGACAGGCCTGCTCAGAGTTTCACTCAATATTAAATCTGTAAAACATGACAGTGAACTTGATTGTCATGACTGTTATTAGACCCAATCCTTATTTGTTCCAAGATGCCACTGAGGAGTCCCGAGGTTGGTAGGCCTTTGCTTAGCTGGAGATTGTTTGAAAGGTGATGAAAGTTACTTCATATCAAAATTGTAGCTACACAGCAGGGGACAGTGCTTGTGCGAGACATTTGTTTGTCTGCTTTAAGTTGGCAGCATACTTATATAGCAATAATTCTTACAAAATCACTGTTCAGCATGCTTATGCAAGGTGTCACCTACTCCAGTTGCACCGGTGCTCCCTGGGACTGCAGACGCCTGTGCTCTGAAGAGACTTGGGGCTGCCTGGCAGTGCAGGCAAAGCTGCATTTTGCCTCTCCAAGGATGAGGGGCCAAGGCCAGTGCTATTCCGGCTATGGGGAAGGGAGAAGTAGGAAGAGCTGGAATGGAGAACTGGGGGAGGATGAGGCCTGCTTCTCCTTTTCCTGCCGGGAGGGTAGGAGAAATGGGAATGGCACCTGCAGCTGGGGAACAGAGCTTTCCTCCAAAGGCAGCCGCTTCCACTCAGCAGCCACCATGACACTCAGCCTGGTTTCCAAATGGCTTTGATAATGTTCTTCTCTTGGAGCTTTTAAAGAAACTAAGCTGCCTTGGGAAGTCCTCCGGAGGCACAGTTGGTTAAAACCCTGGAAACACAGGCTAGGAACAACTGGTCAGGTCACCCATAGAGGCCCAGCTGGATCAGAAATTGGGCCTGTGCCGTCTGATATTTGCAAATGATCTGGAAAAAAAAGTGGAGAGGAAGAAGGCAAACTTAGTTGATAATACTGAGTATATTCCAGGTGGGAAAAACACAAGATTGCTACAAAGTGTTGAAGAAGGACCTCATGAAACTGAATGATTGGGCATGGCTGATTATATTCAGTTTAGATAAATGTAAATTAAGGCATGTGAAGAAAAATGATCCCAAATTAACATATACAGCAACAGGGACGGAACTTGTTACTGAAACTGAAAAGTTTTGGAGTTATAATAGATCTATCAAAATATGAGTGTTGTGCTCTATAACGGGGAAAGATGATAATAAGGTAATAATAAGAAGAAAGAAAAGGAGACAGAAAGGAAGAGATGCATGCTGAATGTTAGGAGTTACTATGAAAGGAAAGAAAACAAACATCATTACTGTGACACTATATAAATCCAAGGTTTGCTGCATGTTGAATACTGTGAGCAGTTTGGTCTCCTTGTCTTGAAAAGGATACAGTAAGCTCAAAAGATGTACTGAGAAGGAAAGAAGGATGATCAAAAGGAACAACTCCCGTCTGAGGAATTACTAAATTGATTTGTGTTTTCCAGTCTGTAAAAAGATCTCTGACTCTATATGAGAGAGGTTCATGAGATCAGGAGCATCATGGAAGGGGCAAAGAGGGGCTGGATGTTCATTCTCTCTCTTGAAGCCAGAAGTTAGGACATCAAATGAGATTATCAAGAGGCTGGTTCAAAAGGAACAAAAGGGGATAATTTTTCACTAAATATTAAATAAAGCTGTGGAGCTCTTTACAGTGTGGGATGTATGGGATATTAAAGTTTACCTGGGTTCAAAAAGCGTCAGCTTCACAGGAGGAAAATCCTTCAATGGCTGTTGAATACCAAGGTATCTGAATCACAGTTTGCCACAGGTTGAGAGGCTATACCAGTGTATTTCCTGCAGAGTATCACTCTATCCTGTCCATATTTTTTGTGCCTCCTTAGGGATTCCTTACTGGCTGAAGTTTGAGACAGAGTCCTGGGTTAGACGGACCTTTGGTCTGACCTGGTACGGCCGTTTTTGTGTTTCAATGGCTCTGGCAGTCACATAGTACTTACCAGTGTTGCAAGAAAGGCCTTGAGAAGTTTCAAAATAAGAGACCCAGAAATGCAAGATGGAATTATGATTACTGGCTGAATAACCAGAGCTTTATTTTGTTCTTTGCATCGTTTGCTCCTTCATGTCAACCCTAGGGGGAAATCTGTGTGCCAGTTCACCCAGGTCTTGCAACAACCTGAGACAACCTGTTTATTAAACATACACTTTGGCTGCTATACAGAGGAAATGGCATGATCCAGACTGGTAATGCAGAGACTTGCATTTAGTTTCTGCCTACACCGTTGTCTTTCTGTATATTTCCAGCCAAGTCCTCTACCTTATTGTCCCTCTGTTTCCCTATGCAAAGAATAGGTAAAACCTTTATGTCTCTCCTTGACGAGTAGTTTGAGATTAATGGTTGTAAAGTGCTAAATAAGCGCTAAAAGTTGTGAGTGAATGCAAAGTGTTTGAGGCTGATTTGTTTAATGGACATTGCAGTTAAGAAACCTGCGATCTTCAATGTCTGCTCATAGGCCTCTCATGCAGACTGGATACGAAGTAAAACCTATATTCAGATTCATCCTAGAGGGACAAAATCTGAATTAGTTGTTTCTATACGTATTAGTTATTGATTTGGGGTGTGTATATCAGAACTGGCAGAGTTAACCCCCAGGAAATCTGCTGTGGTCTGATCTGACTAGAGGAAGTGTTATTTTTTTGTCCTTTCTGTCCTGTTGCACAGTTTCTTTTCGCTTTCACTAGGTCACTGTTTATGGGATGAATTTTCTAGTCATGTCTCAGATTCACAATCATAGGTGACCTTTGCTCTTCCATGTGGCTCTCTTTCTGCTCCTGTGGCCATTTGCCAAGGTGTCTTATAAGTTATTATTTACAATGAAAGGCAGCTGGTGGCACTTGCACGTAAGGTGGTTGTCCTCTCCTCATGCTGTGTAGTAGCATACCTGAATCCTGATGAGAAGACAAAGAGATGCTCTTGTTCAAAATTAAATGTAACAGAGGCCTCAGAACTTACCTTGGCATTTGCTGCTGAGCTAGATGGTATCAAATTTCAGGGAGACATGGAAAAAATTCTTGGTGTCCAGCTGTTGTGTCCCAGGTACGGGCTACTTGCTTAAATCAAGTTTCGGCAGGGAGGTATGTAGCCATGAACATAAAAAATTCTGTTCCTAACCATCTCTCCACACATTGTAAAAATGGAATGGATTATTTAAGGCTTTCCCTCTTTTGGACTGACTAAAATCTGTCAGGAGAGGTGACTTGAATCTGCTTGATTTCTGAATTTCTAGGAGGTGGTTTGCTTCCTGGCTCTCGTTGCTATTACATATGATTGCTGTGGCCCTTATGCTGCTCTGGTATAGTTGGGTTATACAGGTATTTCAGCTCTGCCTTTTCTCTTTCCCCACTCATAAGCCCTGTTTCGCTCCCTTTTCTAGGGGAGGAGGCCTTCTAATTTGCTGTGTTCCCACACTGGGGCTCCTCCACAGGAGACTCCACAGGAGTGGCTGCTGCGATAGGTCGGTGGAATGATTAGCAATTGCATATTAGGCACTTGATCAGGCATCTGTAGATGTTTCCAGGACACTGTACACATTGGGTAAAAGACATAAAAATCTCCATCTTTTTCAGTGCACTAGCTAGATATTAACACAGCTTTCTACAGTCAGGAGGAAGCTCTGATGTGCTTCTTTTATGTATCAGCATTTGAGTTCTTAGACATCACGTGTTTTGAGAAATCTTTGGAGATGAAACGCAAACTTCGGCAGCATGACCAAGAAGACCTACATGATTGCCTTTACTGCAGGGATTGCATCAGTCCTCTGCCTCAAAGATGTTATGGGAGCCTGGGAGAGGACCCAGGTGGTTGTGCAAACCTCCTCTAAGTTTCACTAATAAACTTCCAGACACTTTTCAAATGAAATAGCTGGGACTGTGAGGTTCCTATGGAGAACCTTGCTGCAGCAAAAGAAATTGGCAGTTCCTGTTAACGTATCTGCTTGGTTCTTGTACGTGGAATAGTTCTATTGGGTATGGGGGTAGTGACAATGTGAATGCAAGTCTCCATTGCAAATGTGAAGACAAGAGATGTGCAATTGCTTCTTGATATTATTGTGTGTTTCCAACGCTTGCTGATGGGTTCACAGGGCCATTACAGGTGGCTGCTAGGAAGACGTGTGTGGATTATGAGGAGAGGCTTGCAGTAAAAGAAGAAATGGCATCCACCAGTTAGGATAGGACTGTCTGCAGGCATGACCTGTAGAGCCATACTGAGTCACGTGGCATGGAGCACAGACACCACACTGAGGGGCGTTAATTGGCAAGTCCTTAAATGCCATTCTTTTCCCTCAGTAAACTGCCCATCTCAAGGTAATGCTCAAGTGAATTAAGCCACTGCTCTGCAACTAAGATTGCAATAGTAAGCCCTCCAGATTTAATACAACACCCAGCCCCATACGGTTTATTTCATTCATGCTATTCACCTTCATTTCCACTTACACTGTAAGCTGTTTGTGTGCCAGTTACAGCTACGTTTTCACTTGGGAAAAAATGGTTATTTGAATGACGTCTCTCTCTCAATTTTATGTAGTTTCCCCCACCCCACACGTAAGTTCTGTGTGAAGGCCACCATGCCCTCTTGCTCTTTGTGTAAGTGTAGAGAGGTACCTAAACATGACTTAGCAAACAGTTATTCTATGCTATGCAAACCGTAACTGTGTGCAAAGGGCATTCACCTCAGCCTATGCTGCCAGTGATGACGCTCAGAGACGGGGTCTTGTCTCAGGCTTCCCTTGTTAACTTTACTTCTGATTGTCTGTGTACATTGCACTGCTCCGCTATCTGTCCAGTGACCAAAGGCATCCAGTTATGAAGCAGAATAACTGACTAAAAAAACCAAACACACAGGAAAACACCCAGTCTAGTTTAAGACATGCCACCTTTGAGCCAAGTACTGAGGGGTGTATCAAACACTTGAAGTGACCATGAAAATGGAGCAAAATATGTTAAACTAAAATAGAAAAATTGACTCTAATTCAGTATTAGTATTTATGGGAGTATTGTACTTAGTTTCATTTTCTACCTTTCTCTGTGTGTAATCCCAGTTATAGTTAAAGATTTTCTCTACCTTGTGAGTGTCTGAAAAATATGTTCTGGCAGTTTTAAGGTAGTTGATAACACTGTGAAAGTGTTAATTTTAAGAGTCCCCTCCTGCAGTTTAACCCTTCTTTTTAAGGGGCCCAGGGACACTCTCATTGCCAGTCTTCCAAGCTCAATCCCAGTTTTTGCTCACTTGATGTTAGTTTTTGTGGAAGAAAATAGAAATATTTCTAGATGTTAGGATATTCTATTTCTTTAATTCCTGGAAAGGCCAAAGAGGGAGGGGGGAAGCTAAGCAAACCCCCAACAAAGCAAAGTGATAAATTACCACTGTTGAAGCGGGGCAAGAGGTCAGGATTGAGAGAAGGACTGAAACGAAAATGTGTGCGTGTATGGGTGTGTGCATACCTGTGTGTGCTGCTTTGCATTGACAAAAAGTCAGAGGAAAGGACTGCAGGTATGAAGGCATCCAATCCTTTAAAAGGTTTGCAGCATTTTGATTTGAAGAAACTGGTATTTCCATGGGACAGGGGGATGTATACAGGTTTTTTTCCTCACTAAACTCTTCGTTTCCCTGTAATTGTAATGGGGACTTTTCCAAAATGTAAGTTCATGTGTCAGAGCTCTCCTCATATACTAATGAAGAGTAAGGTAGTGATGGTGGTGGCAATCTTTCAAGTCCTGTGGAGGGTGTGAAAGCAGATATAAAGGCTGGCTACAAGGTGTTGTAACACAAGGAGACTCAGAGAGGACCATTGCCTTGATTCTAAGGCAGAAGTGTTTTCTGGAGGAGGGCTGATAGGGAAGGCACTGCTTGGGGAAGTGTCTGGCAAAAGGGCATTGGGGGATGAATAGGAAGTATGGTAGAGACACGGTAAGGTAAGAAAAGAGATTTTGTAGGCCAGAAGGGAAATGAAGACACAAAAAGACAGACTGTAATACAAATTTAAGACATTTCCTTTAATTAATTCCTTTACAAATTACTATTAACTAGAAATCAGTATTGTAAGTAGCTCCCACTAGGCTGTGATTTCATTGCACTAATTGAGCAGTTTCTGACCCAAGAACTTACAGCTGGCAGTTACCACTGGTCCTGGTCCCTGCTAAGTAATGGGATGGGCATACATTAACAAATGAAGAGCAGAAGAGCCATTAGCTATCCACAGTGTTCCTTGGAGAGGTTAGCTTGTGGGGCCAGGTGTGATATCCTTGGGCGTAATGTTGGGATTTTGGAGGAGAAGGCTCAGATCTGGAAGAACAATGGCAAGACCTCCTTTCCAGGCCCAATGTGAAAAAGTGGCAAGGGGGAGTTTAGGAAGGGTTGTAGTGGGAACAGTGGGAGGGCACTCACGGCAAAGGGGAGTAAAACACAGCTTCAGCAGTAGGTGCCAAAGCTGGTGGTAATTGTATTCCTGTTCCTGAGAAGAAGTGAGGCAGAGACCCTTCTGTGCATTTGGTTTTTTAGAGATTAGATGGGTACCACAGCTCAGGGGATCTGATCACTTTTCCTCCCAGTGGTAATGGAAGGAAATCCCTTTTCCTCCTACTCTTCCCACTGAAGAGTGGAGGCACTAAATCTGGTGGCAGCCTTGCTGGAAGGGGCAAGAGACAGTGTCAGGGATACCTCTGCACCAGTGTGTTGCAACGTGGAAAAAAATTGCACAACTGCTACATTGAAGCTTGTGGGTTACTGTTGTGGGAGGAAGCAGAAGCAAGGATCCTTTTGCTCCAGCTCATGGACTTAAACCTTGGGTTGCTAAGTAGGATTTGTCATGCCCGATCAGACCTGTTATCTACCTCATCCAGGATCTTATTCTGGCAATGGTTTTTGAAGCTGGATTTTTAGTGTCTTCGAGGGGTCTTCAGTGAAAGCTTTATCATGAGAGGCCAACTGCTTAGGCTAAAGAGACAGTGTATGCCGTCTTCAGAGGTGCTGTTTGCTTCAACAGATTCCCTCTCCAGTCCATTCCCACTCCCCCTTCCTTCTCTCAGGAATCTGTAGGGACTGAGAAATGTAATCCCATTATTTATTTTGCTCATGGGTACAAAATGGATTCTGTGCCCACCAAATTTGGCAAGGAGATCCCGAGAGGAAGCCTGTGAGAGTAATTCCCTCTGGGCCTGCCTGCATGTGAGCAGCTAAACTGATCTGACCACCTCTTCTCCCTCCCTGCTCTTCTCGGACAGACTTTCTCCTAAAGTTCCTGCAGCCTTTGTGTGACCTGAAAGCATTTAGTCCTAACTGCCCAACAACAGCTTTCAACATACAGCATCACCAAATACAACAAAGGCAGCTTCCCACCCTTACCATCAATCTATCTGCGCTAGGGTAATTTGAGTAGTTCCCTATTTTGCGCTTTTTTTTTTCTGAATTGATTAGTATAACTGAGGAATTGGTAAGTGAGCTTCAGCCTCTGTTGTTTTCCTGATATGGTGGTTTGTTCACTGAGAGAGCATGTAAAATACTTCAGTTTGATACCTGTCACATTTTGACCAGGTGTTAACAACAGCACAAGGTGTGCCAGAGGGGTGAGGTGGGCCTTGGGCTGTGTTGGTATATAAAATATTGGCTTAAGAATCAACTCTTTCATGTTGTCCTAAATGATTGTTTCACCCTTGCATTCTCATGTTTGTGGCAGTGAGTGGCACATACAAGGCAAACATATTCTTTTGTTTCACATCATAGATATGAGACAAAGGGATACAAAAGCCCAGCCCATGACTCAGAATTGCATAAAAGTGGAGTGTAGGCATCATGCTGTTCATCTTCAGGGGGGCAGAATAAAAGCAGTTCAGCGTAAGGAGAGGTTTTCTAGAAGGTCAGTGTTTGCAATCAGTGTTGCAGTGGTCCTAAGGACATGCTTTTACTGTTATAGCTTGGAGTAGTGCTTGTCTATTGTATGCATAAAACCATACAAGAAGATGCTATGTAGTTTCTTGTAGAAATTTGGTGGATGACATTACTGTCCTACTTTGTTCTGTCCCCTGTCCCAGACAGGGCTTCAAAACTGGCACTGGACATTGTGCTGGAGGCCAGGGCAGTTCTGCAGCAGGAGACGTCTGTATCCTGTGTGATGTGCCTCAGAGAGTCCTTCCTCCACTACCACTATCCTAACACACCTCCTTAAGAAAGGAGCCACAACCTGCCCTATATTGCTTCTGTTCATTACAGACTTGGTGGTAAGGAAACACACCTCCTTACAGTCATGGCTTAAATACTACCACGAGTTTCACTACATGCACTGGAACTGTGAGTGGGAGAGTAGTTTCATGAAAGCAGCTCTATTTTCAAGTACTGTGCTGAGGAATTTTGTGCAGCCAGTGAAGAGACTTACCAGGCTTTATACTGAATCCAGTGCGTGCTGGACAGGATTTTGCATGTTTAATCACTGCTGTGTGACTATGCGTGTAGTGCAGAAATAGTCAAAAAAGTGTGTAATTATGATACACCTCATTGTCCACTCTTCATGCCTTGAATTAAGGTGCTCAGAGTAGCAGTTCACATCTTCAAAGCACAGCACCCGTTCTAATACCGGAAATTCCTGTGATGGGGCCAAGGGATGTTATTCCCATTTTTAAAATTAGGGAATTGAAAGAGAGAGAGGAGAGAGAAGGAGGGAGAGAGAGATGAAGTCACAGCCCTGGGACTTTAGAAAGATTTAAGTAACATTTATGAGGTACTGGCCCCTCTGGTTGTGCTAAGCATGACAAAACACGCCTCTGCCTGGATATTATTTATGTAATCTTATATGTATATGTGTATTACAATTCCTCATGACTGTCAGTCATCTTGGAGACAGAGCTTGTTAAGAGCCATACTGAGGTGTTCCTGATACAGATTCACCTGCTTGCATCATTTCATCAGACCCTCCCTGTGACCCTTGTCACAGGTGGCTGCTCACCCCTCATGTGCAACCTAGGAAATACAAGAGTTTACCATAGGCTGAAAGGTGACATTATTGACATTCCATCTCTTCAGTTTCTTTTACATAACAATGTTGAACACGAGAAACAAAATAACTTTTTCTTAATGTTCTGAGAAATCACAGTCCAATGTCATTAGATGGGAGAGGTGAAGCCCTTCTCCTGTGAGGAGCAGCTGAGGGAACTGGGCAAGTTCAGGCTGGAGAAGACAGCTTTGAGGGAACCTAACAGCAGCTTTCCAATACTTACAGAGAGGTCATCAGGGAGATGGAACCAGGCTCTTTGCAGCGCTGCATGGTGGGAGGATGAGAGACAGTGAGTGTAAGTTGAAACTAGAGATTCAGAATGGGTGTGAGGAAAAGCTTTTTCACCCTGAGGACAGTCAAGCAGTGAGAGAAGCTTCCCAGAGAGGTTGTGCAACCTTTATCCTTTGAGTTTTTCAAGACTGAACTGGACAAAGCTCTGAGAAACCTGGTCTGACCTCACAGCTGACCCTGGTTTGGGCAGGAGGTTGGACTGGAGACCTTTGGAGGTCTCTTTTAACCTGAATTATCCTTGGATTATTATGCAATATTTTGCCTCATGTGCTGCAAATCAGTGTTCATATTGAATTTCCAGAAGGCTACGTATGCTATGGAAAGGAAGCTATATGCTATGGAAAGGAAGGTGAATGGAACAAACATGACAGCAGAGATGGTAGAGTAAAATGTTCCCCGTTTCTGAAAAGTTTCTGGGTCTCTTTTGTTGTAATGGAGGTGCACAAAAGAACTTGATGGAAAGGCTTGGTGGCAGTCTTGTGCCCTGGAACTAGCAGTGTGAAGAGCTCCTTTCAGCTTTCCACAGCTATGAAGAAGTAATCTCTTTCAGGTGGTACACATAATTCCTGCTAATATTAAAGGGATGTAGCTCATCCTCCCCTTCTCTCTCCTTCCCACCAGAAGCATTGCCTTTGGGTGACTCTCTTTTACAGTTCATGGATGTGAGAAGAGGTAGAGGAAAGTCCTCACAGCTCCTTTCTCTGGGTGGAGCACAACAGTTGTTTACTTAGAACCCATGTTACCTCCAGAGACTGTTGTTTGTGGTGTATGACATACACATTTTCAAGAAATAATTTCTTTCCTAAACTGTATTTTTGAGTAGGGTGAATGAGGACTGTCTAGGCCACAAGTGTTTGGTTTGGGGAATTTGTAATACACTCTGGAGGGAGGTTTAATGGCAAAAATAATGGAGTTTTTGCAAACCCTACATTTTGCGAACAGACTAATATTAATCACTTAATACCCTTTCCTTAGAAAGAAGAACACATACAGTATGATTAATTTTTTTTTTAGATTTTCTTTGCTCAAAACTGTAGACTCCACATTTGTTGATTTATTGGCACTATACAGTGTCAATAGAGCTACTTTAAGTGGGTGCTGAAAGCAGTAGATTTTGCCTGGGATAGGATGCTGTGTTTCTCATTTTTGATCATGTATTCTGAAGTGCTAAGACTTGAGTTTGAAACAGTTATCCTTGGAAAAACTGCACTGTATGGAGAAATAAAAAGTCATAATCTAAGAAAAACATAATGCCAGAAAAAAAGGGTACAGCTACAGAGTAATAATAGTTGAGCTGGATACACTGTAGGTAGCAATGCAATGAGAATGGTTTCTGCCTGGAGCTCCTTATTTGAAAAGAACTTTATGAAGTCCTTGCTACACTTCCCTTCACTCTACCCCACTTGGTGTCACTTTTTGAACATGTTGCCTAACTGTTCCCATTTTCTGTGAAAGCAAGGCTTCTAAACTGAAGCAGAACCTCTGACCCTCTCACATGACACCTGGTAAAGGTAGATAGCACGAGACTCTCCACTTATCACTGAACACCCGAAGCTGTAAGGAGACACCTCTCCTTTGCTAGGTTGAGGCTCCAGAAAGCTTAGCAACCTGTCTCTTTTTCCTTGAACCCAGAGAATACCATTAGGACTTCAAAATTGAGGTTGAGATGTAAGTATATAAAAGAAGAGCCTCCTTCCTCTTCTCTGTCTACTCAAGTTGGGCAGGAAAATCCTTTTGACAATTCAGATTATGTGTTTCCTGAAAACGTTAATGAACTCTGCAAGCTGCCTGGAGAAACTAGCATGAGAAGCATGCCTAGCAGTTAGATTTCAGGCATAATGACTCAGAATGCCCAACTTGTGTTTGTTGCATCCTTAGTGTCCTTGGACAGGTTGTTTAACTACTCAGCGACTCAGTTTTGTTTCCTATATAAGGAGAACAGTAAACCTCACATACACTAAAGCAGTGTTTAAGGGTTAGTTGATGCATACTTGTAAAAAGCCTTAAAAGGGCCTATTGAGAAACAAACTGTAATTAATGTGTACATCATGATTATCTGAGGTTGCTTCTATGTGTGTACATGTACATGTATGCACTCAGTTGATTCAGGTACACTGTCTGCTGAGGGCACCTGACCGGTAGCAGATTCAAAAAGGAGTTCTTAAATTTGGAAGGTGGAGGAGAAGTCTTCTGCTAATGTTAAATTACTTGCTTCAGTGGGAGTTGACATTTACTGAGGTATTAAATTTAGGCAAGGAGGGGGTGATGAAGGAGGAAAATTAGTACTCCTCCTTATATTTTGGTGGTTGCAGGTTCTTTCCTTTATCTACAGCATGCTTACAGACAAGATCTTACAAGACTCCCTCATCTTACCTTAAAAAGATCAAGGGATCCTTCATTCAAAGGAATTAGAAGATATTTTATGCTCCACAACCCTTTTAAGCCTATGGCTTCTCTCCAAGAGAGGTAATTCTAATGGTGTTTCTAGTGATGTGCCTGCTTGTCCACAGGAAACTAAATTGAAACACCTCTCCCCCCCAGTTCACAAATGCCATGTGCACCATACATGTAAAAGTAAGTCACTGTCATGAAGAGCTCTGGGGAAAAGGCAAAGATGAATTTTGGTGACTGTAGTTTTACAACAGATGTTTAATAGAGAAGTGTGGACTTTGCTTCATTTCAGTGGTATTACTGATCTTGGATGGGAAGACAAGAAGTACAAAGAAATGAAAGGTGTGGTTGAAGGTGGAGTCTTTTAGTAGGGCAGCTTCTTCCTTCTCTGGATTTCCCATGTATTTTTAGTTTTCTTGCTTCTGAGACCTTGAAAAGAAATGGAAGCCCTTGAAGAAATCCTGCTTTTATTTTTAAACTGAAATATTTAGATATTCACATGTCTATAATCAGAACGTTTAAGACCCACGTAAATGCAGAACTGGCCCTTCTAATTGAAGAAAGAATTACCTGAACACTCTTTTAAGTTGTTGCTCAAGAGCAGAATGCTGTGTGCTCAACTTGTGTGGTGGGTAGAGGGAGCAGGGAGTTTCTGGGGCAATTGGTTGAAAACTAGAGAAGACTGGGGAATTTTTTCACTGGCTGTTTTGGAGTGAAGCATGCTGATTCGTCAAAACCAATCCAGTTCACAGAACACAGTTGATTTTTGGTTAATTTCCTAAATAAAAGAATTGAAGTTATTTTTCAGAAAAGTTTTAGAATATGTAGGAACATTCCATTTTGATATTTTCTGATTTATTTCTTTTTAAGTGGAAATTACTTAATAATTCAAAAGACCCCAAAGGTTAAAATCAAAGTGAAGACTGTAATTGACTTAAAGACTTTTTTTTAATGTATTGTCAGTTTACGCACTTTTCTGAGATTTTAAATTTTTATGCTGTTGTGGGAGAGGGCAACAAATCTCCAGATCACCAAAGGTGAGAAAATAATGTTGCAATCAGATTTAGTAAATGAGAGATGTGAATCCAAGAACTTCTAAGCATAGTTCTCTGAATGTCTGTGCTGTGTTGAACAAATCAGAAGCCTGTACTATAACTGAGACTACTGCTGTTTAGGTCCACCATGTAGGGTTGCACTACGGCTAATCTGAAAATTGTGACACAGTCAGATACTTTTTTTCTCTTCAGGAAGATTAAAAATTATGATTTTTTTTTTTTTTAATGGTGCCTTTTTGAATGCCTGTCTTTACATTTTGAGTTTTGAGCTTTTAAGGGTACAAGTCCAAGGTATTCTCTGCAAATTCAAGAGTTAGAAACACTTTTCTACCTATGAAAGCTATGATTGAATAAATCATATGGCTCTGGAGTTGAACTTTCAGGAAGAACACCACATTGCATGAAATGTGAGATCAATCCATGGAACTGGTAAGAGCTGCTTTACACTTTTTGTGACATTGCAAGTGAGTTGAGAACTAGTGGCAGCTTCTGAGAATCAAGATAGGAACTTGACCATTCCTGATTCATCTTTATGGGCTGACTGACTACACAGCAGGCATGTGAAAATGAATTCTTGCTTATAAAGTTCCGTGAAGTTGCAAAGAGAATGTGTTTTGTGCAGATTTTATTAGCTGGCCTTTTATTCCTGTGATGACAGCCTATCTCAAACTGAAACAAAGTGAGGCTCTTTCTTGTTTGCCAGAATATATTTAACTTTCCATAACTTATTCACCTGGTTTGGAAGCTAGCTTGTTTGTTTTTTCAGGAAAGGTGCCTGCTTTTGCCCCACTTTATGATGGGTAAACAAAAATGCAAGGAAGATGAGAGGCTGATACAAGGTCATCCACTGAATTGTATGTGTAGCTGAGTTTAACACTGTAGACCCATCTGACTCATGGCCAGGCGAATGAGGACCAGCAATATTTATCCTCTTCTTCCTCCCCTTCCCCATTCCTCACATGCAAATCAGTCCCCTCCATAGTCAAGGATCTCTTGCTTAGATTCTGATGTTTTTTCCAAAAGGCACCAGAATGGGGGTGTTAATTCATGGGGTGTTTCCTGATGTTCGTGGCAGGCCTACTTCTAAACCCAAATGAGTGAATGAACAAAAACTAGATTGAAGACTGTATGAGGGACAGAAAGTCAGTTGTAGGGAGACCATGACTGGGCCAAGAATGACTGTCTTCAGCTAAATAATTCATGAATCAACAAATCAGTTACATCTTCATCACAGAGTCTGGGCTCATTGAGGCTCTTCAGTAGTCATGGAAGTAAAGCCTTCAGATATGCTTGGCAGGACAGAGGGGGGGCCTATGGACACTCTGAAGACAGCCCTTTCACTTTTTTACAGTTGTATCGAAACACAAATGATTAACATCCTTGTCCTGCTGACAAGGTTCTATTAAAAACATATATACTCCATTGTGTGCAACTTAGTTTACAGAGTGGCTGTCAAAGATTAGGTTCACTGTGGAGGCTGAGGTGGGGAACTGCTGTTGCTGTAGAGTGAATAATGCCCCTGGGCCCTTTGGAGGGGCAATTTGGATCTCCTCACTTGGTGCTTTTGCAGCGTGCTGTTGGAATGGCACCTGCCTGGCTGCTGCTCTCCTAGCCTGATCCCTGCTCCTTCAGCTAGGTCACTGTTTCAGCTGGTGTTCTCTGTTGGGCAGATCAAACAGTATCCTGTTTTGTCTGCTGTGCTTTATCTCCTGTCATGAAAATCAATTCTCCCATCCCAGTCTGAGAATAGACTATTCCCTTGTGAAATGCCTCATGTCTTTCTCCCTCAAACTCTAACTTGTTTATGGTTTGACCAGGTAGTTTGTTGTATTACCACATGTGGTTTATACAGCTGGGCCTCTGAGAGGTAAAGAACCCCCCCACTCCTGAACCTGCAGCTTACATATCTTTTTCTCCAACTCCTCTTTCTTCTCTCCTCCCTGCCCCCCACACTGGAAAAAAAATTCAACTAATCAACCGTTGCATCTATTAAAATACTAGTCTGTGGGATACTACATGCAAGAGCAAATCCTACAGAAACTTCTTGCACCTGCAGGGGAAATGTTCCATATATGGTATGGAGGCTGGCAGAGTCTTGATTCGGAATAAAATTTAAATGATTCTGGTCGTTTTGCCACATCCTGTTTCTCTCATTTATGCATGCACTATTTTGATAACCAGCAAATGGTTCTCAGTTTGCTGGAGCTAAAGATAGCCTTGAATTGTAGCACTAGTATCCTGCTCCTTTAGAAGTGCTTGGGCTCTCTCCCCTGTAGAGATTGGGGCCAGCAAAAATTGGGCCGAGCCTTAGGTTACCTTTCTGGCATTTCTTTAGGTTTAGCATGATTTCATAACTGCTTTCGAAGTGTTTCAGAGTAACCCAAACATGACAAGCTGCAGAGTTTCATTCTCTGGTTAGTCAAATGACCAGTATCATCTCTTTGTTTCTTAAGTTGTGATCCTTTGTTTTGTGTGAGATATGAAGTAGCAGGAGAAAAACAGTTGGTATGCTTCAATTTCCTGACTCTGCCTGGGGGCCTTCCCTTGCTAACTCTGTTTCTAGCATTAGGGCTTTTTTGGCACATGAACCGTTCTGTAGATCCCTTGGCTGATTCCAGCACATTTTGTGTTTACATCCTGTTTTATTCCCCTCAGGGCATAGGTATTCTAATCCCAGAGAGAAAACTTGATCTTAAGAACACTGTCAGTGGCCACAGGAGAAGTCCCTGTGTGGACACCTTGACTAATATGGCAGCTATGCCAATTCCAGCAGTGTTCATGCTGCTATCCCTGAGTACTGCAGCTCGCTCTGTAGCAACCCATGGTGGTTCAGGGTGCTCCTTCGATCTTTGGCCATGTTTGAATGGCCATGTTGTCTCCTTTACCTCTTCTGCAGACTCCAGCGATAGTTGGATTTAGAATTCAAAAAGCCAAGCCACATATGTAGGATTGGATAGACCCACCTACATCCCTACATCTTTTGAATTCATAATGAAGAAGGGAGATGTCAAGAAGATGTATCAAGGCCCACTGCTTTTATGTACTTTTATTTATTTGTCTTCCAAAATTGTTTGGTCTAAGTATATTTTGTACTGAAAAAGTCCATGCAGCCTACTTTGGAAAAGCAATGGTGCTATCTGCATTGGAAAGAGTGACGTAGTTTTACCTTCAGTTAGTAAACACACGCAGAGCTCAAAGATGAGGGGAAATCTTCATGAAAATATGTGGTTTTCTAGCCCATTAGCTGTTTGAGTGAAGTGGTGAGTGGAATTTAGAGTTTGCCTTGATCTGATAACATGTGTTAATAGTGTAAACGCTTTGTATAGAGCTTTGCCTTGGAATAGTGCTTTCCTAATGAAGAAAAGAGGTAAAAGATTGCAAATCCAGTTTAACAACTGGCAGGGATTAAAGTGGGAAATTGGTTGCTTAATGGTGCTCCCCTGCTGGAAAATCCTAGTCTGGGCTCCATGCACCATACAGTTGGTGTGCACACTCAGGAGCTTATGTGTGCTGTTGGATCCAGCCTTTGTGGATATAGGCCTTCTTTTGAAACTGAGGTCTAGTTAAAATTAATATTTCATTACTCTCAAATTTGAAGAATGACCAGGCTGGTATTTTGTGCAGTTCCATCGCATTTTTTGAAAACAAAGTTGCTTCTGACATTTGACACTTTCTGGGCCTTTCACGTAATGTATGTTAAGCTGAATCAGACTTTGGTCTATGCAGGCTGTTGTGCTAACTGAGACAGATGGAAAAGATGTATATTTTAACTAGATAGTTACCGAAGATTTTCAGAGGACAAAAGTGATGAGCAGCTCCTTCTACAGGCTTATAACTTCTTCACGTTTCTTTTCCTTGGTCTATCTGGAGAGTCTAACTATCCTAATATGCTACAGCCATTTAAAATTGCACACAAAAATACTTGGCTGTCCAACGCCCAATAGCGCAGAATGCCGCAGCTCTCTTGTGGTAGCTGGGAGCCCAGCACCAGGCACACTAACCGTTATCATCAGTTACTTGCTATTTGTAGATAAGTAACATCCAGAGTAAGGATGAAGCAGTGTGACTGCTCAGGTGAGCAAGACTGGTATTTTGGGGTGCCTTGCTCTCATCAGCAATCCTGGCACTACTCAACTAAGCAAGGCTAGTAACATTTGGCTGTGTGTGTGGCGAGTTGTGTTCTTTCCAAACAAAACATGACCTCTCCAGGTTCTCCTTTTCTGGTGTAAACACAATGTCTACACTGACCGGGGAACATCTGTACTAGTGCTGCTGATTCCAAATAAAGTAATGGTGACAGGACCCTGCCCAGGAATTTACTCTGCCAGATTCATAATGCAGCAATGCAAGAAGACCAAATCTTTGGACCTGATCCTCACAACTGTTGTAAATCTTGGTCGCCTTATGGGCTTCGCTGGAAGCATGCCAGTGTACACCAGGAAACAAATGGGATCATTCTCCTTCTTTATTCCCTACCACCACCATGTATATTTTATTTTACTTTTAGTATTTATATGCGACTGATGGTCATTCTTGGAGGAAATCCTTTGCTTGCCTATTTTTTTCTTCAGTGGTGCTGCTGACCTTCTGTGAGCAGTTCTGCAGGGTAGAGATGTGATTTGTTACCAAGTTTCAGTGCGTGTTGCCCATCCCTTCCCCTTCCCCCTCGTTCTCTGCTTTGTGGAGCAGATGGTACTAATTCCCGTGGTGGCTCCTGATGCAGGTGAGGTCTCTTCCCTGATGCTTCTACTGTATCACGGAAACTCCCTCTGGTCTTTTTGGAGACAAGAGCACACAGCTGATTATTGTCTTTTGTTTATGACTTTTAAGATCCTATGAAGACTATATTTCTTTTTACTGTTCTATTCCACCTCCCCTTCCAACTTGTCCCAAAGATCTTTGGCCTGAAACTTCCTGCAACTTGGGGAATATTGCTTTCCATTACGGTTGTTAGTTATATTATTTTGCATTCCTACAGACACCCACCCACCATATTTACCTTTGTAAACATTATCCCATTTTGATAGTATTTACATTTTTTTCCAAGCAGAAATACTGACTTTTTACATAGAACAACGGTTATTCTATTGTTTTCTGTTTCAATTTAGAGGCTGAAGCACCACTAATTGCCATTGTTAATTAGCCCCTTCTTTAGTGCCCCTTTTCTCATCCTTTGCACCTCCTCCTCTCTTGCATTATTCAAGTACAACAGGATGATTGCTAAAAACCATCTTCCTCCCCACTGGGCCACCAATGTATCCTGCCCACAGCTTGCAGACTCCCTGTGATGTTTTTTGGTGTCCTTATCTGATTCTAGCACCATATCCCTGTCTTCAATGCACTACATTGCTCTCTCCAGACCTTTCTGATTCTTTTTGACCATATTCTTTCCTCTTTACAGTTAACTCAGTGGTTTTATATTGGTGAAATCAGGAGTAGAATTTCACCTTGTGTATCTGATTGCTTTATTTCTTGTGCCAGCTTCTCTCCTAATTCAGTTTGCTCTGTTGCTCCAGCATTCTCCTGCCATGTCTCTGCATTTTCGTGTATCATATAATGATGCTTCTCTGACCCTGTGCGATGTGCTACTCAACTTTCCTCCAAATCACTCACAAAATCCACTCCGTTTAGGCTAGCCTTCCTTTGCTGTTCTCCACCCTTGCCTTTTATGCCAGATATGAAGCCAAATCCTGACACTACTGAAGTCATTTGAAATGTTGCCATTTGCTTCACTGAGAAGACGACTGAGTTCACTGTCTACAGATTTAAATATTATGAATGGGGGGGAAGTGGGGAATGACGTGACAAGAGAAAAAGAGTCATTGAGTTCATTACACCTGCTGAACAGATCCTGTGAGCTATCACTGTTGTGGTATGTGTCCTCCTGTGCCATTGTTTTTTGTCACCCTTGCTGTGCTGTGCTTAATTTAGATTGTAAATTCCTCACATTAGACTCTTTCTGTTTCATTTCTCCTTAATGTGGCATGCCCATCTATGGCATTGTGCAAATGTAGTAACTCAAGGAGAAGATGTTCTGAAAATTTTACTCAGTTTAAGCAATTTTAAAAAAACAATAAGAAATAAATCACCTTTTCATAGTACCAAACAGGAAACCTCTGAGCAGTGGTCAGGATCTCAGTGGAAAGTCCAGCTTCACTGTGTGACAGGACATGCAATGACCACAGTAAGGGGCAGGACAGAAGCCTGTGGAGGAACATTTTGTTCATTAGCTTTGTATCTGTGCCAGGCTGAGGGATATAAATCCTTAAAACTCTTTGTATGGCCAGATGTAGTTTTCTTTTGAAAATACGCACACAGAAATAACCTCAGTAGGGTCTTCAGCAAATACTCACCCCGGTTCTGTATTATGAGAGAGGACAAGCAGTGATCATGTGTTTTTTCTTACAGAACCATGTACAGTCTTCTATATCCTGTCAGCTTCTCAGGTGAATCCTTAAAGCCCTGAGGTGTCCCAGTGACATAATGTTTTAGAGTAGCTGTTGTTTTGTTGAGAGCACTGGGTTTGGTCCAGGCAGTCCTAATGATGTGCTGAGTGGTGGTTATGTCCGAAATGAAACAGGCAAGAAGTGCTTTGTACAGCTAGAGCTCAGACTGGAGGTGGGGGAACGAAGCAGGCTATTTTGGGGGAGCCACATGACTCTGCTGTTCACCCCCTTGTTCATTAGTAAGTAGCCTGTGGCCTTCGTGAGATGCAGAGCAATGTATTCCAGTTACATCAAGCTCTGATACTGCCTGATAGCAATGGCACAATGGTTTTGGCTTTATTTTGCAGATACCACAAGCTAACTTCATTCTTACTGAAGTCACTGGTTAAACAAAGCCAACATTCCTTCCTGATATGTGTGAGGTTACTTTTCCCCCCTCCTTTTTCTTTCTCTGCTTGAGGTTCACTTTGAAACACCGAAGACCTGATTCTCCTCTTGCTCCTGGATTTCACTGGTTTAATTCCTACAACTTGCACAGTTCTCTTAGTTTAGAGAGGTGATAAAAGAAAAAGCATCTCTTTCATGTCATGTGACAAGCCAGTGGTGGCATGGTGCACTGGCAGAGAGCTGCTCTGAGCACCAGCTAGCAGTGAAGGTCTGTCTGTCTTGCTGCATCTGTTTCTTTGATATTTGAACAGGGCTCTTTTGAGACAGTCTCTGTCACTCCATAATTAGCCTGTCACTCCAGGGAGTGAAAAAAACCTCAACAAAAAAACCCTGGGACAGGAATCTAATCTGGCTTTCCTGGATGACAGGGCACAGCACAAGGCTGGCCAAAGAAATATGTATTTAAACAAATTGCTTCACGTTTACACCTTAACCCTTGAGTGAGTGTCTTGTGTTCCTTGAAGGATCTACTTTGTAATTTCCCATCTTTTGTTAAGGCAAATGAAGGAGCATATCTGGGAAAGTCCAATCAATCATCTGTTTCTGCAATTATTCTTCCTATCCTGTCTTTTCTGTGCTAGAAATCCTCCTCTATCCCACTCACAGACAAGTCTCCCAGAGTAGAAACCTTCTGTTAGCATCCTGTAGCCTAAGAAGTAATGGTGAGAAGCAGTTTCAGGCAGGAATCTCAGAATATCTCACAAGCATAAAGATGCTCATGAGAATAGTGGGGAAGGGAGATTGCTGTTGGGGATCTACAGCAGGAAGACCCTCTGCCATACACTGTCCTCTAAGGATACTGGTGAAAGCATTGGATGGCTGACTGGGAATTTGTGCATCTCCACACGATTGGCTCATGTGTACCCTCACAGTGAGCTTCACTCACTGTCCTTAGGATCTCCACTGGAATAAAAGGTATCACAGGAGTAAGTAAAAGTTTTAAACCAGGCTGGGATGTCCTGCTGTGTGGGAGACGAGTTTAGCGAGAGCCAGTCACAGGCTCCAGAACATGTTTGAGCCAAGGATAAGAATGGCCATTGTGGGAATTAGAGCAAATGCAAAACACAGGCTTGGTTATTGTTTCAGTCATTTCTGAACAGTCAGTAGTCCATTAACTTAACTCTTACGAACAGGTGTCTCTTTTTTTTGCAAGGGACAAGAATTCATGTTCTCAAGTACATAGCTCTGTTACAGTGCTTTCACCTAGTATTTTTAGCTAATACAGCAAGTACAACTCTGCAAAACAAGTGCTGCAGTCTTAACATGTACCTTGATTTTCTTCCTAAGGTCAGCTGCCACTTTAATTTCTCTACAACCTTGTTTTTCCTGCTAGAAAAGATACCTAACAGTTACACTGTGCAAAATCTCTTTTTGTTTTATTCCTATAACATAGTATTTTCTCCAAACATTGTTTAACTAGAGAGTTCATCTTTGGCATAACTCTGACTTCACTGGAATTACAGGAGAAACAAATTTTGTCTCTAGAAACCAAGTAATGGATCAAAGATTTCTAATTAGAATATCCTGTACCCTGTGGTCCTGTAAACGTTTTCCACATCAGAGGCAAGGTCTTCATTAGGATAAATGAGATAACACAATTTACTTCAGGCTTGTAGTAGCCATGTAGGCTTTTTTCTCTCCCCATTTAAACAGATTTAACTGAAGTTATTTCTTGTTGCTGGATTTCCAGATCTGTTGACTTAAATTTCATTCCTGATGAGCCTGTCCAATATTGTCAGCAGGAATGGAAACTTTCCACAAGCTGTCCTGCCAATCTGCACCAATACTAGGCCTTGAATGTGCGAGATAACTGGATCCTTCTTATTCTTTCAGTTAGAAGTAAATTGGTAAGCAGTTGATTTAAGGTAAATCAATATACTACTTACCTAAAGCAAAATAAAGCCATATAGAAAGACATTGAGTTAAACACCTACATGTTTTAACCAATGTAGTTAGTCCAGAAATGGACATCTTTTCATGAGTGATGTTGCAATTATAAGCTGCTTGACTTCCTTGCTTCCAGAAATTATTGCTGCCCAAGCCTCCTAGCAGAGCAGTTTGTGTGCAACTGCTTTCATTTCAGGTGAAATCACTTGCTTTAGTTCTGACCACCAATTTAAACTATTTAAGCTAATCCAGTTTGTTTAGCTTTATGCAAATTAGGAACCTCCTTCATCAAAACTGGGGCAGTAACCTGTGATATGGTGGTGCTGTAACTATTGCAGCTGAAGCTAGATGAGGGCTTCTGTGCACAGCAGAAATTGGTACAATTTCCTTAGGTAACTTTTGGCACATGTGGTGCTGAAGAAATAGGCTCACTGTGGTAAGGGTGCTCATGGTATCATAATCTGGCCACTATTGACTGGATTTAGACTCCCAAGACACTATGTGAGGATGCAAGTTTCATGAAATTCTCTCAAAGTATTTCCTTCTGGTTTTCTCCCTGCCACCCTTTATTTCGAAATGTGACTGAAAACCACAAATTTAGTTAGTCTTCACTACAGATCTAAATGTCTCAGAACTGGGGCTTTTCATACTTCACAAGGATGGTATTACTTGCTGGTAAGTCTTTTTGCTGATGGATCTTCATAGTTATCTATGAACCACATAGAGAAAAATATAATGGTCAAGGTGTATGTTGACCTGCACCAGTTGATGGTACTCTAGCATCTAACAGATAAACTATAACTCTGTGTTCACTCACTCCTCGCTTGTCCCACCAGTATAAAGAGCAAAAGTTACATTCAGAGGCAGTTGTGCAAATTCTCAGTATTGTACCATATATCAGGAGAACCTTAGTAAGAATAGTACAAACAAGTTCAGATTTAATAAGAAGTAACTTGAGCCTTTACTAGAATTGAACCGTCTTGGATGACAAATTTCTGAAAAGTAAAATTTTCCTCCTCTATTGCTTTCACATTCCAGCTTGCAAGAAGGAGTAGAAAAGCCAAAAGAGAGTGAAAGTGCTCTTGTGGGATAGTGAGCCTGCTGGGAGGGCAGACGTTTTTGCTGTCCTGGAGGATGGCTGTGCTCAAGTGGAATCTTAGCTCAGTTGTGCCAGACCAGGCAGTTTGTGCCCAAATTGCAACTGAACCAATTTGCTAGTGAGATTCCAAGGTGGCTGGCTTAAAGAGTTGTAACAGAACTTCCCAAAGCAGTGAGTAAATCCTGAAAGAATTAGCCAGCTTCGTGTGCCTTCCCTAAATGCAGGTGTTTAAGAGGAGGCTGCTTATTTTAGTTCAGAGATGTCTATAGACTAAAATTTAGTTATGGATTTCCTATATAGGGCTTATTCAAATATGAGTGTATGTACATTATGAAATATTTATAAGGATGGTTACAACATGGAAACATGTTGTCTGTTTCTGGCTGTACAAGTTTTGGAGGAAGAAGATGGAAAAGTACTCTGAAATGGAGGAATTAAAGGGACTACTACCATGAAACTCAAATTCAGTAGAAGACGTAGACATTAGATTTGCCTTATGCTTGTTTTTAATTGTTTTTCTATTTTTCGCATACTTTTTTCTCATACAGAACAGATGAAAGGTGTCAAAAATAGCAAAACTATTGCAGTGTAGGCAAACAGAGGAGCATTAGCTTTTCTTTTTTTTTCCTAGTGTCTTCCTTACAGTGACCTTCAGTATGACTTACATTAACAGGAGGTTAAAAACCTTCTGATAGGAATGTGACTTTGAAGTTGGTTGTGTTCCTTTTACTGAAAGCTTTGTTACAAGAGACCCCCAGGCTTCCCACCCCACTGTAGAGATGCCAGGCACTATTGTGAGGTTTTTCTTGTGGATGGAACAGAAGGTGAGTGCTTTTCCCAGGAGAGTTCACAGCATGAGTATTACAAAATCACCACACAACTCCTCTTCCTTCTCCCTATAGGAATAAGCTTGTCTTATGTTTTCATGAGGTCAGATCCACTGCTGAGTTTTAGTGGAGTGTGGTCTGCCCCTGGTGTGCATTTTACTCATATGATAAATTCTATAGGATCTCCAACAATCATGGTGTGTCAGGACCTCCACCTCAGAGCTGATTTGGGCATTCGCACAGTGTTCTATTAACATCAAGTTTGGGCTTTGATTCAGTAGTGACTCACTGAGGACAGAGCATTGCTTCATGAAGTACCAGCTATGCACTCCGTACTGCCCAATGTTTCAAACTAACACAGCCCTCCTTTGAAATATGTGGCCAAGTAGTTCAAAATACAGCAGTGTAAGGAGGGCAAATACTGGGGACCAGTAACCATTCTGGTGAGAAATCTTTTATAATTTTGGCGCATCCCAGGAGATTCTGATCGATTTCTGGAGCCAACAGGGCTTTGGCAGTTAGGGGCTTGTTCTGAGACCCCTCCTCCTACCAGTGACAAACTTGAGACATCACTGATGGTACTTGGTGGTTGTGTTGGATGCAGTGTGAGCTGATCCAGAAGCAGCAAATGTTCTGTCTGTTTGTTTGTTTGAATGTATCACAGAAGATTGTTGAGGCTACCAAGAGCATTGGAGAGGAATATTTATTTATTTATAGACACACTGTTTACATATCATAGCTTGATGAAAGGCTGAGCTCATTACACTTGAACTGAACATGTGACTCTGCAGTTATGTGCATTGCGCTGGATGGCCGTAGGCCAAGGCAATGTATGTACATACTCTGAGCTGCAGTTGTGCAGCTGAAGCAATTCTTTTTCAGCCTGTCTTTGCCTCTCTGCTGAAAGTTAATGTCCCCTTGGTGTGCCACCTAAGCACATCCTTTTAGGTATCTCTTTAAAAAATAATTTACATTAGCATAAACAAATAAGCAGTAGGTCCCTTTACTTGAGTTTATCTCAACTGGTGAAGGTTAGGGAATGCTTGCACAAGCCCCTTGAGTAGCGGTAAAGGTGGTAACTTCTGGCTGAGGCCTTGGGGATTAAGTGGAAAGTAGCAGACTCTCCAAGTACCATGGTGGCACTTAGAGGACATGTGACAAAGGTCTTTACCTTCATCGTTCTTTATTTAAGTCCTGTTTTGCCTAAGCAGTCTCCACTGGCAGCAACATTAATTGAAATGGAATACACTGTTCATGAAGGTTTCTTTCTGAATCACCATTGTGATTTAGTATAATGGGTTTCTGTAGTATGCAGAGGAGGAAAGAGGGGGTAAAAAGTCAAAGCAGATGCATTTCTACGTCTAAGCAGAGTGAAGCTCCACCATATTCTGCTATGGTGCATCCAGCATGAATAATATCACAAGGGATATGCCTGCTTCTTATGAACAGTTCTTTTTGAAAGAGAGACACTTTTTTGCTGATACGTTACATTGACAAATGCACAAGGGTAACCGTGCTTCCTGTTAACAGGGTGGCTCATGAGTAGCATGCAGACTATCCATTTGGAAAGAATTTCTGTGCTGTCTCTCAGGTGGTGCTGTCTCAGTAAACACTCTCTTTCTTCTTTGGAGGCTTTACTATTGGTGTGCCTTCACAATATCATCTAAGTGAACAGGGAACCACATTTGGACCTGTGTCAAGGGTAATCTTTTAATGTGAGATCTAGCCATGTTTTTTATTATCTTTGTGCTTGAAAGTATGTTAATGACTTGCTTGCATACCAAGCAGAGAAACTGGGCCGAGTGGATAGAAGGATGTATGGTTGGCAATGCAGGATGAGAGAAGAAAGTGGTAGAGTAACAGCGCTGCAAGAAGAAATAGCGGGAAAGTTGAACTTTGCGGCTTCGTGGAAAGCCCAAGGTGGCAGGCATGGTAATATCGACTAGTTTGTTCCTGGGAAAACTGTCTCCTCCTCTTCAGAGTGTCTGTATGATCACACTTAATTTGCAGCATGGATGGCAGAAACCTTGAAGGTGCTAACAGAGTAAAATGAGACTGAAATAACAAGTTCATGACTTTTGAGTGTGAGGGTGAAGATCCTTCACATATGTTGAAACAACAGAGACAACTCCTATAACCTCCTTGCTTCTACCTCTTTCAAAATATGAAAAGAATGACTGGATCACTGATCACTTGCTGACTGATGGTGTAGGTCCGTAACTGGTTTAAGCCAGTGCTGCAGTCTTTTTCTCTGGCTGTCCCAACCCCAACACTACTTTTTCTTGTACCAGCCATGGAATAGTTCAGGCCAGAGAACCAATTGCACTTAAAACATTTTTTTTTTTATGTCATTGTTTTACATTTAGTGATTATGCGAGAGCTTGTGCTGGCATAAGGGGGAGAGCAGTGTGAGGGTGGGAACAGTGGCAAGAGAAGGATAGAGGACATTTATTTTAAGGTCAGTGCTAGCTATTGCTGGCTTAAACTAGTCGTGGGACTATGGCATAGAGCAGCCAAGTAGTAGGCAGGGGAGGAGATAAAGTATGTCTGGTTGATTAAAATAGTGCAGGTGTTAAAGCTAATGTAGCAGGTCCTGTCCTTGGACATGGTTCATGTCCTCCCAGTGCCTTTAGCTCCTCTATCAGCAAAAGTGCAGGTAACTCCCTCAAGGGGCTCCTGTGGAGTTTAATTCAGTAAAGCCCTCAGGAGCAGAGGTTTATAGAGATAGGCAGTGTTTGTAGATTGTAACCAGGTGCCCGTGCTGACCAAGAAAGTTTGCAGCATTTACACTGGCTGGGAGTGTGCAAGTTTCTCTGGCCTGGTGCAGACCTTCCTTCAGAAACACGGATCCCAGCTTTGAAACGCTGGGTTTGTGCTGCACATTCTGGCCTGCAGCCTTCAGTGACGAAAAATAGGGCTAAAGCAGCGTGTGTTCAGAGGGATAATGCTTTCAGGGAAGCAAATGCCACCTTGTCCTCAGTGATGTTTGCTGGTTGCAAATTTGTCTCTATGTAAGTGCTGGAGTGTCAACTTTCACTGAGACTCTACCCTTAAGTAGATCATATCAGGTAGGACCTGCACATGCATGATAGGGGAGATGGTACAAAGCAAGACTGAGATTGACTTAGCAGCCTCTCAGCTGGGAGAACAGGAGCAGGATGTTGTCTGAAAGGTCTTTAGTAGTGAAATTTGCTACTGGTTGCTTCCTTTTGGTATATACCCCTAGGCCCTGTCTAGTCTCCAGACCCTCCAGAAGGGGAAGAATAAGCCACAGTGACAGCAGGAAAAATTTGTTGATGATGCTGAGGGGTATGAAGAGGTGGTGTTTAATTTTATTTTGAATGGGGACTATTGTAACATTAATGAAAGTGCACAGAGGTCTGGAGAAGGGGCCTACCTACTTCTCACTTGCTTCCTTGTAGCTCTGCTAAGCAGACGTCTTTCTGATTACTCTTGGTTTTCCTCACTAAAAGTTCACACATGCAATGATTTTGTTTGAATCTGTTTCTGTTAGAGGGCAAAGAAAGAGAGACCATTAGGTCCCCTAGAACATGCTAGGTTTAGAGCAAAAGCTGAAGTCTTGGTTTTACAAGAAGCTTTGATTCTTCAGTTTGCTTCCATGTATTGCCAGTGCTACTGATCAGTTATAGGTCTCAGGTCATGCATTGTTTTACTATTTTAACATGTTCTCAGGTCAAAAACTGCTCTTGAACATAATGTTGACTGTTGTAGAATCATAGAATCATTTAGGTTGGAGAAGACCCTTAAGACCATAGAGTCCAACCATAAACCTAACACTGCCAAGTCCACCACTAAACCATGTCCCTAAGCGTGATGTCTACACATCTTTTAAATACCTCCAGGGATGGTGACTCCACCACTTCCCTGGGCAGCCTGTTCCAATTCTTGGTAACCCTTTCAGTGAAGAAATTTTTCCCAGTATCCAGTCTAAACCTCCCCTGGTGCAACTTGAGGCCATTTCCTCTTGTCCTATCACTTGTTACTTGAGAAAAGAGACCAACACCATAAACTTGCTTCCTCATGGAAGATTCCTTTTGTCTCCTTTTATCTACCAGTCATATAACAGAGCATTTTTACCTTCCCTTGGTCAAGCAGATGGGCCATAACAATAGTGTAAGCATGAAATTGTGTTACTTTGCAAAAATGTCCTGCTCACTAGTGCAACTTGAGTGAGCTCTGGCTTTCTGTCTGCATTTCTTTTGTTCTGGAGATGTTCCCATCTTCCAGCACTAAGCATGTGTGAGTGGAAGGGATGGAAAATACCATAGTATTTCATGTACTTTTATTTCTGTCTGTTCTTTGACTCTACATTTTAGCGCTTTTTCTTTAATGTTCTGATTCTTATAAGAACATCAACTCAAGTCATAGTTCTGTCTCAGAACAGCTTGTTATCACTATTTTAAAATAGTTCCTGAGATGGCCTTACCTCAGAAAAAATGATCTTAGTATTTTCCCCCACAGATTGTTAATCTAAGAGCAATTGACAGCACTTACTCTAATGGCATTCTTTGAGCAAGTTTTGAGCGTGTGCAGGAACAGTGGGTGAGAAGCAAACATACAAAAGTTCTTGCAAGAGGAGATGGGATGAGAAGTGTGGGTCATCCTGCATGAGGTGCCTGCCTGGGGCTCTGCTGGACTCCCCATGCCTTACCATGCTTCTCAGCCAAACATGCTTGGGCTCCCAGTTTAGTAGGAATGATGAACAGTCGGTCAGCACTTTCAGTCCTGGAGGTTTTCCACATAACAACGCCTGTGGTGCTTCTGGGTCAGCTTCCTCTCTGGTTCTCATCTGATTTAAGTCAAAAAAGGATATAGGGACAGAGTGATTTCTGCTGAAAAAAATGGAAAGCATGAGAATAAACCTACCAGGCATTGCTTTGACCAAAGCCAGAACAGGGGCAAGAGGAAGGGAAACTACTACTTCTTCTAGGAAATCAAAAGACGTTCATCAAAAGGCAGTCCTGTGTATCCACCTGGCAGGAACACACAAGTTTATTTTTGTCCTGGGAAGCTGTTTTTGGATCTTTGAAATGTAACCCTTGTTATGGCAAGTTTGAGGAGTTTGCTGAGTATCAGACTGCTGAGGAATTTGCTTTGTTACATTTTTGTCTCCTTCCTTCTGCTCCTCCCCGAGGAAGACATAAGACATCTTTTCAAGCTCCTGCCCCCTCCCAAAATACCATAGTAACCCACCAACTTTGCCAGAAAATGCTTAGCACATTAGCGGGTTTAAGTGTCGTAGTTGTAATCACTCAGAAGGCCAAAGAGCTGCATAGATTTCATTCCAGTATCCTTTCCAGCTGGTGGCTTTTTGACAACACTTGGTGGGCAGAGTTACAAACTCATGAAGCCTGTGGTACGGATTAAATATGAGTTGCTGCACTGCACAGAGAGGATAGTCGTATATGTGTGGATGTGGCAGAGGGAGGAGGGTTATGAGATCAGCTGGGTGTCTGTAGTGAGAGAAGTGTGAAATGGCAAGGGTAAGTTTTCCATTACATAGTGTCCAAATAAAAATGGTTGTTATTATTGAGGTTATCTGTTCTAGAGTAAAAAAAAAAAGGGTCAGCACTGGCCTATCCAGCATTCTCTGTAAATAAGCTGTATTTATGCTCTGTTGTTTTGGCTGTCTTGGATGATTCCTGTCTCCTCTAACTTACTTCTGTAATTGCCTGTGTGCCAGATTCTGCTCATGGCTTCAGGAGCATCACATCAGGAATCATTCTTCCCCAGTCAGTGGAGTTATGCCATTTTTTTTCTTTTTAACCTGGTGCAAGTGAGAGCACTTCTTGGTCACTGTCTGTATTAACACCTGTTAGCAAGAACAGAGAGGCTCCCATGCTGCAGAATAGAGCCAGACAGCTGCTTATCTCTCTTGCAGATGTTCCTGTCTTTTTGTCTGCTTGGTGTGAGGAGGCATGATGGAGCACAGGAATGTGTCATATCCTTTCCACTCCCCTCCCTGCTGGTTCGGGGCAGCCAAAAATGAGAGGGGACTAGGGACCCATTAGCAAAATGAGTGGGGGAATGCTTAATAGTCTCCTATTTTCTTAAGCATGGGATCTGACTTTTTGGCTGTGGCTGCAGGCAGGGCTGCAGAGAGAATGCATACCTCTACATTCTTTTCCCAAAATTACGACACTGCAGGCTTTTGGTGTGCAAAAGCTGCTTTCAGACTGCCCGCTGGGTTCAGGCAGAGCCCTGCTCTCACTTTCCCCCCGCAGGACCTTGCAGCAGGCTGGCTCAGGAGGTGCTACATGATTGCAAAGGCAGGGTGCTGATGGTCACACAGCTGATGGGCAAGTACCTCACTTCTTCAGAGCCAGTGGCCCAGTCCCGAGTTGTTTCCAGCCTGGGAGCTCCTCCCTTGAACAGGCAAACTGAACTTTTGCCTCCCTGCAAAACAGCCTCTTCCAGTTCCCTTTGCCTTTTGAGCTCTGCAGGAACCTGGATTCCTTCTCTCACAAAGGTGAGATAGGGCTGATCGTTTCCTGCACTCAGCAGTGCCACACATTTCCTGCTAAGTTCAGCACTCGCCCCAACCTGTATCAGTGGCTTCTGGCCTACGTGAACTTGGCAACAGCTCTGAGCTCTCCAACAGAGGTTAAACACTACCAACTGGGTGATCAGAGGTATCCTGCTTCGTGTAAAGTAGGGGCTCCTGGATTCCCTTTCCAACTTTGAACACTAGATGAGGTCTGAATCCCATTTGGGAACAGCGCTCCAAGTGCTGGGCTGCCACATAGCATGTCACTACTGGGCTGCAAATACCTGTAACAACCCTTCATATCGGCATTTCCTAGCTACAGAGCACAACCAGCTTGTAGCTCAGAGGAAGCATGTCTGACCATGCTGCAGGCAGGGAAGCTTCGCTAGGAACACTTAGGCTTGAGCGCAGCTGTACACAAGTGACATGGCAAGACCCCGCAAGGGCTGATCTTTGTTTTGTTAGGAGTTTTTTTTAATCTTTGCTTATCATTTGGAGACACAGTATGCTGGAGTAGTTGGACATTCTCTCTGGAGGAAACAGGGCTCGATCAGTCGTGGCTGAGGGGAGGGAGGAGCAGAGTCCACCTAGAGTAAGCAAAGGAACAGGGGCTTATGTTAGTCTGCTTTTTTGCATGCTTCTACATGGTCCACACTGTGGACCAAGTGATACAGTTGCTTACACCAGGTTGTCGTAGTTACCTACTCAAAAAAAAGAAAAGAAAAAATCAAGGAGGAACATTCAGTTTTTGCAGAATTGATAGGCTACTCCACTCTCTTTTATTACTTTGGAACAAGAGTGAAGTGTCTAATGCAACATACTGCCTCTTAAAAACAAACAGAAGAAGCAAAAACCCCCAAGTCTTTGTTCCAGTATTTCCCCAACACTGCATAACACTACAAATGTAAGTGGCATGTTTTAAACAGGTGTAGAGTTGTGCCTCGCTGCTTCCTGTATTTCGGTACCTGCTATCTGATTGGAATGAGAGTGCAGGTATTGAGTGCCTGTGTGCCGTGTGTCTTGGTTAACACTTGATTATGCATTCACTGAATCGCCAGCCTCTTGCTTTTCTTTGTCCAGAGCTGGAGTACATCTCCATCCACCTTTCTCGTCTCCCACTGCTTATACACATGGTGCAGTCACGCACTAGGCTGAGCTCCGGCTTGCGCCAAATCCACCATGCTGATGAAGGAGGATGTTACAGTGCTGGAACCAATTGCAGCATAAAGAAGCCAAGAAATGCATGAAAAAGGGAATTGTGTTTAAATCATCACATCAAATAAAAGAAAAACCCAAATAAATGTGAAGAGAACGTGAAATTTCCTCTTTGATGTTCTGTGCTGGGAAGGTTTCAATCTCATTTTAAAGCTCCTCCTCCACCCCCTTGCTTCTTATGGGATTGTATCCAATATTCCAATGTTCATGTAATGCCTTGACTTTGCTATCATTCTTCTCGGGATAATTATAGGTTAGTATAATGTACCTATTGTTCTGTTCCACAAAGCAGCACTGTCATACGGATGGCAGGGGTGGGGTGGGGGGGATCTCTGTGTGTTCTCCTGCATCCACACTGTGTCTTTAATTAGTGTTCTTCCTTGTCTTTCCTTTTTTATTTTAATTATTTTTTCCTTCCCGTGGTGAATGCCGAGTACTTCCCCTTCTCAGACTGTTGGTCTCTTTTTCCAGTTACACTGGTCCCCTGTTTTTTGGTTTTGGCTGAGTTCATTGCCATCATAGCAGGTTTGCCTTTCAGATGAAAATAACATGAAACCTGAGTAATGAGCTATTGGTGTTTACAGAGAAAGCAGATAAATAATTCTTTCCCAAACCTTATTAGTTGAGTCTCTTATACTATCTTGCATGGCTTTTCCTAAATTCAGAACGAAGAAGAAACCTACCCTGTGCCCAGGGGCTCCACTCTGATTTTGGGCCCTGCTGCACAAGGCACCGCGTAAACATGTACTAACATGGTCCCTGACTCTGAGTGCTCACACGTTTTTCTGTAACAGCATTCGTCTTTGCCCTCCAGGTGCAGGTGTGGGAGACTGCTGTTGAGTGTTGTAAAGTGTTTTTGGTGCTGGGGCTTTGCTTGTGTTTGCTAGACAAGGTGCTGAGTATATTACTGGGTGCTTGAGAAATATTAAGGAAAGGCTGAAGAGCCCAGTTAAATCTCCGTTGTTGTACACAGGAGATAAATGTTGGTTCATAATTGGTGGAGAAGCTGTGTAATCAGTTGCTCACCTTCTATTGTTGCGACCTCCAAGGTAAATAATATTCAGGGCTGGTGCTGTATTTCAGCCAGTAAGGCTGTATAAGCAAATAGGTTCATCTTGATTAGCTGCTGTTTATTTCGCTGTAAACTACTTTTTGCCTTTGAGTTAAACAAGTGGTCTGGAGAGATGGTTCCTGACTAGCCCATCAAAGGAAAACAGTATTGGGGTGTTTTTTTATTTTTCAGGACCTCACACAACTTCCTCCTCTTTGAATGTGGGTTTACCAGAATGATGAAATGGGAAACCTCCAAACTACCGTATTTTTAAAACCTATTGTTATAAAGGAGGGAATTACAGATTTTGGAAGAATCTGGGTTAAAACCCCTCTGCTAGCAATGAGCATGCCTCAAGTGCATGCAAATTCCCTGCTATAAAAGTGGATAAAAGCATGTTCAGAGGTCAGAACTCTGTCTCCTCTTCTGCAGTCCCTGGTCGTCTTCTTGCTCTTGCTCTTGATGCACAAAGCCAAACCACACAATTTTCACTTGAATATCTCTTTTAAAATGCCTTACATGAATCTTGGAAAGATAGGAAGGTTTGTCCAACACTGTCATTGCTAGATTGTTCTGCCACAGGAAATTACTTCTAGTGTGAAGCCTTTAAAATTGTCAATGTCTCTGTATACCTTTGCAGGTGTGCAAATTTGAAAAAGTGTAGTGTCCATCTGTGGGTGGGAGGAATAGAGGAAAAGGGACTTGGTGCATGGAAGTGGACTTCTTCCTGTGCCCTGCGAATGTGATCTTTTTAAAACAAAAATTAATCTCTTTCATAATGATAATTTGTAGAATTGTGTCTCCAAAACAAAAGAACCAACACAGATGCACAATTTGGCAAGCTGCAAATATTAAACAGCCAACCTTTTTCTCCCTGGTGTAACTCCACGGACTTCAAGGGAATTACACCAGTGGCAGTGAATCTAGCCTAAAATGCCTTTGACTAAAATTCTTTGGTTTATGTCTGGTGGCCTGAGTAATGCTGAATGAGATTTGACGTTTTAGAAATGTATGAAATCTTGTGTGTTCAGTGCAGCATGCTGAGAAACACACCCACGTGTCAGCATACACACATCCACGCATGCGCCGCGTATTGATTGCTTTCTGGGGATGTTCCCAGAACTGACACACACTTGCTAGGTGTGTTTGCAAGCCAGCTCTGGCCGCGTTGTGTGTGTTGGGGAAGCACAGGGATGCTCCTCACAACCGCTGCTTGCCTTGTGCTTGATTATTGTATTTCTCCTTTGTATCCTGAAGTGGAAACCACAGGTTAATCCCAGTCAAATCCTGTAAATGATTGCCCCTGTTGGACCAGACCCAGAAAAATTCCTCCTGCTGGCTTAAGCGTATTTACATACCACAGGTCATTACAAGTTGGCGCTTACCTTTGTATACATTCCCACATGTCAAAGCAGAGATACTGGTTCATTTTTCTTTTTTCTCCAATATTTCTTCTATTTTCTAGGTTACCTTTTTTTGAAGAAATAAGAAATCCAAAGGAGCGATCCCCATGGGTCCTGACATCTGCTGCAGTCATTCTCACTGACTCAAAGGAGACCTAGGGAAGGAGAGGGAACAGTCTGGCTGCAGTCTCTTATTGTTTCTCTTTCGTGGGCCCCCACCCTGCACCCTCCTGGGCCTGCAATCCACTAACTAGCTCCTCCAGACTCCAGCTGTCATTTTTCCTTTTTATCTACTCCTCTCTCAAAGAACCAAATGTCATCTCTTGTTGTTCCCTTAGCTGGGGTCAGAGACTCCTTTATGTGCTTTACGCTGATCAAGGATTTTTAACTGGGAATGAGAGCGATAATCAACTGCATGGTTGGGGAAGGGGAGAGATTAAATCTGAGAATTGCCAGTGATTGCCCCACGTGAAGAACAGCAGCTAGCAAAACACATGCTATCATTATGCCCTTATGATTATTTTATTCCCTCAGTGACAGTAAAATGCTATCTGTAGCAGAAAGGTAGGACAAAGTCCATCCTTGCTTAGCCATGTGGTATTCTGTGGATTTTCAGTGGCCTAGAATTGGGAAAATTTAGATTTCCAGTGAGGAGTGACTCATATTTTCAGATCCTCTCCCTGGGAGATTTCAAGAAAGGGAGAAGGCAAATCAAAGGTATGTTTGTGTTCTAAACTGAGGACCCATTTTTGTTCAAAAAAGGGCAGCCATTTTTATTTCCAATCTTGACTCTACAGCTATGGGGAAGTCACTGGAGGGTGTAGTGGACTGTGACTTTTGCTGTGTCCTGACACTTCCACTTCATCAGCCAGTTTCGTGGCATGCTGGCTGAATAAAAGTGGGGACAGGAAGCGTTCCTGGTGCTGCTTCAGTCTCTGCCCATGGTTTATTTTTCTGGTTTATTCAAGACAGAATCAAGCTCCAGGGACCGCAACAGATTGCAAACTCTAAGTTTCATAGTCAAACCTAGGAAGGCAAAACAGTTAACAAACAGGCTAAATGATGAGAATTACCTTTGGATTGATTAATTACTTTAATTTTAGTAGCCTAAACTGTGTTCTTCAATACGCTCTTTTTAAAGTCTTGTCAGCCCCTCTAAAATATCTTTTGTTGTTACAGAGCTATAGGAAGAATAGTACAAAGTGTCCTGGTTCTTCTTTTGCACTCATGGAAGTCAAAAGTACTCTGAAGTACGCAGGAACTGAGTCAGCCCTCTTCCACAAAAGCATTTTCTTCACAAGAGAAAAACAGGCTGTATTTAGAGTTTGTTTAATTAAGGGAGACCTGGCTGGTGGAGAAAGTGGTTTCACTGAACTCAGATTGCCAACTTTTGCTAAGATGTTTGTTAGGGACTAACACACTAGTATTATTCTGTGTTTATTCTCTAGGCATTTGACAGTGATTTTGTTAATGCTTTCAAAATCTGTTACTTTCTCAGCAACTCCACCTCTTGGAAGCCAGGGACTGCGTGAAAATTTCAGTTTTATAGCTGAAATTTTGGCTCTGCTGGCTGTAGAAATGTCTACATCTAAAATAATCTACCAGTTCAGAAACAGGACCCAACTCATGATTTTTTTGAGTGGTTTGATTTGGAAATACTCTAAGTACCACATGCAGGTGGTAGCTGGAATACAGAAAGAAAGATGGGGAATATCAGGATAAAAAAGGCTGCTTTACCATAAGTGCAGGGTTAAGCTTCTTGAACTTGGACTTCAACCCCTTCCTGCCTGTTTTTCCAGTGAAAATAGGAGATGTGCCTGAATCTCAAGTTTAAGATGGAACCTATGGGTAAAGTTGCAGTCAAATACTACGTTGTGAAGCTCCCGAATCCGGGGAGATGTGGAGTTGTGCCTGACCTGACTTTTCCTGCTTCTCTCTACCATGATGTTTCGGCTCTAGCATTTGGAATGGGCCTTTATATACAGTTTTGAGGTCTGATCATCCCTTTTATGCATTGTGATAGGAAAAAAAGGATGGATAGCAGGAGTCCATAGTCCTAGAGATGCTTGTCAACTGTTGCCTTGGTCTCCTCCTTTGCCTTTCTCTGTAGCATGGAATATGGATCACCTCCTAGGACCATCTAAGCATATTCATCCCATTAATCCCTTGGAATTGTGCATGCCCTAGAACACTGGTGATGCCCTTTTTCTCTTTCTGGGGCAGATTATAGTACTTGAGAATCCTGGGGTTTTTTAGAATACTGAGAATTTGTACCCATTTTTTTTGTGGACCTCTGTGTGCTAAATACCTTGTACATTATTTCCTGGGGTTGCTGGAGACTGGGCTCCATCTTTCAGTTTGTAATTTCCAGTCCTTTGTTGTTTAAAGACACCCAGTCCCTGCTGTGGGCTGTTCCATTTACTGCTCCCTTTTCAGTCCTTCCTTGCCATCTTTCCTTCCTTATTCAAATTTGTCACTCCCGATGGTATTGTTGTTTTGTTCAGTGGGAGCCATGATTAACAGTTTCCCCATTGGACTGATTTGGATTGACACCTGTCTTTCCAACCCAGCAGTCTTTGAACAAAACCCTCAGTACATAGGCAAATACCAACACTAAAGCTGTGGCCTCCTTCTTCTTCTATTTTGTGCAAAAAGAGTGTAAAATACTAGGAGAAATTGGAATGGAGTGCTCGATCTATGCAAGCTTTAATGGCAACCAAGTGTACGATTGCATGGGGAAATGATGTTTCTGAAGTTCAGATTCAGGCCTTAAATCCAGACTGAAGTTAAAATGTAATTTGTCATAATTTACCTGTTGCTGCAATATTAAATGTCTTAGAAAAGCAAGTTGTATTTTTTCCACTTCCACCTTTTTTTCTGTGTTGTTTCTGTATTCAAACATACTGGCAGTTGCAATCACATGGAAATATATTACTACAGTAGACAGTTTGGTCCTTCAGGACATAACATAAACATGTTTCTCAAGTGACTGTAGAACATACAACCCTGAAAGAAACAGATAATTGCAGAAACAAAATACTATATTCATACTGCCATTTTTGGAACATTAACAACTCTCTAAAAAGTGGCTATTGCTAGAACTTGGTCCTCTTCTTTCTGCAGAACCATGTGTTCTGGAATTCTTCTCCAGTATTTTATCAAGATTTTCTCTTTTATGTGGGTAGAATTAACAGAAAACAGACAAGCAAACCTAAGCAAAAGCATGCAGCATAAAGATTCTGAAGTGTCAGATTTTGGATATTAAAAAACTATCTCGAAAACATGTCAGCCTATAGTAAATTATAACCATACCTGCTATCACCTCAAATCCTCTAGGAATTTTTGCCACAGATGCTTGCCAGATGCTGCAGCAGTTTCCAGCTGTTTCTCCACTTTTGGATGCACCAGGCAAAATTGAGAAACCTCATCAGCTGATGGACAGACTTATGAAGGGTAAAATGGAGTAGGAGCTGCTTAGTGGGAACAGACAGAATTTCATCTAAGATGATGCTGACTGAAGACACAGATGCCAGCTGTTTATCAGCTGGCTTCATGCTGAAGGTTCATTTTCCATTAGCGTGCTCTGTACTTGTACTTCCCCTCCTTCCTTCAGTCTTTTGGCTTGCTAGACCAAAAGATGGAGTACAAGAAAGAGAGCCATGAACTTATCATTCATCTAAGTGTATCATGTTCTTGTAATTGAACTTCTTTCTGGCAAGAAGTCACATGGAAAGCAAGAGAAGAGATTCCCCAGCTCTTCATTGCCCCTGCCACAAGAACGACCTGGAAGGGTTTGTATCTAAACACATAGAATGTCAAATAAACACCAGGCATTCTTTGCATTCAAAAACCAAATGTGAGTTCTTTATAGCTCCTCCAAAGTAAAGTTTTAAAGTCATTCATGGCAGCCATATAAACAGGAATCAATGTGGCAGTGATTCATTTGTAAGTATACGTAATCTGTCTGCGTATGGGCAACACTATAGATCAATGATAGTCAAACCTGAAAAGCTTGGTTCTTGAATGGACTGAGAGGAAGTGACATAATCACCAGGGTGTGGTAACCTGATGCTGTGCTGTGATGTGCTGTCTTTGATGCTTTGTCATCATTGTTGCGTATTGATGGTAAGCTGTGAGCAGATGCCTCAGTACAGTGTCAGATCATCACTCCATGATTAGCTTGTAGAACTCTGCAATTGTGTTTTCTTCCTGACTGCTGGTGAAAAGACTTGCTTCCCATCTCTCCATCTTTCTGCATCTCTCTGACTACATCAAAGAGTAAAGAACAATCTCTAGTGCTTTGAAATATTGGCTAAGCCAATAGTTGAGCTAAGTTTGTTGAGCAAAGAGAGGCTTTGATTAAGCCTACAGATTCCTCCAGAACCCACATGTGATGTTTTCAGGAACTCAAGTTGAGCATTGTTGAGCTATGTAATTCATTAGATTATTTTCTGATTTCTGCGAAAATGTCCTGTGTTTCACTGAGTGACATGGTGCTATCTCCTAATCTTTCTCTTTATGCTGAGAAAGATTTGGTGTGTAACTGTTTAGCGTATGTTACACAAAAGTTCCAAAGAAAGAATATCTGAAGGGCTTTTCTCTCCTAACTCTCACCAAAGATGATGAGCTTTTTAGTATTCAGTGACTATGGCTTGCGGTTCTCTTTGGAGAGAACAGGGGAGAGTGTTTGTTTGGAGAGAAAGAAGGTAGTCATTGTTGTGCATGTGAAAGAGCCAATAATGTCACTGTCAAATAGCAGCAGTTCCTAAGCTAACCACAATGGAGAACACCCAGTTGAGGTCAGAGGAGACACTTACCTGCCTGCTTTGTGCTCAGCAGCAACTACACCAAGATGATTCATCTGTGTGTGATGGTCCTCAGAAGCAGAAGACTTCCTTACCCTCCTTATATTGTGACCTTTTTGCAGATCATTCCATTTTCTTCTCTTCTCAACTCCTGCCCACAGAGGGACTCTTCCCTTCCCCCTTCCATTGCCTTGGAGCTGTTTTGCTTCTCCTGATGAATGTCAAGTGCTTTGGGCCTGCAGCCCTAATGGGTGGGGGCTAAGACTTGGATCTACCCCTGAGACAGAGTGGAGCCAGCAAAGACGGGTTATTTTAAATTGTGTGGTGACAGGCCTTTTTTTTCCCTCCCTTTTTGTTCCCAGAGGATAGCTGGGGAAGTTTGTCATGCCAAATGCTTGGAATGTGGTTTTTCTCCTCTTCCTCTCCCTTCAAAACAGAAAGAGAAAACTTTATGCTGTGAATTGTGTTAATTGGGGAACATAAATCCAAACTGTAGTGCAGCATTGCTGGGCCTAGGCACCTATTGAAATTTAATGAGGGAAGAACAGCTTTCTCTTGCCCTCCCCTCTTATGCTCTCCCCACATCAAACTCTTTCTTGTGGTACAGTTCTGTTCATATGGGAGTATGGGAATGCCAGGGAGGGCATGTGCGTTGGTCCAAAGTTCTCACGGGTCTGAAAGCAATATGTGACTCCTTTAAAATAATGCAGCTGGAGTGAGGCATGGATGTTCTCCCAGGCCAAAGTTAGTTGTGTAGCCAGTGCAGGAAAAAGAGAGAGAGATTCCTCTGGGTACCTGTCTGAAGTGACTGCAAGCCCATTTGAGGCAAATCCATGCTGTAACAGAGATTTGATGGTCTGTGTGCCCTGACCATACATTTCTGGACTGATGATAGGGTCCCATGTAGGCTATTATATGACTTTTTTACTCCTTGTGTCAGGCCTGATACTTTCTCAGAACTTCATGATGAAGTATTTCCTTATGATTACTGACTGGCTGAAGAGATGTCTCATTATATCCAGAATAGAAAGTAAGAATCCTTCTCCCCGTCCAAGCCATGGTACTGGGAATAAATTGGTGCACATCAGCTTGTACAGGATGTAATGGAGTCCCTTACACAAAAAGCCAGCCTGGGAGGGCCTTGATCAGAGCATGAATGGGTGTATAATTACACTGAGTGTAACAATGTATACTTTAACAGAGATGGACAAGTTCAACTGAAATGGTTCTGGAGTGAATGCCAAAAGCAAAAGCTTCCCTTTGGCACTGATGTTTCAAGAAGAAAAGCAATTCACATAGTGGAAGAAAGGTAGATAGGGAAGGTAACAGGAAGAGAGCTTAGAGGGCCCTATGAGTGCCAAAATTTATTAAAATCAATACTGATTGGCTCTGAGGCCTGCTGCAATAAAATAATAAAACTTACTCTCAGGTAAAAATGCTTCTTATGGTGGTGCAAGACCAGTGTTCATCCTTCAGTTCTGGATAATATAACATTGCTACAAGAGGTATTTTAATTTGCTAGTAATATTTTACTGCTTTTGCCTGCAAGCTCATCAAAGTTTGCCTAGCATTAAGCATTAAAACTCTTATTTTTATCAACTTCACCAGCCCTTGCTGATGTAGCACTGGAAGTCTGGGAAGAACTGCTTGCTTTTGCTTTGAGAGATGGGATGAAAGGTTAGAGGGGGTGGATGGCGATTGCATGAGCAATGTAGGTCAGGTTACTGGTGGATTCCTCTTGCAAGATAAGTGAGAGCCCTCTGAAAGGTAATTATTGGAAAGCATAAATTCCTGAGATAACCTGTCCAAGAAGAAATACTGACAGGAGCAGAGGCCATGTGTTAAAGGCTAGCCATTACTCCAGGGCAATGGGCTAACCTCTCTCTCTCGTTTTTTCTGTAACCTCTCCTTGCTCTGACAGTTGACTCCCTGAGTTCTTTTCCTTCAGTTACTTGTCAATCTTTTCCTGGTCCTGTGTATAGACCACTGTGATGCTCATCTCCATTCTATACTAATTGGGGTGCAGACAAGTGGAGACTCAGTATGCAGTTTAGTTCCATGTCCAAATTTGTGTTTAGTCATTGTCTTTGCTTGTCATTGTCATTGTCACTGCAGTGTTCAGGTAGCTTTTACAGCATATCTGGAAAAAAGAAAGGTTACGCTTGTATTTCTTTAACTGATTTTTGTATAGAAGAGCTTCAACTAGCTTTCAGGGATGACATGGAGTCAGCTTTGCCTCTGAATGAAGAAAATTCCTGGATAGCAGTTGGGAAGGAAGTCTTGAAGAGTAAGAAAAATTTCAGAAGAAAAGATGGAGTGAAACTGGGAAATAAGAAAAGTGCCTTTCTTTCTCTATAGCTTTGTTATGCAAACTCTTTGTGTCTCATCTGTAATGTAGAGATAATGATATCTACCCAGCTCCTATTTCCACCAGTTGATTGATTAATGACTGTCTCATGAGCCCTAGATTACACTTTTGTGACCTACAGCTTTAACTACCGCAGTGTATTACATCCCAGAAAGAAAATGGAAGTAATGTGTTAGCTCTGGCTAGCTCCAGCTGGGAAAGCATGATAAACTGACCTGAACAGGCTTGCCCACATGTACCTGCTTCTAAGACCTCATTCTAGAAGTGCACCAAAGTATGTGTTGTCTGTTCAGCTGGCATCTCTGTTCAGCAAGACATTCAAGTATCTGCCTAACTTTGAATTGAAGGGGAGCTGCACACTCGATGAGGTGCTTTGCTGAACTGGGACCTGACATTTGGTCACAGGCAGGGTTGCATCATGAATCTTTGAAGACCTCAGTGAACACACAGGGGCAAAGATGAATCTGAGATCTGATCTAGCATGATTGTGATAGGCATTAAAAAACTGCAGTCTTTAAGAATAGTCAAACTTGCCAAAAGCGTAAGTTCTTTGAGCAGAAGAGAGAATCTTTTTTTGTGCAGTGATAATCGCAGCAACACACTTCTGCAAGCTTTGCTAATTGCTAAGTGAATTACAAGGCTTTTCTATTTGCTTTAACTGTTCTACAGTAATAACCACCTCAGTCTGATACTTGAGCTTAGGTGGTGCTGAGAACAGGAGGCAAGCCGGAAGAAAAACACGTGCAAGGAAAGTTGGTGTATAGGGGAACAACCATCAGATATTTGAGTTCCTGAAGGCTAGTTGTGGCAAGTGCTTTTTCTTAACTTTACTAAAGAATTCCTCTTATATGCTGCAAAAATATCTACAGAAACAAGGGCACAGGTGTTTGAAACATCACTCCTCAGAGTTAAAGCAATGTGTGTGTTTGCAGTTAGGGTTTTCTCTGCTCCCATGGGCTGTGCTCCAGGTGCAGAAGATCCTGTGCCTAGACCTTTGAGTTAGTTCAAGTGTGCTGTCAATACAGGGCATTCTTTATGATGAGGGAACTGTGAGATGATGTGTTGGAGGACACAGTGCATCTGTTTCACCTCTTCTAACTTTTACTGTTCCTTTTTGATGAGTAATAATGATACTTCAGGAGAGGAATGCCCGTAATCTGCCCTACTTCCATTTGCGGGTAGAACTGGGGGAAGGAGGTGAGAAAAGGAAATCTAATTCACAGCCCTCTTGGGAATTCCCCTATGTAGCATGAATCAAGTATATCCCTGCTGTACGTCTGCTGAGGTCAGTAGATTTATACAAGTAACAGAATGATTGTTCCTGTGTATTCAAGAGAAATAATAACTCAAAGAAACGTAACCTTAATTATCTAGGCTTAAGATGACTTTGTAGAGAACACAAAATACGATTTCCCATTGTAAGTGTTCTGTGTGGTTAATAATTATTGACTAAGTAGATTTTTGTGTTTTCTTACATGTGTATTCTATTTGTCATACGTATCATGACTGAGGAACTGAAAGTGCTACCCATTCAAGATTAGTAACTTTATCTTTAAAGTATTGGCTATAGCTGATTTTTTTTTCCGAGGTTGACCTCAGAGGCAAAGTAAACTCTAATAATTATGTGGTTTTATTCTAGATCTATATAAATCTCTGCTTTGCTACTTCTGTGATCATTTTCACCTGAGTGAAATGGATTGTTTCCTGTAGTAGGATTTTCTTTGCAGCAGGAGATACAAGGTTCCTAGAACAGAGTCAAGTCAGCAGAAAAATGTGAGCTCACTAACTCTTTCTAGTCAAAGGACAGGAAGTACCTAAAATATTAATGTAATTACAGTTCTGTGTGGTGAGGAAGTTTGCCTGTCACTTAGGAACATTTCTACTACTCTTCTACTTGCATGGTTATTTCAATCTCTTCTAAATTCTGCCATCTGGATTGAATGGCACCATGTATTTGCTAAATAACTGCACAAGGTGCAGGGGAAATCCCAGCCTGGGAACTTCCAAGAGGGCTAGCAGGGGTCATTCAGGCCAGGACCGTGCTGTAGAGCTTGGACAGTTGCAATTTTGACATGGCTAAAAGCATGCAAAACCCTTATGCTCTTTCCTGGCATCTCACTGCCTGTTGAGATCTGATGGAGATACATGGCTTCATGAAAGATGAGATACATAGAGACACATGGAAAGGAATGCTCTTGTCAGCTTAGCTGATGTCATTTGGGCCAACGATGTAACTGTGGTGATAGGGAAAAACTCCTTGCATTTGTACACGCTGTGTCTCCCAAGAGGTCTGTGCTGACTGAGTGACCTAGCTGTTGCCACTGATGGTGCGGGCAGGCTTTTCCCCATTGCAAACAAACAAGTGTGCTACCTGAAGACTGACCCAAGCTGGTTGTACTGCTGGAGACTACTTCTGGTGGCAGGGTTTTATGAGCTCGCCCTCAGCTCCACCAGGCAATGTCAGCTGGATTTGCTCAAATGGATCAAATGGCCTTGCCTGAAGTAGATCAGGGAGCACTCATGCAAGTATTGCTACTGGCGGGAGGTGCAAGAGCAGTAAGCTGTAGGAGACAAGCAGTGAAAAGCAGCAGGGTAGGAGGAAACGGGTGATATTTTTAGCCAGCACAGCTAGAGCTAGGAGAGGATGTCTGTTTATGATCTGAGCATCTTTTAATATAGACAGTGCCTAAAGTAATGCACACGATTTATTAGTGAGGTAAGTGTAGGGTGTTACCCATGTTCTGCAGGGGAACTGTTAAAGCTACAAAGGAAGTCACAGCAGAGTCATTTGTAGAACTCTGGTTTGCTGGCTTCCCAGTGCCAGCTTGAGTGATAGATTACATTTTTTACTAATCTACCTTTCTCCTGGATGTAGGAATGCAAAAGATAGGTCCACTGTGGGAAATCAGGACTGAGGGAGTTGAATGGATAGACTTTGACTACATCTGGCCCCTAAGGGGGGCCCTTAGTTTGCACTAAGCTAAACAGACTTCTGGTGACCCCAAACCCCAGCAGCTTGAGATGCTTCTTTAAAAATATGTATAAAAAAATCTCTTGGATGTTGTCATGTCCAATCTAATATTGTTGCTGAAGTTTGCATTAGTTCATTCCTTTAGTAATTGGAGAGAAGTTTTGACCTTTTGGGGGAGGTTAGGACCAAGCTGAATTCTGACTGCTGTCTTCAGACACAAAAGAGGTCTAGGTTATTACCTTTCACACCTGTTGTTCATTTAATTGGATGCTGCTGCATCTCTTTAAAACAGAAACCCTGGCCTGAGAAAGAATAGATGCTCTGAGATATCCCTGAGGAGTCTGCCTCTGAGATTAACCTAATTGGTCACTGTGCTGAGTCTAATAGAGAGTGTGTGCAATGTCTGTCTCTGGAAACACCATAGATAGCCTGGTGTACGGCATGGAAACTGCTGCTGTTACCTCTCCATGGAAATGGAAGAAAAGTAAGAGGAGAAGTGGACAAATTACCACAAGCACCATAGTATAATTGTTCACAGTCCAGTATATTTGAATGGGGCCGAGATAATAATCTTCTGAAACACCTCATCTAAGCACATGTCATCTTGTACCATACACATACATACCATACCATACCTGTTGTATCTAGACAACAACTCTGCCTGTTAACTGCTGAGTAAGATGGGCATAGTAATCCCACTTTTTTGGCTTTGAGAGCTGGGAATGTTGCTGCAGGCCTTGTGCAAGGCCATGGGCAGCTTCAAGAAGAGGAACACCTCCAGCTCTGGTCCTTCTGGCACAAAGATGGCAGCAGCTCTTGACCCTGAAAGCCAGATTTGGCCTGCAGGCTGCTGTCAGTGAAATACCTGATGTACCACACTCTTCTTGGCAGTATTAACTTATGCTGCTGTTTCTTTTCTTTAAATGGAAATGCTGGCAGGGCTCTCATACTTTCACAATACTTGTGAGGATGGGGCTAATCAGATCAATTTTCCCCAAATTATAAGCTCTGCCTAACTTTTGTCATTTTTCTTCAGAGGCAGATTTTTTGCATGAGATGATACCTGTAGTTTCACACCGGATTAAATTACAGTCTAAGACTGTTTCCAGAGTAGTGAATTTACCTCACTCTATGAGACTGGGTTCTCTGTTATGATTCAGCATCATACCGTGATTCAAGCAGTGAGAAGCCTGTCGATTCTGGCCACAAATAGCTGGTAGGGATTTCCAACCCACCAGGGGAAGTCTGCTGATAAATACCTGGCAAAAGGGGATTCCTTTGCCCTTCTACACATAGGGGATGGGCTAGTGCTGGGTGCTCGGAGGAGGGTGCTGGAAAATCTCATATTGCTCTTTCATTAATTTAGGATTCAACCTAGGCTCGTAGCTCAGGGCATCTCCTTGACTGCTGTAATGTCTGGGCTGTGCCAGTGCTGACTCAGGAACTTGTCATCAGCTCTCTGATGGCTCCTAATCTCTCGCACCACAAACAGTCTATGCACCTGCCACAGTACTTTTAAACAAGTGCTTGAAAGCTTGTCTATTTTGACCTGGCTGTACGAGTTCTTCCAATGAAAGACATTAACTCTCCTTGCAAGCCTTTCGTTTCATCTACCCGTCGATCATTGCTGCTCCAGCAACACTGTCTCTGCTTGCAGCTGTATACTGCTTTGTGGTCTGATTTGTGTACTCTACTGCTGAAACAGTCCTGCCTGCTAGCCATCTTTTTCTCTGACTCTCATGCTGGGGAAAGTTATACAGGACAGGCCTCTTTTTGTCCATCAGGTGAAATTATTCAATACGTATAGAAATGAAATAGATGTCTCAATGACTCTGGCTCTTGGAGAGTCTAGGATAGACATGTGTTTGTGGGTCTTTACAAAGCTGCCAAGTTTATGCTAAAAAACTGAAAGCCCAGAAAGTTTGAGTCATTCTGTAGCCCATCTGGAAATCCTGTTTTGCCTTTGCTCATGTTCACACCCCTTACATCATTAGAAGATGTCGTGCAGGGACAGACACAACTGACCATTATGAGAAAACTGAATCTGCACATTCCTGCACTTTCTGGCTTGCCCTCGGAGTTTGCGGTAGGATTTTGAGCAATCTGTTACACTTCACCTAACATCAGGAAAGGCATTCTGTATTTCTGTTGAGTCTCGGTGTCCTACCTCTCTGCAGTTGCAAAGGGTGCATGATTATAGCATTTAGGAGCTGACTATAGACTAGAAGTTCCAGAGAGTACAGCCAAAGGAGGGGCCCAGCCAGTGCTTTGTTGTTGTTTAATGCTTAATAGTGGTCTGATACTCTTGAATATGTCATATTTTCTTTTGCTTGGATCTTTTGATGAATGTTGTGTTTGCATCTTGCATTGTAATGTGAGGATGAGCAGAGCAGAATACTTTATCTCTTCTGGGAAGATGCTCTGGAGCTGGGGGTCTGCTGTCCAAAGGCACTGCAGGACTCTGGTGATAATGGGCTCTGTTAAGCACAGGTTTCCAGTTGCATCTGCTGTTCTGGGTCTAGAAAGGAGAAGCAGCTGTTCAAGCGGCTTGATCTTAGCCCACTGTGCCCTTTGTGAAAACCAGTGGTGTTTTCAGAGTGTATGAGGAAAAGGCATGAGGACAGGCTGGGGACTGCTGATCTCTTTGGCTTGCTTTGTGATAGGTTAGGTACCACAGTTTTGCAACTAGCTCTGTCTTCATTGCTTATCTAGTCTAAGGTAGGGAGTCATATTAGGCCAGCCCAGATGTGAAAAACACACATGAGCATGGCCAGACCACTGCTTGAAAAGAAAATTATGCTGACTGGAGAGAGAGGGAGAGGAAGGCCCTTTGGTTATTGTGTCTATTAGATTGTCCACATTAGTGTCTGTCTTTGAATCATAAACAACGTTAGCCCATAGTTTGTAACGTTTCCCACTTCTAGTCAGCCTCACTACTATCTCTTCTGACTTCAGCCTCTGCCAGCCATGCTACCCTTGCTTTCGACACTGAGAGATTTGGGAGAGTGCTGTCTGCATGAGAGCGGTAAAGATGCGTAAAGCTGCATGTCATCAACATAATGACTGGCATTGCTGCCCATATACTTCATCATATTCCCTGGAGGTTTTGCATAGATGTTAAATAGAAGTGGTGGAAGAATTGAGCCCTGTGGCATTCTTCATGTCAAGGCTCATGGAGAGGAGGAGAAGCTGCCTGTCAGGGGCCTCCTGCGATCTGCTGGAAAGGAACAAGTGTAGCCAGCCAGTGCAGTTCTCTCAGCACTTGCCGAGACATGCGGTTGGTCAAGCTGTACCTCTTGGTCTGCAATGTCGCAGGTCCTGATAGCTCAGATAGTGTCTGCGTGATTTCTTAGTCTTTGTCCGTCTTTGTGAGAAGGCCCGAGACCCCACTGGTGCGTAATTTCCAGACTCATTCACGAACGTCTCCAAAAGGAGAGTGCAGAGTATTTTCTGAAGCCATGCTATGTTACTTGTTTTCCACCACTTCTCAGGTCTTCCCCAGTTTGAAACTGGATGGCAGTGCTGCTGAAGAACAATTTCTGATTTAAAATGTCTTTTTCAGTTGTCCTCAATGTTCCTCGCAGTATCAATGATCTAAAATATAAGACTAGAGGCTAAAAATATAGTAAATGAAAACTCCATGGTCTTGAGGAGAGCAAGTCCCACATTTTTGATCATGGCTGGGGACGACTGCAAACTTCAGAAGGAAAAGTCTGTTGCTTTCTTTTATGTGATTAGTCATTTCTTTATGTGCTATCAGCTTTTTACTTGTCTAGTCATGTAGTGAGCATGGTTTTAGAGGGAAATGACTAGAAAGGGGCCTGGCCTCAGGAACTGTAGACAATCTGGATTCATACTCAAAGGATCTGGTGGAAATTTAAGAGCTGCACTTAAGGAGGACTAGTTCTTTGTTATATAAGTTTTCTAGGGGTGATGAGGACCTGTAATCATGGTTGAGCTTGGCTGGTTATATGTCTTCAGTGAGTGCTCTCCTTCTCTAGATCCTAACCTGAAATGTGATAGGCACTGCAGGAGAGGTGTGCTAGATTCTGCCCATTGTGTAGCTTTTGTAAAAAGGTGTAGTGCACTCGAATAGCTGGGACTTTGCAGGATGGGCTGGAAAGTAGTGGTGGAGAGGTGCTCCGCTGCTTTCAGGGCCCATCAGGATCCCTCGTCAGCAGAGAAACGAATGTCCTGAAGCAGTGAAGTGAAGCCAGGCTCTTGGTCCTTGTTGCTAATTTACGGGCTTATAAGCCAGGCAGTTCTTGTTGTTTTTTTTTCGTTTAAGGCATGCCTAGACAGAGGAGTCATGGCACTAGGTACTGTACAGAAAAGTAGTAAGTCAGAGTCTGCTCAGAAATCTTATGGTCTAGTTAGAGCAGGCAGGCAAAGGTTGAGAGAAGGGAAGTGTTGTTCTTTGCCGACTTTGTTATTAGCTGACCTGATTCCATGATAGAATACTTCAGTTTCTTCATGCTTAAAAGAATAGTGACCTCATGAAAGTCACAGCATCTGATCCTCTACCCTGGTGCACGCTCTCATGCCAGTAACTACCTGCAAGGCTGCATAGAATTGCACCAGCCTTCCATTGCTGTCCCAGGACCCACAGGGCTGGTGGTGCTTTCAGAATGCTCACCTCCCCGTTCACGCTGTGCTTCTGCTGCTCTGAGCCTGCTGTTTCGTTTCAGTCCCGCCCTTTTTCACCAAAAAAGAGCCCCTAACTCCTACTAGACATATACCTCTCCTATACAGCCTTGAAGATTATAATAGCATAGGTTGTTCTTTTCCAAGCCAGGGAGCTTTTATTAGTCAGCCAGAATGGGATTATTTTGGTGTCCTCAGGCTGGAATGTAAATGCAAAGCCTGCGTGCGTGCCAGCAGTGTCACCAGCCGGCCTGTCCCAGGCATCTGGGATTTCACCTGTGGCCCTGCACTGAGGGGCTGTGTGTTTTTTGCAGTGTGCTGACAACTTTATTCTCTATTTCCAGTTGTGCTGCTTTCAGTATGATTTGCCTTCCTTGGCCAGCTGTTCATGTGTGCTCCTTGATTTTTTTTTTCCCCAGTATCTTTGAAATCTACGCATATGCTGATGATTTTGTGTCATTAATATCAATCTAGACAAGTCTGTGTGACCTTTCACTCCTGTGTCCAAAGGGAAGAATCGACCCTTGCAGTCAGTCACAGCACAGCACTGACTCATACATACTTTTCATAAAAATAATGCAGAAATTCCCCATAGTTTTTACAGATATTTTTTTCAGGAGGTGAAGTGTAAGTCTTCCATAGCAACACAGCTTGGGAAAACTATGAAGCATGTAACATCAGATAATTAATCTTTCTGACATATGATACACTTTTTACTATTAATGTTGTCCATTTATTTTTTTTTCTCTTCATGTATCTCGCTTGCTCAAACTCAGCCGATCTGTTTGAATTTCATTTGAGCTCATGCGCTCTCCAGTCTTATTCCCGCCCTTGTCTGTTCTCCAGCTCCATTGTAAACCTCTTGGGAGGGGGGGAGCTGGGATTTGTCCCACCTCCATGACTCCACAGTGATGAGCACAATAGGACCGTACTTTCCCTTTTTGCCCTGATTCTAATAATACTTTCTGGTTTTCCTGCGTAAGACAAAATATGCTGTGTTTAGATATGTAGCACTGAAAACAAACAAACAAACAAAATCTCTTAAGTTGAAAGGTCCTTAAAAAAAAGTAACTGAAATTTGGAACAAATCAGAGTCACTCCAGTGAAGACTAACGGTAAAACAAAACAACCAACCAGCCAAAAGTAGTTGCAGGGAAGCTGTTTTCCACTGAGATATGACTGTCATAAGACTGTTTCTTTACTTTCCTATATTTGATTATTTGTCACTTTTTAAAAATTCCATTTATAATCAAAGTCAGGGCAAGTGCTCCAGGTCCCAGTATCTGAATACCTTTCCAGTGAATATTTAGGGGCTGGGGTATTTGATCATGCTTGCTGTAGTGAAGCCAAGGCAAGCTTTCTTAAAGTATGGACATGACTAAATGCTTCTCCTAAATTACTATTTTTCTTTAGGGCAAAAGATGCATATTTAAAATCTTTAATGTAATGAAACAGCTAGACTACAAGATTGTGTCAAGAGTGAATTTGGCCCATTAACTTGGTAGCTTCTCTGCCATCAGGATCTCAAAACCCCTTTTCTCCCTCTTAGAAAAATCTGAAATTTAATCTCACACCCTACTTGACAGCATCATTTAATGCCAAATATTCAACATTCTAAGAATTATAGTTATTTTCACTCATAGAAGAAGGTGGAAACTGAGGTCATCTCCAGCCAGATCCTATATCTGGGTTGCTGAGACGTATTGGTTTTGTTAACACGGATGCTGTGGTGTGCATATTCTAATGACTGGAGTAATTTTTAGCATAAAGAAAACCCATGCAGTGGTGGCAGTTTGTTGTCACACAGCTGTGCTCTTCCTTCCAGTAAACTCCTTGGAGTTAGTGAGTATCCCTGGCTTAATATAGGGTGAATCTGACATAGCTCTGTGGAAGCTCAAGTGTTTGTGGAAAGAGCTGTTAATCTTTGGTCAACTGGAGTCTCCTTGTTACTGACTTTGATTACACAAGTGTACAACTTTAATTACAGCTTTTAATAAGCTTTCATTTCTTCCTAGTCACATTCTTTGTATAGTAGNCCCACCTTTTTATGGAAAAAGGGGTTTGAGGTCATTGCAGGGGATTCAGTGTCCGGAGGGATCCCACTGTACATGTTCTGCCCATGGCTCTGCCCTCAGCTTGCTTGTACAGTCCGGAGAGCTCTCCTTCAGCTACCCTGCAAAGGTCCCCGCACGGGCTGCTGCCCAGGAGGTGGTGGTCAGCCGTGGGGGGACAGGGCTGTGAGGCACCACATTGATACAGACATTCACTGCTGCATGACACCACTGAACAACCCTTAGAAAGTCTCTGTAGCCAAAGGATGTACTGACTCCTGTGTGCAATTCCTGCTTGTGGAGGACTGCCTCCTTCCCCTCCCTTGGAGACACTCTGAAATGCGGTGGCTGAAGTCAGTGGCAGAGGGCAGCAGGAAGCTGGTGGGCTCCAGCATCCAGCCAGGGTGCTCATTCCACATCCAGGAGCTCAGCGTGCTGAACACCCTCTGCTCATTAGAGAAATGACCTGATGGAAGCTTTGTGAGAGACTTAGGGGCTTGTAATTGTAAATAATTGAGATATGGCTTAAAACAAGCATAAGGAAATGCTTTTTTTCACATGAATCATATTTCAGCTGTGGAACTCATCGACTCATCGACCCACAACATTTTAGGTATGAAAAAGAGAAGTGGGTTGAAGAGTTGGTTGCATAAATTAATGGAAGAAAGATTCATCAAGATTTATTAAACATGATAACCCCACCATTGGGTAACCTGAGACTTGGGGAGGTTAAGTTCTGATCATCAGAAGTGAGAAGGGAAAATTAAAGGTGTCTCTCTCTGTATTTGCCCTGCTCTTGTGTTCTTCCCAGAGCCTCTGCTGCTGGCCCCTGTCAGTGAAAGGATATTGGGCCAGTACAGCCCAGGGGGAAAAGAGTATGGCTCACATGGAAGTCATAAGGTGCAATCAAGGAATGACTTAAAAGTTGTGAGTCAGAAAAAAGACACAGATGGTAAAACAGAGCAATTTGCACCAATTTGACATTCAGAGGTGTGCAAAAGGAGTATACTTTTGAAATGCCAGTTGTGCCTACGGAAGAGGGTAGCGGGGAAAACAACTAATAGAACAGGAAAGGGAACCTTTTTTATCTCTGTGCATGCATCCCTTCGGCTCCCTTGCTGTGCATGCTATACTCTTTTTGCACACTAATGAATATCAGAGTCAGAGCAAGTTATGCTATATATCACTCTACTCCTATTTTCTAATGAACTTACCCCTAATGGGTAGCTTTTCTAGCTATTCATGTCATGACTGAATTTCACCTTGACAATAGATCAAGAATGAGGTTCAGCAGTGTGGCCCACCTACTTTGCAATGCTCCAGCATGACAGCTGCTTTGTGTCCTCAGGGTAGCTCTACTTTGATGCTTTTCCCTGTTTAGAAAAATTTGGAGGGAGGATTTTGGTAATCTCCAGCAGGCAGAGTTTTTAAACCTTTCTCAAGGGAAGATGAAGATTCTACAGAATTTTTGAACAAATAGTTATTTATGAATTAAGTGACATTGTCTTTAGAACTGTTCCTCACATTGGCAATATGTATGACAAAATGTCTAGTATGACCATTGCAGACGTGGCCCTAGTTGTTAAGGGGTGTGTTTTCATGCCTCAGAAGCACACAAAATGAATGTCCTTTGCTCTTATGGGCTCTCTGACACCAGAAATACTGGAGTGAAATTCTTCTAAACTTGGCTGGCTTTCTGGTTGCTCAAAATATACTGCAAGAGTTGCTGTAACATAAGATTGAAATGACTGGTTTGCTGAATTGGCTGGACATACTACAGGGGAAGAGAAACAATAGAATGAGTTCACCATGGTGTATATGTTGCCTCATCCAGGGTCATGGGCCAGTGTGGTTGCATCATTTGCTCATTCAGTAGCTATGCCACTACTGAAAAGATTTGTGTCCAGTTCCTGAGAGTCTGATCTTTTGGTGGCACTTTCTGCATGATCTGCTTCAGCAGTGTCTCATGTCAGCAAGCTTTGCATGTGTTCAAGGAAAGTTTTTCTGCTTGTCCATTGTTTGAGGGGGCAGTGCAATCTTTCTTACTCTCTGCCCTGTGTCTTTTGGCAGACTCGGGGACCAGTTCTACAAAGAAGCAATTGAGCACTGTCGCAGCTACAACTCTCGGCTGTGTGCTGAGCGAAGCGTCCGCCTTCCCTTCCTGGATTCACAAACTGGGGTAGCTCAGAACAACTGCTACATCTGGATGGAGAAGAGGCACAGGGGACCAGGTTGGTAGCGTTGTGACTCTGTATGCATGTGCATGTATGGAGGGCTGGCCACTGAGCCCTCATGGGGTTTAATTAATAGGAGCTCAAACCTGCTACAGGCCACACAGAAGAGAAGCTGCCTAAACCTCTGTGCCTGCAGGGGATTTCCTTTGGTAACTGCAGAGAGCTCATCCTAATTATTCTCTCTCTACCCAAAGAAGTGCCTGACATGGTAGTTTCTAAGGCCACATCATTGTAGCTCTTTTAATGCTATTGATCCCAGTCTGTAGCAGAAGACACAATGCTCTGCTTTAAGAAGGACTGGAATTATCTTCAGGTTGTAGAGGTGGAGGTGGGAGTTTCTCACTGAAAAAGGAATTATATTGGGAAGGATATAAAGCCAAGGTAAAATATAGGAGAGTCCAGTTATTGGAATGAATGTTGTTCTGATGGTTAGAAATATACCTATAACTCCTAGTTCTGCTTTGGACAAGTTACTTGGATATCAGTTCTGGAGCCACGTTTTCCTCAGGTGTAGAAAGAAGTTGGTATATGTCCTGAAAGAGCTTTGGTTAATGCCTGTTCCAAAGCTCAGTGAAGCTCAAGGGAAAAAAGCACTGTTATTTTTGTAGACTTAGGTCAGTCTTTCCTTTGTTAGAGTAAATCCATCTGAAATCCTTGTTCGAAAGGCAAAGGACAGTCACCAGTTCAAAGACTGGAGATGTTACTCAGACAAAAGTCCTCCTGAACCCCAGGGGCAATTTTGTTAGAGTATGGCTCAGTGTCTGACCCACCATTAGCTCAGGGAACAGATTTTTTGACAGCACCAAACTAGGTTTCTTTTTTTTGTTTGCTTGTTTTTTCAGTGCAAACCAGAGAATCCAGGCAGGGAGGGGGCTAGGGTGAATGGGCACCAGAAGCACAATATGCACACATGTACATATACACATGCCAGTTCCTGTACATTGTACTGAAAAAAACCCCCAAAACTCCAGATCTGGAATTATGGGATGGTAGAGCCTGCTCTTACCTCCTCCACTGGCCAGTTTGCAGGAGGTGGACTGGGAGGAATGCATAGGATATTTCCCTCCCCTCCTGGGGCTAAGAAAGCAATTGCTGCTTCTGAAGAGGAGCTGAAACTTTCCCTGCCCCTTTCCCAGGGTATACTAAGGGAAGGATCCTTGTGCTGCTCCTATTCCTAAAATGCCCAAAGTAGATTTAGTATTGTCTTGCAGTACTGTCAGAAAACTTTCTATAGTAAAATGCAGCCACTTCTGGTGCAGGATACAACAGGTGTTTTACCAGCGTTAAAAATACCCTGAGAATGTTTCAGCTGCCAAAACTACTGGGGTAATCTGGGACTGCTGAATGTGGTTTACAAGCTGGGAGTTGTCTGAGGTTCTGGGCTAACCCTTCTTTTGTAGGTTGCTTCATGACCACAGTTGTTTTTTTGTTTCAGCTGAAAATTCCCCATTCCTAAGAGGCTATGCTTTCACAAAACTAGCTTTCATTTTTTTTTGCTAATCCGTTTACCTAAGGAATTTCTGTTCTTATGGCATCTGGTTATGAGTAAGGTGCTGCTATTTTTATCCTTTTAAATGCAGTAATAAGCAGGTATACATCCACTATATCCACAAGTAATGTTTTGGCAAGAGCATCTGCTACAAAGACAGACATAGATAGTCTCATATGGGTTTCACTGGTGTTTCCACACTTACAGAAGAAATCATCTTAACAGTGTTATGGCATCGCACCAGGAACCAAGAGATCTTAACGCTTTGTCTTTCTCAGCCACAAGCTCTCTGGACTACCTTGAGCAAATTCACCGTGCAGATCTTTCTTTCCTCAGTTCACATAGTGAACTGTTTGGCGGCTTACCCCGCAAAAGGAGACCAGTGGCATTTCTCCTGCAGGTCTGCAGTGGAGACTAATGATGGAACAATCTTCACAGAGAAGCTTAAGTGAAACAAGCCTCCTGAATCTGCATTGGCCACCAAATCTGACGCTTTTGTTATTTTGAATTAGAATAATCAGCGCGAAATGAAGCAGCCCTCCTCCCCCATATTTGCTCTCCTCTTTCTTGATTTTTATTAGCCCATTTAGTGCTCCCTTGGGTGTCTTTGCATCATCTATTTTTTGTAGTATTACGGTGGGTCAAAGCATCCCTCTACAGTTTTAGCATGCCTGTTTTCAGGCTGTACACAATGCACTTATGCCCATACTGAAGGGCTTTGAAAATTCTCTGCCAACCACCCTGGTATCTGTCATGTGTGCTGTGTTCACTGCCATTTACTATCCCTAACCTGAAAAATGGTGTGAAGACAAATGGCAAAGCTCCAGGACCTCTTTTCACTTACAGAGGGCTTGAAAAACAGAGAGGAGAGTCAGGATCTCAGCATATTAACCTGGTTTCTTACTCTCCTCTTTGTTAAAGGAGTCAGAAAACTGCATCTCATGATAAACAGTTCAGGGTTAATTTCACACAATACTGCACATAACTCCCTCCTTCTTTTCTCCTCCTCCCCTGGCCTTTCACACGAGCTTTGAATTATGACTCTCCTACACTAATGAGATAAACAACATAACTCATTGCAGGTTCTGCTATTTCCTCTATAAGCAAATGGTTGGAACCTTCTCTGGTTGCCCTATAAGGCACTGGAGGGAGACAACTGAGCCAGGACTGAAGACAGTAAGACCTGTATGTGCATTGTTTCCATATGCTCTGCAAGATTGACTGTGGAGGGACTAGATTAAAAACATTCAGAACTGACCCTTTCCTTGTTGCCCCTCCTTTGTGTTAACAATCAAAGATCCACACTTCATGTGAGCCAGCACAGTGACAGATGGGGTCAGGGTGGAGAACTGAAGGTAGCATTTGATGGGTTTGGATCAAGTGAAGGTCTGGTGTATGTTTTAAGTTCATTGGATGGCTGTGTATTAATGAGCAAGGGTATTGTGAATAGGAACAGAGAGCTTACCTCAAGGGGTGCAGAGATGGGTGTTGGATCATCCATCTGTTATTGATCTATCTGCCAGCTGGAGTGGGCTGTAGGTCCTCTAGGGAAGAGGCTTTCCTACCTCTGTCTTTTCAAGGATACCTGCTTTGTTTCTTGTTGGGCTTTCAGCATTGCTGGTTGGCTTTCACTGTCCTGGCTGAATCCAGAACGGCTATTTTTATATAAGAGCACTCAATAATTGAACCCACATTAACAGATACTCCCCCAAAACTGCAGTAGATCCTTGCTCCTCTCTGTCTAGGACAAATGTTCAAAGCTGTGTTGCTTATTTCATTCAAATGACTCCTCTGTGGAGGCCTGTGCAATGGAGGGCTGATTCTGTCCTGCTGCTTTGGTCTAGCAAGTGCCATTTCAACGTTGTGAGCAAGTTCTTGCACAGGACCTGCTGTGAAAGGGTGAGGCTTCTTGCCTCCACCTCTTTAATGACTCACATCAGAGCCAGGCACAATCCACCTCATCATAATAGCAATTGTTTGCAGTGGTTAATGTTTGCAAAGTGGCATGAAGAAGTGTGTCCAAACACCGTAGAAGTGCTAGTTATTCACATTTTTATTCACAAACCAGTCTTAAGCGCCTCGCTCTGAAATGTGTCCTTCTTGGGGTGGGCATAATGCCCAGCAAGCAGTGCAGCAATGAAAGAAGGGCGTGAAAAGCCCCAGTTCAGTAGCATTCTGTGACCTGGAACAGCCAGGGTCTCTGCAAATACTCCATTGCTCAGCCATACCCAAACAGTGTGCTGTAGATCCTCCATTTATGCACCAAGGCCTTGGAAGTAGGTGGAAAGTGTTGGGGTCTGAACTGGCATTCCCAACAGTTTTAAGTATTTCAAACCAGGAGCTTAGGCTTCACTTGCAGAATTTGATTAGCCCATTCCCTTGAGGCGAATAATTTTGTTGTGTCTTTCCCCCCTACCCCCCCAGGTAACAGGATATTGTTTTTTTAATTATCTCCATTTTGTTCAGTGAGTCAGTTTTGTTCCCAGGCTGGTACACTCTACTGGCTACTTCAGAAGGAATGAGAGAAGTCTTGGGCCTTTGAGCTGTTCTTGCTTTACTGGCACCCCCTGTGTGTTGTCCAGCTGTTCACTGTTGGCACAGTTTCAGATATGGTAACACCACACCTGTCACCTCTCTTACATGGTCTTACCTGTTTTCTAAGGGCAATGAGCCTGGGATTGCAGTTATGCTCTGTAGCCCCTTGAAGACTAACAGCAGCAGCAGCAGCAGCAGGACAGAAAAGCCAAAGCAGAATTGGTGGACAAAGAGGGCAGGGGAAGCAGGGGACAGAATGAATTTTTTCCAACTTTTCTGTGTCTTGCTGGGTATTTCTGTGTGTCATGAGTATCTGGGGCAGTTGAGGATGCTTTGAAGCACTTGGCAGTGTGCTTCTGTGCCCCTAGTAGCGATGAATTCACGAAGCCCTGCTGTGTTCTGAATACAAGAGAGCAAAGCATAGCTTGCACGTTGGCTAAGGGGTGTCTGCCAGGAGAGCCAGGGCAGCTCAGAAGCCAGCAATGCCAAATGTGATTCAATGGAGCATGCAGTAATATAAACATTACTTCTGTGTCTCCTCCCTCATTCAGGATGTTGGCATGAGGAGGTAATAACCAGAATGAAGAATCTGTCTTCAAACAAAAGTCCAGAATTTAAGCAGAAATGCAGAGTCCAAATAGTCAGACCTCGTGGATCTTGGTTTGCCCCCACTTGGAAGACACAAATTTCCTGAGCTGCTCTGTGCATCAGGGCCTTATGATTTGCATGTCAGAACTTCATCTCTTCTCTCCCAAGGGGTCTTCTCTGCCCGTGGAGGAGGCATCGCCCCTGTGACCCAGGAGAGTTTGAAATTCTATTTACCCTGAAGAAATCACAAATTATTTATGTACAGCTCTGGTTTCAGTAGAGCTGAGTGATGTGTCTAAGTGAGACCTAGATTCTCTGTAGGCCTGATCCCAAGAGGTGCTGAGGAGCCTCAGGAGCACTGGATGCCTTGAGTGCATAGTTCTGCCTCATGATTTGCAGGATTGAACCCTCCAACAAAGAGACACTGGAAGGGCAAGAACAAAGATGCTAGAGACTGTGCTTCTGCTTTATAAAGTGAAATGTGATTATATTTATTTTTTGCCTTTAATCTTCAGGCCTGGCCCCAGGTCAGCTGTACACATACCCAGCACGTTGCTGGCGCAAAAAGAGGCGTTTGCATCCCCCTGAGGATTCCAGACTGAAGCTGCTGGAAATTAAACCTGGTAAGTATTTGTTTGCCCCCCTCTCCCTCTCCTGTGCTGCAGAGCAGCTGGCATACATGCAAAACTGCCATTTAGTCCTTGGGCTTTATCTTTGCCCCTCTCCAACCATTTCTCTTTGCATCTGTTGCATCTTACTTGATTTGCTGTAACAATAACCACCAAACCCTCTGCACGCAACTAATCCCTTACAGAAATGTGTACAGCTTGTATTAAATGCAATGGGAGCTGAATTTACCTTCCGTAAGGGTGAATCCTGGCCTCTATTAGCAAATTCATAAGGATGTAAAGGATCGATGTATTACTAATTATTTCCTCAGTGTGTTATTAATACAGAATCTCACTCTGGCATCTGCTGCCTAATCTTTGTGAAAAAGACTGCTGTGTGTGTGGAACAGTACACTGATAAGATTTTTCATAATGGGGCTGGGGACCAGGGGTGTGACCAGATTATAAACAGCAAATAATAAAAATTAGTGAGCATATGCCACATTTGTATATGTGTGTATGCCTGTGTGTGTACCTTAGTCCATTCTTCTTTCACTCTTGTTGTCCTTGATACTCTTCCCCTGGATGCTGAATGAGTGACTGTAAAGCAGATGTGGAGGAGCTACAGCTGTGTCAGGTAGAGTGTAGTGCTGTGCATTCTTCCCTGCAGTTAGTAATAAAGGGTTGCTCTCTTTGGGGTCACCTATTATGAGAAAGAGGGAACACACGTACTCACAGCTGTATGTGAGTTTTAAGAGGTGAGACTGCCAGTATAAAAAGTACAGGAGAAAACCCCAAAATGTAAATTAAGAATATTTAAAAAACCTGTTTGACAGAAGGTGTCTGGGAACTGAGCTATGCTCAGCAATACTGATGACTTTGCTTTTGTGCAGTAGTTGGTAAAGAAAGATGAAGGGGTGATGGAGACAAGTTCTAAACCCAGTAAAATCAGAGGCAAAATTCATGTTGATTTCTGTAGAAACAGTTTCTGAAGGCTCCCTACCTTCACTATAGGAGATGTCAGCAGACAATTGGACAAGAGGAAGAATTTAGGCATTGAAACAGGCTGCCCAGGGAAGTGTTTGAGTCACCATCCCTGGAGGTATTCAAAAAGCGCGTAGACAAGGCACTTCATGACATGGTTTAGTGGGCATGGTTGATGGTTGGACTCGATGATCTTAAAGGTCTTTTCCAACCTAAATGATTCTATGATTCTATGAAATGCCTGTAACCACTCACTTGGGGTTCAAACCAAAGGCAAAACCTCAGCCAGCAAATAGAACCAGACCTCACAGCAGAGCCGCTCAGAAAGAACTGGTGAAATCAGTCAGGTACACTGATGGAAATGAGACTGGACTCTAGGAAAAGGATGATGTTGGCCCATAGAAATGTCTACCTCAGACTTTGTGATGATGCAAACACTCTGTGGCTTGGTAATTTAGTAAGGTGAAGCAGTAGTGCAGAGTTTGACTCTTCTTTGTTTGCATTATGCTTCTTTGCTGTACTCACTGAATGCCAAATTAGTGCATCCTACATGCCACAGGGCATGAAAGGCAATTACCACAAAGTTATCAGATAAAGAGACCTCAGCATGTCTGTCTCTGTTGTTTTTCCTGCTATAAACATCTCTTCTGCATCTCAGGAGTGCTACTTTTGTTACATTGCCAGTGGCAGCCAAATTAGGCAAGTTATATTGCTCTGCCATTTAAATCTATTTTCCAACCAATTTCTTTCTAGTGATTAACTTTCCTTATCAGTTACACCACAAAATAATTTCACTCCATCTGTGCATATCCAGAACAGACTCACTAGCCAAAAAAGGGATTTTTCCCTTCTCTGATTCGAAAGTATAAAACGTATGGAAAACATTGGATCTCCATTTAAAGGTAGCTTTTCCCAATTTGAGAAAAAGATAGTGTAATTTATTTTCAACATGGACAGCAGAAATACCGTACATTTTGGAGGGGGACACTGTGGTAAAACCTAATGCTGAACCTAGGAAGCTACCTTATGCTGACCTCTTTGTTCCCCAGTTAAAAATTAGATGACTCTGTGGGGCAAAGATGTGGCAATTTAAGATCCCTTAAAAAGCACAAAGATGACAACTGTAGGACATCTAAAATAAATTTGGAAGAAATCTAATCTAAATGTTCCATAGTTTCACTCCGTCTAGGGCTTGGACATCCTAGTCATAGCTTAGAGCTGTTCTCAGCAGCTAGAGAGTGCTTGTGCTCACTTAATATGCGAGTAGCTGATTTTTATATAGGAGGCTGTTGAATCGGTTATATGTTATATAACATAGGCCAGGAATGCAATTCTACAACATCAAATCAGGGCTAAACCTTAGTTTTATTATGTTTTACATTTGTTAATTGTGTGTAGAAGTACTTATCATAAGACTGCCACTGTAACAAACACAGAAGGGGATCTTGGCTCCAAAAGTTGCCAATCCAGCAGTTGGTGGGATCAGCACCCAGGATGTGAATACTTGCTTGGACTGCACCTGGGCTTCTGGAGTGGCTCATTATAGTGATAAGTTGTATGCAGAAGTTCAAGACTTCTACATAATCCAGGAGATAAACAGACCTAGGATTTTTGTTTTGGTAAGTTGTAGCTAGTCATCAGCGGGTCAGTAGGTAGAATCAAACTACTGTCTTCCTAGAAGTTCAAGGGTATAATAAATCATTTAATAATAATATAGTATTTATAGTTACAACCTACTTTTGCAGCGTTAGTACCTTGCAGGTTTAGGTAGCGTGTGACAAAACTCAGTAAGTGAGAGTTTCATATCTGGTAATACCAAAACCTAATGAAGAAAATAATCAAGCTCCAATGGTCTCCTGTTTTTTGTAAAATGCAAGTACACTATAAAGTTTTTTCTTGGGGTCAGTTGCTGCATGCTTCTTAATAGAACATGGTGCTTTTATTGCCCTGGTCTGTTGCTTTTATTTGGTTTCAAGTGGAAGTGTTTGGTTTTAAGAATAGTTACAGCCAAAGTTGTAAAGATCAGAACACTGGAATCGGTGTTGCTGATGCAGCCTTTAGATGTCTGTTTTCCTCTGCGACTGTACTCAGAGTTACGTGCATGGATTGCCCTAGTAAAGTTGTTTGATCCAAGGGTCTAGCAATGTGTATGTTAATACTGTTTCTAAGCATCCTCCAAGCCATCCAGTAGCCTATCCAATAGATACGCAGTAGAAATAAAGTATTGCCAAAACTTATGATCACTGCTTCAGTGACAACACAGTCAATGTTATTACCAGACCTTTAGGAATTACTCTAAGTATTCCTGACATTTACTTTCACATGGGCCAGTTTTCCTCTTTCAGTGGTATATTCACATCATCAGAACCAAGCACTATGTCTCAAGTACAGCTAAGTTTTCGTCCTTGTAATGGCCATGAGCTGTTACATGAGTCATTACAGTGTAGCAGTCAAGACTCCTATGAAGGGTGGTGTAGATTTGAAACAAATCCCCAGTCATGGACATTATATTGACATGTTGCTAACAGTGTGATTTTCTAGGTACAGAGTGCTAAAGTTATTAGATATTGATACTTTCGTAATATTCATGAAACTAGACTTCTGTTCAACGAACTATGAGCAAACCCCATTCTCTGCAGAACTAGGCAGTGATATTTGCATGGCATTTCAGCACAGAGCAATGGGAGGGCTGGAAGCAGCTGGTGCTTCCACACTCACTCCTCAGCTGGCTGTTCTCCTGCCCAGTAAAAGAGCAACAGCAGAGCTCCTGTGCATGGGAGGTCTCTGAGTCTGGGAATGGGTGAGGGAGAGGGTTGGGTAGCCTGTTCTTCCAGACGAATGGGAGAAGAAGGAGAATTTCCAACTCTTCTACCACCACCTTGAACTGCAAGTGCTGCGAAGGCAAGCAGTAGGGTTCTGGCCCTCAGTAATATCAGAGCAGCTGGAAAGATGAGGGTTAGAAATGGAAGAGAGATCCCTGATTACACTCAAGGCTCCTTGAAATCTTAATTGCTCTTTGTCCTATACTTAGTAGTTTTGTGGTACTGGGTGGTATCATGATTCTGCGTTGGGTCAGGTATCAATATTGTGGAAGTGGTATTACGTACAGTAAACCCTGCTGACAGTCAGGTATTACCCAAGCTTTGCAGCTATGCAGATGAGAACAGATAAGGGTGCGTATGGCCAAAAAATCTGGTGGAATTTAAATTGGTAGTGTCCTACTTCAGTTTTACAAGATGGCTAAATATAACTATGTACATACATGCACACAGAGCTTTTATTTCACATGCTATGTCAGTGTAAAGAATATGACTGGAAAGCTTTTGTCTCAATTCACTGCTGTCCTTTGGTTTTGGACTGAAAGCCAACAGTGAGGTCTCACAGTGGGCAGCCTTCCCACCCAGTTGCAGGGTGTGGAGTAGTTTGTGTATGCTGCTACTGCGCTGAGAATGAGCTGGTGTCCTGTGCTAGTGCCTGTCCTGTTACTTATCTCCAGGCAGTCTAGTGTTCAGCTGAACTACAGCAATGTTTTTTGGTTTTTTTTACCAGCTGTTGAAGAGGTAAAAGTAAACAAAAGTATTTTTCATTTGCTGTTATGTACCGTGTTAGAATTGTTTGAGGCAAGTACTGACAACAGATTTTTAGATGCCACTTAAACAATGCCTGATCTGCTTTTAGTCTGGCATATGGGATATACTTATGTGAATGTGCTTGTGGATGAATGAATGGAATCCTTACAGGTAAGCTAGTGTCTCTTTCGACCATCTCAGTTTACCTTGTGGAGACTATGTCTGATTGTACAAGGTACTGTGTTTCTCCTGCGAAGTGATGAGTGCCCCCAACTTTTGTGGAAGATGCTCAGCATGTCTGTGGAGGTCCGTGCTCTTTAAGATGGGGCACTTCACCAAGATACAGTTAAGAGGAAATTAAAAAGGAAAGGACAGAATTCACATTAGTGTCACTTGTCTGATAGCATCTAGAGACTCAAGCAGCATGTTAGATCATCATCGTGGTCATCATAAACTACTTCTATGAAGGCTTAACTGGAGGTTTGTGGTAGAACTGGAAATCAAACCCAAGAACAGAGAAAAAGCTCAGTTCTCCTGAGTTCCATATTCTTGTTTCTTTCCCTGGTTGCTATGTCCAGTGCCACTCAAAGATATTACAGCCTGAAAATAATTTAAAACACTAAGTTACTGAGAATTTCCTTTTATCATTATTCTCAAGCCAATTAATATTGACTAGTTTCACTTTCAATTTCAGCAATTTCTACACTTCGGTTCTTGTTCAGTACTAGAAGACAGCAGTGTTGTTTTGCTATGGACACTCTAAGGAAAGGCACATCTTCTCTTAACAAAAAGTTTTGCCGCTATTTAACATATATGGAAACTTCTCTGTGATTAAAGGTTAGGTTCCTGTTATGTTATAAAACCTGCCTGTGGCTCCTCTTTAAGATCCATTAAGACTGTCTTAGGATCAAAACTGGAAGGATAATTCTGGTGCCAAATAAATGTATGTCTGTAAAGTTCAGATTAATTGAATATGATATTCCTAAAGGGGGCTATAATATCAATGTATCAAGTGTTCAGACTTCTGACAGGTTTCTGCAGATGTGAATTTATGAAAGATACTTTTGTGTGGAGCTTATTTTAGTTTTTTTAATTGTTCATGGCTTTTATAAATATTTGCTGTCATGAAACCAAAATTTGGGGCAGATATGACATGACAGCCAGCAGACAGAAGCAACTGTTGTTCTCTGATGACTTGGTCTAGATTCCTCATGTAAGATGGAGTTTAATAGCCTGTTGTCAACTTCTGTGACTTTTGCTGTCTGCCCTCCAAAATCTTGAAATTAAATTTTTTTTTTTAAATCTGCTTTTTATTCAAGTACTTCTGCATTCTGAAGTACTTCGGCTTTTAAAATAACTCTCCTCATCTTTTATAATATATTCTCCAGTACTTGAAAATATCACTGATTTTAGGATTTCTTTTTCCTTTACCTTTTTTTTTGTTTCTTTTCACATGCCTGATTCCACCTGCCAGGTGTTTAGTTGCGGTAGGATCGGAAATGGGCTCTGCATACGTCTGCTTCTGTACTCGGGCATCTGCACAAGCCGGAGGTGCTGCGAGGCCAGCAGAGGGAGCAGTGAATAGTGTGGTTTTTTTTGGCAAGGGCAGGGCCTGACTCGGGTTCACGGAAACTGAAGTAAGTCAGGAGCTACCTCTGCAGAAATGAGTGGACCTCTGTGGGTGTAAAACTAGAGTAGGAGAGGGATTGAGCCTACTCCACGAGTCAACTTTTTAACAGATTTCCTTCTGAGGCAGGAATAGCCTGTTTTAAAATTATTATTTGTTAGAAACAGGATTTGATTTTGGTAGGTGGTGCCAGAGCAACAGTCCTGCCATGTATTTAGGTCAAGTGTGAGGTAAATATTAGGTCAAATGTCAAATAACTCAACATCACAAAGTGTGGATGATGATGAGCTTCATATTGGAAGAAGCTGCATGACCCATGTCAAAGAATTTTACTGAGTGATTCTGTGTGGATCCTGTAGTTTCTGGATGAGCTAGAGCAGATCTCATTTTCACCCATTCCCATCAATCTTTATTTTTGGCACCTCATGCAGAAGAAAACAAAAAAATACTGAACTTTTTGTGACAGGGAGGGTGGATAATTTTCAGTTCTCATTTGATATGTTACAGTGCACATCTGCACACTGGCCATGCTGAATCCTGAGTTTGGTCTATCATGTACCTATATATGTCACATTTCTGTAGCACTTTGGAATAATATGAAGCTTTACATTGTGAATCCAAATGTGGGAGCAGGGATGCTGGAAGGTGTTGATTTTTTGGTTTTTGTTTTGTTTTGTTTTTTTTTTTTTTAGGGTTAGATAGGAAATTTCAATGTGTAAGAAAAAGGAAACATTCATTCTGGCTGTAGAAATCCCTAAACACTCTAACTGGGGTTTTTTCCCAATCATTTCTTTAGCAAATTGGGAACCTGTCATGTGAATGGAGGAAAATTAATTTTTTACCAGCTCTAGCTTTTATTTTTACCAAAATACCAATTTCTGTTGGGCCTTCTCTTTTGGGCTTCTTATCCAGCAAAGTACCTAAGTATTGGCCAAAATTTAAGTTGGTGTTTGTTCATCAGCTAAGCCTGCAGCTTACAGATGAGTCCATCAATGCTACTGAATCAAAACAGTAGGCTCCAATTCTCCACTAATCTTGTCTTCAGATTGTTCACAGCAGGACATGGCACCACAGGCAAGAGCTTCTGCTCTATGGCACTTACACATTCAGCTATGACTCGGGTTAGAAAAAGTGACTTTTCTGTCACCAAGAGAAAACCCGTCAGTGTGGGACCTCCTTGTGAATCGGCTTCTTCCTTTCACACACATATTTAACCAGACTCTATTCCATCTCATCCACCACCTTTAAATTCTTCCTACAATGGGGATGTTTGCTGGTCCAAATCTCCGGCCAGATAGTTTGCTTTCCTTTTCTTACCTGGCACTAAGAATACCAGAGAACCTGTCCCTTTCTGCATGTATTAACTGACACTCAATCATGATGCAGAAGTCCTGCAGTGAAACATCTTTGTACCATTGCCAGTCTGCAGTAGAGGTGCCAATCTCTACATTTCATGTCCTGCCCCACTGTGCTGGTTTTGGCTAGGATAGAGTTAATTTTCTTCATAGCAGCTACTATGGGGCTATGTTTTGGATTTGTGCTGAAAACAGTGTTGATAATGCAGAGATGTTTTCGTTATTGCTGAACAGTGCTTACACAGGGTCAAGGCCTTTTCTGCTTCTCACAGAAGAGAGTAGGCTGGGGGTGCACAAGAAGCTGGGAGGGGACACAGCTGACCCCAACTGACCAAAGGGGTATTCCATACCATATGACATCATGCTCAGTATATAAAGCTGGGGGAAGAAGTAGTAAGGCAGGGATGTTCAGAATGATGGCATTTGTCTTCCCAAGTAACCGTTAACATGTGATGGAGCCCTGCTTTCCTGGAGATGGCTGAACACCTGCCTGCCGATGGGAAGTGGTGAATGAATTCCTTGGGTTTTTTTGCTTGCATGTATGGCTTTTGCTTTACTTACTAAACTGCCTTTATCTCAGCCCACAAGTTTTCTCACTTTTACCCTTCTAATTCTCTCCCCCCTCCCACTGTGAGGGAGGTGAATGAGTGGCTGCGTGGTGCTTAGCTGCCGGCTGGGGTTAAGCCACGACACCCACTATCACTTACTTGCATCACCTGTACCCCATACAGGACTACGCAGCAGCAGGGACAATGGAGTATCTCTTTTTCTCTCACCTTCTCAGTGCATAAAATGGTTGATCTCATTTGTCTATCTCAGAGGAGTGCCTAACAGATAGTTAATAATTCTTTCTAGAGAGTTTGGGAGGTGTAGTGGAGACCTTTTCATCTAAAGGAATGTATGAATAAAGCGTGCCACTTGCCAAGCCTTCAAAGTGCCAGTATTAAACGTTTTGGCCATCAGCATGAAGCCTTGAAAAACTGGTATGAAAGTGTACCAGCCCGGGTGCAAAACCTGGGCTTATGTGTACCAGGATAGTGATGAGAAGCAAATAATTTGTTACACACCCATATATACAAATAAAAAGACTCACCATAGGTGAATTGAGCCAGTTTTCGCAAGGCTGGCTGTGCAGTGTAAACGTTAGAAAAATATCTTGAGTTTTGCACAGCGTAACTCTCCTTGTTTCATTTTGGCCACTGATGAGCTAGCCTTCTGTACATCATGGCTGCCAGGGCTGTGACAACTTCTCCTTCAAATCATGCACTGTTCTTGCTGGGTATCGTTATGTGTAATAAGCTGCAAATTCTTAGACTAATTCAGCTCAGTACGTTCAAGGATGCGAGTGAATATGTATTTTCCCCCAAATGGGATCTCATGATTTTGCAGGTATGGAAATAAAACACACTCATTTCTAGAAAAGCAAATAATATTCTATAAATAGTCCAGTCAAGAAAACAAAAACATTGTTTCTGCTGCTTAACTCCGCAGTCATGCTGCTAGAATTTACAGGATTAACTTTGTGTAAATAGTTCCTCTTTCATTTGTGGGATCTGGAACAGGTCGCTACAAGTATTTTATATGCATAGTTTTACCAGGAGAACTGTGTTGGTTAGCTAAGATTGCTTGTATGAATCACCTGGGATTACTCCTGGTTCTTGTGTGGCTGAGCCAGTTTGCATAATTAGGAGAAAGCTGTGTGAAGAAGCCACCAGGCTTTGGAACCTCTCTGGGTTTTGATCAAAAGCCCATTGAAGCCAGACGCCTCTGGCTCTAGTCATCAGGCTAAGGCAGAAGTAGCAACTGAACAAGATAAGGCAATTTGGAAACCGTTAAATCTCTTTCTGAGCTCTCTAGGTCTCGTCCCTGAGAATGGGAATGTAGGCTGCATGTGCAGCGACCCACAGACACAGGGCTGTTGCAATTTCAGAAGCAATGCAGCCACTTAGAGGTGATTTTTCCACTGGTGTGTAGTCTCAGCTGTATTTAGTATATTTGTGAAAATAGAGTTATGACGACTTTGGAGCCAGGGCGCTTTGAAAAATGTTTTGGTCACTACAATAGGCCATTAAATTGAAGGAATGAGTTGTGCTGATGAATGCCTCAGAGCCTCTACAGTGTGACTGCAGGTCATCTCTTGGGGCTCGATCTGCAATATGTGGGGAAAGCTTGGAGGGCTCAGGCGGCTGAGGTGGCATTGGCTTGAAATACCTGGGCTGCTTGAGAGGGAGCTTACTTGTGGTGTCGCCAACCTTTCTGTGTTATCCAGCCCATTGTTTTGCTCTTTCGCTTTTTTTCTTGGCTACTCTGTGTTTGACCTACATCTGGCTGCTAGGACGCGTCTTTGGAAAGAGGTTTTTCAGCATGTGCCTCTTAAGCTGCCAAGGCCTGACTGTGAATGCCGTGTCTCTAGGAGACATAATATTCCTACTGGAGAGGTAAAATGCTGTGGGATTTATCCCCTTACTATGAAGTTAACATTGATGTTTGTAAGTAAGCATCAGGATTACTTATTTCCGAAATAAACAGATTTAACTTTAAAAAGAGGGAGGTGCAGGTGAGCTGAGGGTGGGATTCTCTTCTTAGGGAAAAGGTGGCTTTGAAAGAGTGTTTCGGCACTCCATGAGTAGGCATGGGGGGCCTAGGAGTGGGTTGCCCAAGCAGTTCCCTCAAGGCCTGTCAGGAGGAAGAGGTGTGAGAACCCCTGGGGAAGTGCCAGGGGATGGCCCCTGGGGAAATGCTGGAACCCAGCAGATTCGTTTCCCCCAAGGCACAAATGATCAGCTCTCCAGCAAAGGGGAGGGGCAGCTGGGAAGCCGTCTGTCCTGTACAAGTCTTGCAGCTGGAGCTGAACCTGAACAGCTTTGCTGGCAAACCCCCTGGCGCTTTTCTTAGCGTAGCCAGTACTGGTGCCTGAAAAAGAATAAACCACATTGACAAAAGGATTTTTGTGAAGCACAAGAATAGTTTAGATGCAAGTACCGGACACAAGATCCTAGGAAATGGGCACCTTTATCTAATTCACTGCATCTATTTTGTATGTTCATGTAGGTAATCCTGGGAGTTCTCTGGTAATCACATGATAAGGCTTTATAGGATCAAGTCCCCAGGGCTTAGTCTTGTAAGATGCCAAGCTGTCTAACCCCAGACAAGGAAAGCACCTGAGCTTGGGCATTAAGAACACGAGTGATCTTTTTGTAATTAATGGGACTTGTCACATGCTTAAAATTAAATCCACATGTAAAGTACTGGGTTGGACCAGACTTGCAGGTTTGGCACTTAGCATCCTGCAAGATAAGAGCCCAATAAAGTCACTGGGCTACTAGATCAACCATATAGTAGAACCTGTGCACTGTTTTATAGAAGAAAATGTTAACAAAAAATAGCAAAGAGATTCTGGAATATCATTACATTCAAAATATGATTTTTAAAAAACTTTTATTCAGTGTTATTATTCTCCTGACATATAGCAAATGAAATTGTTTTGTAGTATGAAATATTATAAAATTTATAGCAGGTGATATTTTTCTGGTGCATAATATAAAGGAATGAGCAATAAATGTTACTATAAAGTCCAGTTTGAAATCTTATAAGCAATCTCTACAGGTTTGCTGAGAGTAGGATGGAGAGTGTGATGACTTCCCCTCCCACATCCCTGTACCTCCGACCACCTTTCCCTGGTGGAAGTCTTCAGTCTGTCATTCCCATTCTCTGGGTTAAACATTTTACAGCCTCATAATCATCTTGTACCTGAGAGATATTAAGTATATTTTTACTAGATTACAATTCATTTCAATATTCCCTGCATTTTGCATTTGACTGCCTAAAAGTTTATTACATGTATTTTATGCTTCAAGATTCTGACACCATTGGTGTTTGTTTGCCATGGCGTCCATTCCCAATAATGAACTCCTTGGGAGAAGGAGGGTCGATGCGATGTACGTTTGGAGGGGAATTCAGAATGGAATAGATGGATATGGCTTTTCTGTCCAATGTCTTCCAGACCAGAGATCTCACTTAGGATGCACTTGGTGCATGGTGCCTCTTAAATAAACAAGGTAATTTAGGGCCAGGACCTTAGCTGTTGTAGGTAGTTACAGTTCCATTAAAGACTACAGCGAGCAGCAATTTCCATCATCTAAAACTATGGTCCTTGATGTAGGAGAAAGGTTGAAAACTTTACTCCTCTTGATGGAAATGATGCACTTCTGAATGCATGTGATTGCCCTTGGGAAGTATGGGGTTGATGTCTTAGGAACACATGTGGTCATGATTAATATCCTACGCATGTCCTACAGAGCTGTAGTGAAAATCCTTTTGTTGTTGGCCTAAAATAAACAGCATTGCATGATGGGAATAAAAGACAAATTTTCAAAGCTGGCTCGGACAGTTAGTGTGCTAAAACTACATTGAAACACTTTAAGCAAGTGACTCATTTCTCTGTGTTTTTGAGAGATGGTGAATGCTTTTATCTTCTCATTATTTCCTTGGTGCAATGTCTGTGAATGACACAGTTACAGATATGTGCTACTGTGACAAAGTGAGGTTCATAGCTATAGGAAATTCTGGAGTGATATTGTATTTGTAAATGATGCTATGGGTACATCTGCCATGTAACGCTCATTGCCTAAGTGAGGTAGCAGCACGGCAGGAGAACTGGAAACACAGACGCTGTATCTGTGAGCAATGCTATAGACCAGGACAGTATCAGCAAACAAAGACACTATTAACTAAATAGAAAGGAGTCAGGATAAAGTGCTTTGTGCCTCTGAAGCTGCTATACCAGGGTTGGCATTATAAATATACTTCCAGTATATTCTTCCAGGGACCTTTCTGTTAATATCTGAATGGGCAAAATAAAAAAATTAACCTGTCTCTGCTAAAGATGATGCCCCAAATACGTCTGAACTCTCAGCAAGTGCTACAGATGGAACCAGAGTGCATCCAACTTTTTTGTTTTGCCTTTCAATCCTGAATCTTAATTAGTTCCCTACTGCTTTAGTACATGCACAACATTTTAATAGTCATAAGGACTTACTCCAATCCACGTTGCGATTTNCCCCACACACACACACATTTAGGAATAGCGTAAAGAAAACTAAATAGCCAAGCATGTAGCTGTAGATTGATGAGGTTGTCACACCATTCTCTTCACCGTTTTCTTCCAACCTGCACTGTACTCTAATAGATGGATGATTGCTGGGGGAGGGAGAGAGTTAGCAAATCCCACAGCCAGATGTTCAGGGATGGACAGAGCGACCTTCTCAAGGAACCCAGAGGAGTATAACTGTGTCCTTCTGAGGGAGAAGGACACTCAGGTGCCTCTGGCTGCCTGTGTTTATCTCTCTTTTCAAAAGGAGCACAAATGGGCTCAGCATGGCTGCAAGGATGGATGTTTCTCAGTGCATCGTGGGAAATGACCAGTCATCCGTCTCTTCACTGTGGAGTCTGTCTGCAGCCATCAATCTTGTAGCCCAGCACGGCAGCTCCTTTGGCTTAGTTTGGCTCAATGTTAGATGAACAAAGGGAAATGAAAGCTGAGCAGGCGGAAAGGAGAGAAGAGCAACTATTCTCTATTTCACTTTGTTTTCCCCTTGCATGGCTATCTCTCCCTCTTCTCCGTTATCATCTATTTTCACTGTGTTTTGCAAGTTGTGGGAAGGGCCCAGAATGTCTATTTTCAGGATCTAGAAGTTTACAGCATTTCTCTGTAGCAGAGAGGAAAAGGGAGGGAGATATTGAAAAGGCATGATTCAAGGCCCAGAGCTTCCATTTTTCAGACTTTTCTGTGGCAGTTCTCAAAACAAGCATGCCATAGTTTAGCTGCAGTAGGCAAGGAGAAGGAATATAATAGCTTTCCTCCATCTTGCTGTTTTTCTCCCTTGTTCTTCCTGTTTCCTTCCTCAATGCCACTTTAGTGTTTTCAGGTGTGTACTTCATCTCTCCATTCCTGTTCTATTCAAAAAGCAATCAACAAAGCCACATGAAGGGTCTTTCCGGAGAAAGGTATGTACTGATGTCCAGAGCCATAATGGCAGCTCCTGTCAGCAATCGCAAGCTTGCTTGAGTCAAGCCTGCTTGATGCAACGGTGCTGCACAGGCTTTGCACAAGCTGCCTGAGCTCATCCAGCACCCCTGGTTCCTACTGTGAAAATGGAGGTCATGCCAATATCTTCGTTGCAGTTGATATGCAGCCCATCAGAATAAAAAACATTCAGCTATGTCTGCTTGTACACTTAGCACTGAATTAACTGATTACAGCACTGAACTCAGATGAGCCAGTTTTTGCCTCAAATACTCGGATTTGATGTACTTTGAGCCAGGCTGGAAGGAAAGGAGGTATGTGAATTCACTACCTGCTGGACTCCCATGGTCTGCTTTTTTCCATGGTGAGCTGTAATGTGGTTGCTTATTCTGTTTTCCCCTAAAATTTTTGCCTCTGGATATCATAGCAGAACATGTTTGGCTGATTTTGTAGAAGGCTTATTTAGAGATAGCATTGTTCCCCTTAGCACTGCCCCACTGTGGTGTTTGATTGATGTATTTAAGAAAACGTGCGATTGCATTTACTTATTACTTTTCCTGGTTGACCTCAATGATCTGAGCATCAGGTCTGAAAGAGCCAGGTTCCCCTGCAGAACTCTGGTAAGAGATTTCTCTCTCCCACTTTTTACTGTAGGCGAAAAACTGAGATCTCCCAGGCATACACAAAGCTTATTAGGAGATTCAAGGCCCAACTAAGCACTGAGACAGAACAAGGGAGCTCTGTAAAAGTGGATACTGGACATCGAGATGTCTGAGGAATCCTTACCTGCTTTCAACCCAAATGTGCCATCTGGGGTGAATAGATTTATGCCAAGATGGGGAAAATTTATACCATCATGGGTTTAAAGAGCTGGTTTGCAATTTGTGCTGAGGGTTTTTTTTTTTCCTTTTTACCATAAGCCTAAAGCATAAACTCTCAAGGAAAACGTTTGTTTAGTGAAAAGCAGTTTCTCCTCCCCCACGCCTTGCGTGAACAGGCTTTACAAGTGGGCACAAGACCTTTCTGAGTGGGGATATTCAGGGAATTCTTTCATATTTTCTTTACAAACTAGATAGCATCCTTCCCAACCTGCCTGTTTAATTGTGCCCCTTTTGGGATGAATGGTCGTATTTTCTGCTGCTACCCATTTTGCCTCCCTGCAAATTTTGAAAAAGACAAATCTTGTTCATGTTGTCATGAGACAGCCTACCCCAGATGGCACATCTGTGTCTCGGGATGCCCCCTGGCTGGCCTGTTGGCAGGCATTCCCGTGGCTTTGAAGGTCACCTTGTTTACACCTTGCCTTTTTCCCCCTCCCTATTCAGAGTCTTGCTGAGCCTGCAGGCTGGGCTTCACCATCTGCATTTTCTCTGGTACCATTAATCTTCCTGTTTACCATTCTGTTATTAATTCTAGAGTTCACCTTTTTGTCTAAACGTTTTATAGGCCTCTTGGAATTTCTTGCCTTTTTGTGGCAAGAGATCTGAGCATCTCAGTGGATGGTTTGCTTTGTTCTTTCCCATTTCTGAAAGGATACCTACTAGCATCTCATGCCATTTTTCTGTTACAAATCTTCCTTCTTATAATAACATTTTTTAATTATATAGTTTCATCTGTCAGTGCATCTTACTGTATGAGTAAATATTATCCTCATTTCTTGGAATTTGTGAATTGGCCACTGAAATCTGGTATCTGTGGAAATAGCCTTGCTTTTTCAGTGTTTTTCTTGGCTGGAAAAAAAATGTGTTTAAACCTGGCTTTGTGAGAACCTGTAAGCACACCTTGCATTTTTGGTGCATTTTATTTGAGTGCCTGAATGCCTATGCATATTAAACAAGCCCTACCAAACCCCAGAGGAGAGATGAAGACTATCTCCATTTGACAGATGATGGAAAAGCAGAGGGTACCTTTGTTAGAGTTTGGCCCGGGATCACATGGTGAGACAGCAGCGATGCCAAGGGCAGCGTCTAGTGTGTTTGTTCCCTATCCCATCCTAAAATCATTGCCACTTTGTTGTGGCCTTTCTGTTCTTCAGTGGTTTATGCAGGTTTGGTATTTACTGAGCCAGGGATGCTGAACCAGCTCTGCTTGGCATGGCTGACTTCTTCAGACACTGCACCGTGTGAATGTGGCTATCCTGCTTCCCGGGCCTGCCTGGGTTGCAGAGCACTGTCTTCCCGCAAGCGGGAGCTTTGCAGACAGAGATGTAGGATCAGGACTGGGACATCTGTAATCTGGTGCTAATAAGCCCTGCTGCACCCTTGTTGATGCCTTCAGAGCTGGCTGGGTGTGTCTGCCTGCTCCCCAGCGCATTGGGTTTTAGAAGGGCCTCATTAATGGAGTTGCCGCATCATATGGGTATGTGGAGCCAGCCAGAGCTGAGCACTGCACTCAAGCAAATAACTCCCCTCAGTCCAGAGCATGAGAAAGTGCAGAGCAGGCTTCCAAGAATCATTGCAGGACTCAGATTGGCTTTGGCAGGTTTATCAGCTCTGGCTTAGTGCCGGCTCTGCTAGGCCTGGACTGAATTAATTGGGATTCTTGTGCACTGCAGTTGAGAGATAACTGCATTACAGAGATTTATCTGTTACTAAAGGTATCCCCTCCACTGTCCTCAATAAGGAAGAGGAGAAGCTATGCAGAATCTCACAGAATCTGCAGCAAGGTTATAGCACGGCTGGTTTTACGCATGGTTTATGTATGAGTTTGCATTCAGTACGAGTGGTTTTATTCAGTGCTGTCACATATGGAAATAGTACAGCAGATTGCAGTGGTGGTCTATTCCCTCTTACCATTTGCAGAGTGTGCAGTGTGGGGCTGACTGGCCCAGCTGTGAGGTGTTGGGGTGACTGGTGTTTGCTGATAGCTGTCTGGTTACTAGACAATAACCAGATTCTGGTTCTTCTGATGGGTCAAAAGGCCCATCCATCTGTGTGAGTGTATCTATATGACCACTTGCAGATAGGTAGGCCGAGTTATTCTCTTACTCCAAAAAGGCCAGAAGCCCTTTTAGGGTGATGCTAAGCCCAAAGGAATAGACTTTGTACTCAGGAATTGTCTCTGAATTGTAGCACTTACCCAGCCTCTCTCTCTCAGTATTGCCTACAGTGATGCCTGATGCTGCAAAAGTCCTGGTGCAGTGGGAGCCCATCTAGAACACAAATGCAAGAGTGACCAGAACACAAATGAGTGCTAGAATAATGTTATTGAATGGAGATATTCCTTTATGATTTCAGCCCTGAGGGTAGTTACCTGATCCAGCATTTAGCCTGATATTGTAATTTGGCAGTCTTTGAGAAGCAGGTACAGAATATTATATGTGACAATGATTTATATCTGTGCTGAGAAATAAATCTGTAAAGAACTTCCAAGAGACAACTGACAGGAGGGCTGGTTTTTTTTATTGAGAGGTTTTATAGAGGCATTCTAGTCTGCCAAAGAAATACAGCTGCTTGTAAAGTCCACATTTTGATGATGGGTTAAACTAAACAATGCTTAACCTTATGTTTGAGGGCCTCTGCTGTTTTCTGCAGCCTTATTTCTCCCTCCTGTTGTGTTGTATCCTCCTGGAACATATTTTAGCTAGGGGCTGATAGAAGCTTTCCATTGGATCCTGGTCTTAAAATTCAAAGTTGTCCTCTGATTTTTCTGCAGTTTACACCCCGGCTGAAGAGTGAAAGTGTACAGTCCTCCCATATCATAGGGTCCTCTGTCTTCTTCCATCTCTTCACTTCCTCCCCCTGCTCACCGCCAACCTCACCATGAGACTAGCAGCTTTGCAAGAAGAGGTGCTAGGGAGACATTGGGATTTTCTAGTCTCCCAGTGCTCCCTAGAGCAAACCTCAGTAGTGCCTAAAATTTGCAACTAGTGTATACTAAGATTCATTTCAGAGCTTTATAGCATCCCATGGCTCCAGCCTGAAGAGGAGTTTTCACTTAATGGCTTAATAGTTCACTCCGAACTATTCTTTCCAAACAAAGTGGTTTGTTTCTGAGGAAACAAATACTTTTTTGCTTTCAAGTAGTCTTGCTTCTAAAACTGGTTTATCATTCCCTTTGACAGGATTCTTGTTCTCACCATGGCCCTGTTTACCTTGAGAGGGCAATAATATACATGAGGTTTGAGGGTGGAATTGGTGGGGGAGACAAAGAGTTCCTGGAGTAGCCTTACAATCTCCAGTACAGCCATTGCTTTATTGCATCTGGCTTGGATTAAAAACAAAGTGAATTTGATGTTTACTAGTCTCTAGGGGCATTTGTTTGGCTTTATGGACTCATTGTGAGAGTCTGTGTTATCAGTAGTCTGGTCTCAAGGGAGGCCCAGGGCTGGCAGGAGGTCCTGTGGACCAGAGTTGGAGAGGGTTGTAAGTGTAGAACTGGCACTGACAAGTTTGCTACAGATGGGTGCTGAATTGGAGTAGTGTTGGGAGAACAAGCTGGGGTAGCAGGCACCGTGGAAGGTCAGGATTAAAGCATAACAGCAATAACATGAGCATCTGCCCCTGGGATAGCAGGAGATGGTGCAGTGAAAAAAGGGTTTAGAAGATCCAGATCAGCAGGAGGAGTGGAGATCTGTGCTGTGCTGTGCTGGCAGAGGCATGCTTACAAAAAAAGCTTGCAGAGCCCTGCCTTTAGTATACCTGGTTCTGGTCACTGTTGTGAATGCATCAATTCCAAGGATGCTAGCAAATCACCGTACTGGCCATGAACATAACAAGCAAGCAAGCAAACAAGCTAAGGAGAGGCTGGTTGTACACACACAGAAAAGCTACAAAATCCAGCTATTCACGCAGGGCATTGTCTCCTCTTTCTTTCTTAAGGGATTCCATCCCCCTGCCCCCACCCTTTGCACTCTAACGCTATATTTGTGCCTTGGAGATGTGGAGATGAGCGTATGATGGATGGATGGATGCTGCTTGTCTGGGTTTTTCACCACCATTTCCCCTGGGGCACTCTGTCTGCTGGCAGAGAGCACCATCCCAAAAGATGGTATCTTTTGCAAACTCGACAGCTAACAGACAGCTTCTCTCTCTGCATATTTCCCCAAAGAAGAGCAGGCTTAATCTGGTTTTTATATGGCATATTTCATTATAATCTTTTTGACTTCCCATGTTCCCAATACGCCATCATAAATAAAACGCTGGGGGTGGGAACAGCAGAGATGCTGAGGCTTCACACTCTTGTGACACTGATAGATTCTCATTTTAAACTGTCATGGGATTTAATTGCTTGCTGAGCCACTGCACTGCACTTTCAGACACATCCTGCCACATCCTCTTAATGAGCTTAGTGGCTGCATTCACTCAGCGGTAGTTCTGTTTGCTGTGAATTAGGTGGCTTTTTTAGACCACCTATATGATTTTAAAGAGGTAGTGGTTATTAAGGTAATATCCTTGGATTTATCCATCTTAAACAGCACTTCATGGACTCTTAATATATAGTTTCCTCTGGCACTTTTTATGTTCCAAAAAACCAGCACCAAGAAACAAAAACGCAAGCATCTATGTGCAAAGTCAGTGTTTGTCTAAGTGGGTTTTTGGAAGCTGGATTGCTTTGGTTTGCATAGTAGTTGTCTCTGGCATGATAGATCATGCTGGAACTCACCCAATAAGTATCTCTGTTCCCAATTAGAACTGGAAATGGAGCTGCTTACGAGTGCACAGAGATGATGGCTTGGGTGGCAGCTGCTACTGTGGAGATGGAAATGATCCATTGTAAAACAAATACATTGCACTGTATAGAAAAAGGGATGGTTGTTTTTAATTTATGTTTCAAAGAGACACAGAAAAGTTGCTTAGCTCCCAATATGTTGTAAACCAAATGTAGCATATTTAAGGACAGGAATTTGCAGCTATTGTGGTGTATCAAAACTTGAAAAAGCCCACCATTTTGTAGGATTTGTGAACATTAGCTTCTTTTGGAGGCAGCAGTTCAATAGAAAACAGATACAGGAACGATGCTAGCATGGGTGCTCATTCAGATTCTACCACCGCAGTCTAAGGACCTTGATAAGTAGAGAGGTTGCTGCACTGAGCTGGTAAGCAGAAATAACCATGTTAATTTAATCACTATGAAAGGGACTCTGCCAAGTTAAAAAACAAATTTTAATTATATGCACACACATATTTGAATTATAATATATGCACAATATTTAGCTGTGACACCAATAATACTGTGGTTTATTAAAACAGGAAGAATTCTTAAATAACATTTTAATTTTCATTGATGGTTTTTGTTGATTTGACACTTCCATTTTGTATGATTCTGACTATTTCCTGTATCTCCTACACTAACCAGGTGCTATTGCATTTGCAATACTTATCAAAAGGAAATTTATCTACAAACCTTAAAATTTTTATATAGAAGAGTAAGCTTTTAGTTACAGTGCTTTTACTAGTAGTTATTACTTGTAATAAAGATTATGTTCTCTGAAATTGCAATGTCTGAAGAAGAGCTTGTGATACAAACTAGGAGTTGCAATAGAAAGAATTTAGAACAATTAGTGGGTAGCAAATGTTATTACCTATATTTAAAAAGGATTTGGATGTGATTCAAGGATTTAAAGACCCATAAATTCTACATGAACATTTGAGAAATTGATTGAAATGGTAATTAGGTATAAGCAGTAAAGCACCTGGGAAATGATGATATAGGAGGTTCTAACTGACTGCTTTTTTTCTTCCTACCAAGGAAAAGCATGTCTTACTACTTTCTTAAAATTCTTTACATGATATGTAAAGGAATAATAGGTAAGGGGGTTGGCAATTTACTTAGACTTTCTGAAGACCTTTGGTATGTAATAGGCCTCCAAAGAGAAACAAAGCATTGTCTTGGATCAAAACTTTTAGAATAAAAGATGAAACAAAGAACTTTCATTATAGAAAAAGGCTAACAGCTGGTGCATCAAGGTTTGGTGTTTGGTCTGGTGTTGTGTAATATAGTAATGAACAAGCTGGAGAGAGGGAATACCTTGTAAACTACAAAGATTTGCACATAGCACAAAGTTATTTAGAGCCATCGTGGCCAGGGAGGTGTGTGTGGGCCTCCTTGGGGAGATCTGAATGTGCTTGGTGAATGGGCGGTGGGAGGGACATTTTAATTTGTCACCTGTATGTTGAAAGTATTACTTACGGGAAGTTCTTGTTCCCCTTACAAGGTTCCTAATTCTGCTTAGTATGCAGCTTGGACACTGCAGGACACTGCCTGAGGGGTAATATAAAGAATATTGTAATGCATTTGTTTAAATGGGGGATGTGGCTTAATCTGAAAATATCAAGTGCAGTATTGGTGCATCTTGGGAAGATTATTGAAAAATAAGAGGAAGTCAGAGAGCTCTGACAGGATACAGCCATATGGAAAACTTCCCACAGCAGAGTAATAGAAAAGATTGTGACTGTTTATCTTCAAAACGAGAAGAATAAAAAGAAATGACAAAAAAAGTTTGGTCAGGAACTTCTGTCTTCCCTGTCTCATAGCAAGAACAAGGGGGCAAGCAATAAAGTGAAACACTCCCTTCAAACCATAGTTTAACTGTTGAACTCACTCAGGTGGGAAAACATCGAGGACAAAAGTATATCAAAATTCAGAAAGGGCTGGGCTATTCTGTGCATTAACTGGAAGTGATACTGCATTTATCCCTCAGGACTGACCTGCTGGAGATCAGGTCGAAATGTAGTATTAGGGTAGATTATTTTCTTTGCATTCTTTCCTGACAGACACTCATACCTTCTTCTGCAGCATCTGATGTGGCTGCATAGTACAGCACAACAAATATCAAAGCAAAGAGAGGCAAGTGTGGCATCATGGCTTAATTTCTCAAGCCTAGAAGACTCTCCCTGGCCTTGTTTGAAATTTCTGACATTGGCTGGTGCCTTCATGAGCAGGACAGTACGTGGAATGGACCCCGATTTTCTTCCAGCAGTTCTCGTGGTCTGGGGGAAGCCTTGATCTTTCACAAGAAAAATACATTTCAGGCATTGAGTTGGCTTCTCAGTTTTCTGTAGGGTACAGGCATAAGACAAAAATATACTTTTCTAGTTTTTGTGGGAAAATCCTGGAGAGTTAAATAGGAAAGAGTAAATTAGGGATTTATTGAAATGAATTTAATGATCCCTAGTAGCGTTTAACTATTTCTCTAGGTTAACTGAGCCATCGTTTAGATTTTTGGAGACTTTTATCTCTGAGAATTCAAAAAGTGGTTTGGAAACATAATTTCCTGTCTTCATTACTGTATCCTTTACAGACTAGCTGTCTTCCAGGAAGGACTGAATTCATTACAAAGATTGAATTCATTACTAAGGGGTTGTTTTTGGACCTTTGTAGGTTTTTATACCATAAAATTTACATTCCAGATAAGATAGTGTCTGCCATTTCCCACTTTCTAGAGCTACTTAGGGATGAAAATGGACTCCTACAGGCTACCAGTGGAGAAGAAAATGAAGGAGTTGGATAGCAGTAAGCTGAGTGGGCAGATGGGAGGCGGCTGCCCTGAGTTTCTTTTAGCTGGATTGCCTGCTCCCTAACTTAATTTCTTGGTGACTCAATCTCCCCATCAGTAAACTGGGAATAAAAGTATTACCTCACACTGCCTTGTCAGTGGGATGTTAAATTTAATAATTAAAAAGTGCTCTGAGAATTTTGGATGAAAAGTCTCCTGGAGTGTTGCGGGTGGGAAGTAGCAGCACCACAAAACCCAAATATGCCTATTAAAGACAGCTGCTGTTTTTTGACCTTAAAGCCTACCTTTCCCTCTGACTTAATGTTCAATATCTCTGGAACAAACAGGCAAACAGGAAGAAGTTTTACTTTCATATATGTTTTACTTATCCCTCACCCTTTCCTTGCTTGTTCCCTTTTTCAAATGCATTTGTTTGCTGAGCGTATCGGTATCCAGAGACAGGCATAGCTTGTCACAGTGAAGACATGTTTGTTTCCGATGCCCTTGAGCTTGCTTGAAGCTTCTTCTCTTGCTGAATGTATGATGACACCTTGGCTTTTGCAGTCCCACAAGGTTCTAAATACAAAGCAAATGCCCTTTTGCACCTAAGCACAGGACTTTGAAACCAAGCCAAGCCCACAGCCAGAGATGATTATGGAGGTTCCTTAGTGACTTTAGATTCAAGTGTTGGGGTTTGCACATAAATGAAGTAAAAAGTCCCTTCTTTCTATTGAAATGTCTGGATTTAGCATCCAGAGGGAGGTACTAGGAGTTCACACAGAGAAATTCAATCTGTATGATTCGCTGTTGACTTCTCTGTCTTTTTTATAGCTCAAGTGAGGGAGAAGTTGGGAAAGGTGGCATAATGGGGTGTGTGTGCAGAGCTTAATAATGAAAACAGAGGCCTGACTGAATAGACCTCCTTGTGATGAGAAGGGGGATCAATTCACTGTTGACCCCATCCCATTGTGTGGATTGTCCTGGGAGTTTCCTTTGAAAATCCCAGTGGTTTGGTTTTTCTGCATGGTTTGTACTCAGCCTTTCCCTCCATGAATAGAATAGCTTTTGCTGGAATTTTTGCTGGATTTTCTGTGGTTATTGGCTGAGCAATGCTCTCTCACTTCAGAAGACTTGAGCAAGCATGTTGTGGAAGCACTGATCAGGGACCCTGAATCATTTGCTGGCTTAGAGTTTTTCATATATAGAACAAACATATTCCTGGGATGCAATTGCCCCCAAGAAACAGATTATACTTTACTGTCCCAGGTGGAAGTGTTCATTCATTATTTGGATTGCAGGAGTGATTTGGGGCTTTATAAACACATGAATTTCTGCCGTGCAGAGTTTACAACTCATGGTGATAGAAAGGCAGGGAGCTTCAGGCAAACTGGGAAACACAACACAGTCCTAAAAGATAAGAAGTGGACAGAGCTATGAAATAAGGAGACCAGATGCTGATTTGTGAGCATTGGTCCTTACCTTATTACTTTATAAATCTGTTGGCCTAGAGGAAGGAATTAATTTTAGAAGGCAGGGAGTACTGGCATTGTCAGGTAAGAGAGATGTTCAGGATGTCTCCCTGCCATAGGGTTGCTCTGAAAACTCCTGCACGAATGGGGTAGAGGCCAGGATCTACAAGGAAAACTGAATTCTTCCCTAGGTGTATTTTAACATCTTGCTAATGTTAATATGCTCTATTTGCCTGCCTGCTGCTCAGCCTCATAATCTGGTGGCAGCGTTCGGATGGGGAATAAGTCTCTGTTCCTTCATTTGTATGGCAAGTTGCATCAAGCTTCCTCATAAACCTGCACTGCCTCTTGGAGTCCCATGCCCCAGGCCTGCCCCCGGGCCAGCCTTTGGCTCTTCCTGCACTGGCTGGGGGTTATCCTGTTCTATGGGCTCGTTTCTGCACTCACAGCTGTGCTGACTGGTGCTTCTTCATTGGCGTGGGCCCATTTACAACAAACTGAATATTTTATCTAGTCAATATCAACTGAAATTTCCAGACACATCCCTTTGTTTTTTTAGTTTAAGTTCTCAGCATTGGCCAACACACTAGCTTTCCACTTCTCCACGTGTGGAACACACCCTGGTGTAGGAGAATGCTGCTTGAAGCTGTGCTGTATAAACTGTGCTGGATGCTATATAGCAGTAAAATACTTTTCTACTTCAGGAGATCTGATCTTCATATTTGTTATTTCAGTATCTTAGAAAGCCCTGGTTTTGTTCTTTATTTGAAGCATAGGGAGTTTACATAAAGGAAAAGGACTTTTTTCCCCATTTATTTCCTCCTGATACAATATGTCCAGCCTTTTTTTTCCTGTAAGCAAACACAGCAACTGAAAATATACCAGGTATTCAGTAAGACAGAAATGAATCCTATATGGGGATCCTTAGCTTTTAAAAGAAGAACTTGAAGAACTCTCTTTCAGGATAGAAATAAGCTTGAAAGTCTGTTAGTCTTCTGCTTTCATCACTGTCCTTCTGCTTATTAGCTGTCTGAAGGAGACACATACAGTCAGTGTGGTTTTTTTTTTCAGAAGTTGATCTGCCTCTGAAAAAAGATGGGTTCACATCAGAAAGTACAACTCTGGAAGCCTTGCTGCGTGGAGAGGGAATAGAGAAAAAAACGGACACTAAAGAGGAAGACACTATACAAGAAATCCAGGTAAAGGAGAGCCCCATGCCCTGACAGCAGGGCTGGATTTTACCATTTGTCTCTCAGCCTAGCAGATTTTGTCCTGTGGCAGAACAGTGCATCTGTTGATAGTTGTGTCATTCTACTGTCAAAATGTTATCAAACCATTGTGCTACACTGTGATGCTCAAAATGAACTCGGGATCTCGCACGCTTCTCCTGTCACAAGAATCTCAGTTGTTTGGCTGTGTTCTGCACAGCTTCTGTGCTGGAATTTGTTTTGCAGCACTATGAGATGATTACATATAAAACTGACAAGCAGAGATGGGTCCCAACCATAAACTGAATTTTAGTGTCTCGTATTTAAAGTGAATTTGGACATGGGTTTGAATTTGGAATCACAGCTGCGGACTGTAGACAAAAACGTGTCGTTGCCTTGCCTGGTTTTTTTTATACCGAGAAGCCTTCAGGAAGTATACAAGCAAAATAAATAATTAAAAATATTCTAATCTTAATTATCTCTGTTATTACTAGTGATGCAGGTATGAGAAATACTGCCTTTTCACACGCATTATGGTTTGAAAGTTATTTGTCAAGATTCCATTTAATCCTTTAACAATAGTTTCCTTCTTCAGTAGTGTATCTGGGTCTATCAAGCTAAGAGCCCTAAAGCTCTGTTTATACCTGTTTCCAAGGCCATAAGAAGTCATGGTGCAGCATCCTTAGGAGATCAACAAGTGTCTTTGGATGTTGCTGTGCGATCTGAGCTCCAAATTATCCTCAGCAGCAGTCCAAGGAGAGAGACTTCACAGACAGTGGAACTGACACAAGTCTGGGCATTGCAGAGCAGGGAGGGGGTGCAAAAATATACAAAAAAGTTTGAGCTAAACTGCTGTACCTGTGACCTGTCACCTGGATGCTAGTTTCATCAGAACAGATGCAAAAGGCATGTCTTGCTGTTGTTTCTCGTGCAAGCACGGCTCATCTGGATTCAGTCTAAACAACGATTGCCGAAGCCTTTACTAGTAGCCAGCTTTCAGTATGTACTTTGGCACCTAGACTGTACCAGATCAAAATCATGATCGGTGCCTTTTATCCGTATGACAAAAAAGAGAATGCAAATTTCTCTTTTGTTCCTTTGCATGCTCTTCTGTGCTGTAACTTGAAAGGGCCCAGCCTCAGTGGTGGTGAGAGCGCGCAGGTGGGATAGCCGTAGCTGTGATTCCCACCTCAGTCCCAGCCACTTACAGCTCTCAAACTCATAGTATCTGTCAGGAGAAGACTTAGTGCTTAGCTGCACTGAAGTACATTGGGCTGGGGAACTGTTTCAGGAAGGCAGAATAGGAAAAGAAAAGTTACATTGCTAAAAAGTGTAAGGGTTCCCCCTGCTAAATAGATGCATTGGGACCTGCTGTACAGATGGTATTTAACAGGGTTGAGGATTTTGCCCTACAGTAAATTGGTATTGAATGTGCGTGTCCATTGTTTGCTGGAGAAGGCTTAGAATAGCCTTTTGACCATGCATCAGAAAGGCTATGCCCCTTCTGTCAAGGATTAAAGTTATTACCCTGGCAGTGTCACCAAATTCACACTTGGTTACTTATTATCTCTTTCCTAAATTGATGCTGCAGTTTTCAACAAAGAAAGTGGTTTGTAATATTTCTTTTAACTGCTCTTGTGTAGTATTATTGTTGTAAACTAGCTCCTTCCCCTCCCACATATGATATGGTTGCAACCTTCTCTTTTTTTGGAGATACTTTAAGGTATGAAGCAATGTGAAAATCTAAACTCATATCAGTAAGTTTGCTTATTTTCCTACATACCACTAGTCTCCTCATGTATAACATTTTCCAAGTGCTTCAGTTTCCTAAGATGAAGTCAATTAATATATGCAACTGCCTGAATTTTGAAGAAATATTTTATGTATGCAGCACTGCAACTTGCTTAACTTTTACACCCTCTAGTATTTAGTACTCTAGTATTACGTGAAATTGTATTTCATGGTCTGACCTCATTAATAGCCTCCTGAGATTTAAAAATAAAAGGAGCAAAAACCAAATGAAGACTTGATCCTCTACCATGTTATAAAAGTTGTTTGTACTTTTTAAAAGGGACACTGTCCAATATTAGTTTTAAAAATTTAGCTGATAAAATAAGAATAAACTTGTATAGTTGGTCTTCCAAATACAGGCTTTTTTAAAAGTGAAATTTGTGTTGTATTCTTTCACACAAATTCAGAATTTGGTGCTTGAGGTATGTAGGAAGGAGAGAAAGCAACTGTGATTTGCTTCTCTTCTCCCTCTGCTGGCTCTCAAACAGCTGTTAAGTAGAAATTATAGGGAAGGAACAAATACAGCAAGACTGAAAAACCTCCCCGTCAGTTTAATGTCACTGATTTGAATCTGCATCCTGGCTGCATGTTGTAATCCAAATGAATGGTGGCATGGCAAAGATAAGTTAGTGATTCCAGATTAGTCCCTTATGAAATGGCACCGCAGCATGAATGGCAGGAGTGGCTGGGGCCCATTTCTGTATTTCTAGCAGGCATGCCAAGGGTTGAGGGGATTTCAATGGGACTTCTTTCCACATTATTGTTGTGATGGTTTGTCTTGCCTTTGTCCGTGCAATGTCTGACTTGTGCATGTTTTCAGGGTGTCAGCCTGTGTTTGATTCTATAGAGGTTACATTTCAAAAGATCAAGATAAAAGGATTGAAATTCCGTGGCCTGGGCATCTCACAGTTATGTGAAATGATTAATTATTGTTCCTATTAAATAATTAATTGAAGGAACTATTGCTATTGTTCCTATTAAATTCAATGAGACCTGTACTTCCTCAGCATTCTCATGCAGCAAGACCTCTGCTTCCAGATTACAGAGTTGTACCTGTGGTGTAAGCCGTGAAAGATGTTTCTTTCTAGATCCACTAAACATGCTGGAATATATGGAGGAATTTTCTCTATTTTTGCTAAACAAAAAAAATTGTGAGCTGCCAAGGAGAAAAACACTGATTTCTGCCTTCTCAAAGTACATTCTCAACATTAGAGGAAAACAAAACAATTTAAGGTACAAGAAACTAAAATTAAAAAAATCACACAAACAATTTCCCAGACAGGGCCTGCAGTTATGCATAGTAATACTTGTGTTGTCTTGGGGTATTGGTGCTCAGTGATGCCCCTATTATTTCTTAGGAACCTTTTTTTTCATAGTTGACTGATATCAGGGGTATTTTTTAATAAGAACTCCCTGGAGAACTGAGGGTGGAAGGGAAAGCAAATTTTGCTTTAGAGGAAAGAAGTAGGGGTTCTGGGATCTGATTTGGCATTATATCATTAATCAACTGTAATTTAATAACCTGCAGTCTCTGTGGTAAAGAGCAGCAGTTGGTTGTATGTGTCATCTTTTCTTCTAACCATTCCTGTTTATTTTTCAACCATAGAGGGTTTTAGAAAATGATGAAAATGCAGATGAAGTGAATGAGGAAGAGGATCTGGAAGAAGATATTCCAAAACGAAAGAACAGGCCTAGAGGACGGGTAGGTGGATTGTTTACTGGAATGGAAAGGAAGGAAGCAAACCTCTGCTTTCTAGTGTATATTTGTCACGTGTATGGTACATGCAAAGTGTATATCTATGGGTATATGATAGTAATAACACTATAGGTAATTTTCAGTCATATGGTCAAAGATTTTTAATATTTTTTTCGGTTTATTTTTGTGAATTAACAAGAAAAAAGACTATTTTGAGAATAAAAAGTTGGGGTAAACTTATTGAAGTGTTGTATTTACAGTTGTGATGTAAACTGTAATAATTATGATGACATCCTGCTATTACAATGCTCTTACTTTAAAACAACATTTACTAATTATAGAAAAGCAACAAATTCAGTCACGACAGCCAAAAGAAAAATATTAATAAAAGTAACTTGAACGGTGTTAATACGTTTTGCAGCTTTCTTTAAGGTAGCACTTTGTGGGTGACATTGGCCCTCTTGAGCCCATGGCAAACGTTCCATTTGCTTAAAATGGGCAGTATTTTATCCTTAGGGGAGTCTGTGTCCCTTCTCTTACCTAAGATGTCTTTTCATAATTTCAGCAGGGCACCAGTTAAATAATGAGGCCAACATTTTAAAACTTGGAATCAACATTTTCAATTGTGGCTCCATAAGCTAGGCATCTAAATAAACGTGAACACAATTCTCAGAAGTTTCAAGCGTTTTCATCTCTCTTTGGCTCCAGCAGATGCTGCAGGGGCACAGGAGCTCTAGAAGTACCTTTTGATGTGTTTGTAGGAGTCAAGCAAGAAGGGCCACATTTTAGGCCAAATGAGCAGGATATAATAGCTTTTGAATAACAGAGAGACGTGAAACCACATTGAATACTTGCAATGTACTTGTGCATCAGACCCTCTCTTTTGGTTTCTTCTGTTGTTGTGTTGTTTCAATTTTCTGCTCCTCTTTATTTTGGAGCTTAAGTCCTTTAATATAAGATCAAAGCACTTTAATAATTGGATAAGTATATATTTCACCTTCCTTATTCTCAAAATCACCTGAACCAGTTTCTTTCTTTCTTTCTTTCTTAGCCAAAGACCCCCACCTGGAAAAAAATTTTCCAGAAAAATGTAAGTTGCAGAAAATTTGTATGAACCAGTAACCAAAACCAGGACTTAGAATCGATACATGCACACAAGCTTGACTGTAGCGATCAACTAATATTCTAGGCTAACAACTCTTTTCTAATAAGTTGCTCTCACATGAATTGCGCATGCTCGTTAGGGTGAGTGAAAGGGAGTGAATAGCTAAAAGAGATATACTGCTCAGCAGAAGGGAATTTGCTGTATTCATATATCCCAGGCCTACACAAACGAAGTCCTGAAGTTACTGTTATGTGCAAAGTTTTACTCCCCTGTTCAGGAAACTGTTTCAGAATAACTCTGATACTTTTTCTCTGCTACTGTAGGGAAAGGAGTTGGAGGGTACTAGATGTGCCATTCATTTTGAAGCATAAATTTATGTCTTATTTTCTGCCCTAGAACTGGCCCCCTATTAAGTACAGAAGCAGCAGGATCTCTTGCCTTTTTCTTGCAACTAACTCCTGCTCTCCTAGTGCCCTGGCTTCTTTCAGTGCAAAAAAGAGAAGTCTGAAGAGTGCCAAATACTTTGAGCAATTTTTGGTTGTATTTGATGGCATCAATAACCAAAGCAAAATGTGGTATAAATTAAGATTTCAAAATTAGGGCCAGATTCTCTAGCTGTTGAAAACTGGTAAGCCTGAATTGTGTCTGGTCACGAGTGTTTTGCCACTCTTCAAGCAGCCCTTTTCTAATGTGAGCCTGACCCAGTGTAGGGAATCAAGGCTAAGGATTTGAAATTAGGGGACATGAAACCTAGGTAGCACTTTGTTTCTGGGAAGGAGTTGGTTAGGATATTTTTAGAGGGCAGAAGAGGGGAAGGATGTGCATAGGAAACTAGATCCTGCAGAGTGTGGCCTTTTGGGATTCGGAGAAGGAGTGAGAAGGGCTGACAGCATTGATGAAGGATTAATGCGACAGAATTACTGCTCTGGACTTTCCAAATTGCACATGCTCCTTCCTTTCCCCTACAGCATGATTTTATTTTTAATCCTGGACTCTCCATCTGTCCTTCTGGCTACTCTCTCGGGCTGCTTCAGGGCTGCTTCAAGGCTGCTATGCCGTGGCTTCCAGGCCTCACATGTCAAGTCTCATAGCCTTTGCTGCATCCTGTCAGGAGAATGAAGGCAGTCGTGGATGACTGAATTCAACAGACTGGAGTGCTGACAGCAAGCACGGGGCACTCGATTTAGTTCCTCTGGGGCAGCTGCTCTGTTTACTATCCCCTCAAGGCTAGCCCTGAATTCGTGGGAGCATTAGGAAGGACACTGAAGGCTGAAGAGATGGGCTTGTGGAAGGAGCTTTTTAGTATCTTTGCTGGACAGGGAGAATGTGTTAGGAGCTGGGAAGGATAGTTTGCTAGGAGATACGAGAGGAATGCAGCTGCACCTGTACAGATTGTCTGCTCGTCCGTTGGATATCCCATGGGACAATTTCAAAGGCACTAAAGACATTTAGGAACCCAAGTCCCATTGAAAGTCATTGACTTGAAAAATCTCCCCCTGTGTGTTCAGTGCATGAAAAAGTGTATCTGACGTGTGGTCATGACATGAATGCTGTACCCTTGCGTTTCTGTAGAGAACGGTTTGAAGGGAAACAGCTGGCTGTAAGACTAGTGAAACTCCGAGCAACAGACCTTAAATTACCATCCTATTCTGAAAGGTGCCTATGTAAAAATAGTACCTTCTTACTCAACAGATCCGTTCTCAGTGTGTAAACAGAGTCAGACCTACTGACTAGTGACAAAAATAAGACTTTACAGTTTTTTCACAGCCCTGAAAAGCAAATGCAGCTGGTAGGATAGGGAAATTAGATCCTAATCCAGGTACCAGCAGAAATATTTATTAAGGGCCAATCACTTGTCTCTGTGAAGACTCTCTGATGAGCTGAGGGTTGTATAGGAGCTGCCACGGACTGAAATTCAGCTTGCAGCACATTTTGCAGTAGTGAGGAAAGAAAGGAACTAGCCTGGGATTGATTTCATAGCCCAGAGGGGGTTTACAGAGCTGGCAGTCAGAGAGAAAATATTGCAGACTAGTAAGATGATTTTATGTGATATGGTCAGTAAAGTAGCTTCCACCAAACAATTGTTGCTGGGGCCTTTTCCAGGGTGAAACTGCTTTTCAGTTCACCCTTACAAATCCCACTCTGCACGTGTGTGCTGATCTGCACAGAGGTCTTTGCAGAAGACAGAGCTATACTTGTCATACCTCACAGTATTTACCCCATCCAGACAGCTGCAAATCCATGTCTTTCCTTCAGGACTGTGTTAAGAGTTAGGCCTGAGCAATCCCGGGGAAATATGTGTGAAGTTTTTATAAATCCCTGTTTTGACAGACTTTGGCAGGCCAGTGTAAAACTGTTCCTTGTTCCTTTAGATGTTCAATGGAATGCAGCTCGAATAGTGCTAGTTCAGTCCCAAATCCATGGATGAGGGACGGAGCTCCTATGACCCCTTTGTGTCCAGGGTACTAATATTCTCAGAATTTCTACATCTTCTCCAGCTTTACTTGATGAAGCTCTGTCCCTTTCTTATTTTCACATGCAAAATCTCAAAGGATTTGAGTCAGGTGGCCTTGTCTAGCGTGAGAAACATCAACAGTTTAATAAGAGGAGCAGCAGAAGCAAATTTTGTTGCTTTTACCCAGGAAAAGAGTAGCTGGCAGAACTAATAAAGGGCTATCTAGCCGTCCACCTGCAGATAACTTCCTCAAATAAAGATCAAGTCTAAAATTATTGTCATCTACACACTGTACATTAGCGAACATGAAAGAATTGAAGGCCTTGGCTCAGTTCCCAGTTCCACATCACAGCCTCCACCATTGGACAGATATGAGCTGTCTCCTTGCTGGCATCTCAGCTGAGAAGGGTCAGGACCAAGTAGCTTTGATGCTGAATTCCACTCTTACCCCTGGCGCTCAGGACAGAGCAGTCTGTGCTGTGGAGAAACAGAGCTTTTCAGTTTCCAAGGCTGCCAACTTGGTGTGTTGTAGGAACACAGAACTGCAGAGAGACCTTCCTGGGTAATTCCCATTCTCTGTTATTGGAGGTAGCCATGTTACCTAATCTTTTCGACTAACTGACCAAAGCTCAATTTTATAATTAGCCATGGTATCTTTGTCCCAGAAGGCCATTTCAAAACATTGCTTTTCAGCTAGAAAACAAAACAAAACAAAACAAAACAAGCAACCCCCCTTTGAAAATATTAAAGGAAATAATTTTACCTCTGTATAATTTGGGGCCTGTTTTCTGGCTGATTTAATGGTTATATTTATCCTCTAACACCTGTTCATCTATTCATTCATTCATATTCAGTTAAGCAAAGTATTTGAACATCTTCAGAAATGAATGTGTGATGATACTCAACTGAATATGTGCTGGCAGTGACCTACTGCTATGGATGAACAGTTTGGGTTATCTGTGGAGGGCATCTCCACTGCATTACAAGGTCCATTAACATAGTGCATATCTTAGGATATGAAGGGTCAAGCCCACCCTTGACAAACTGTTTGGAAGCTGAGGATTTGTTTAGTTTATATTGCACATTTTTCATAGGAGGGTGAGGGGCACAAGGAGACCTGAGGGGCGGTGGAATAATGTTAACATTCCTTTTGTCCTTGCAGGCTCGGGGATCTGGAGGTGGCAGGAGACGGAATGATGCTGCCTCCCAGGATGATCATGACAAACCCTATGTCTGTGACAGTAAGTAGCACCCAGACAGCTGATTCTGCTTCCAGCCTGGTCCTACCAGCTCGGTGCACTCAGGGCTTCATCTTTTTCCTTCCAGCAAAATATTCTGCTGCTCTCTGACTTGCATGTTTGCCACCTGCTGCTGCTCTTGGTATTTTTGCATGAAGGAAATAAAATTAAGTCCTCTGCAAGACTCCACTTCCTTTTGCCCTATAATAAATCATCTCTTATATTTTCTTTCTCTTTCTTCTCTTTTTCTGGCTTCTTTGCCTTTTGTCTTCCTTTCCCCCATGTAAGATTCACCCTCTATTTCTTTCTCTGTTTCAGATAGTTACAAACAAAAGCATAACTCAAAAATCTCCGACAAAGGTACTTCACCCTTGTATCTCTTCATATATTTGGTGATTCTCTTTCCTTCAGTCCTTTTAAAATCTCACTGGGCTAAATTTTGAAGGTCTTATTCTCATTCTTCACTCAGAAAGTACTCTTGTGGCATCATCAGGAGTTGAGCCCTCTTAAGAAACAAACACAACCGGAATGCTTTGTTTTGATATATATTCCCTTTGAATACGGCCATGCTGTTTGACATCTTGCAGTGGGACTGCAGGTAAAGTAAGGCGTTGCCCCAACTTAAAAATTATACCAGAGCCCAATACCCAAACTGAAGAAGGATACCAGAGTCCTAGCATGAGGAAGGATTCCAATTTGATACACAATGTATTTTTTTTTACGGTCTAGTCCTTGGTGCTTTCCTTCTTCTTTTGATATTCTTTTTTGCTTCACTGTGTCATTTCCGTGAAGGGCACTTACGTTACCCACATGCTTTTGAGGTCTCCCATCTTAAGGCTTACTGGAGAGTGTACATGCAATAATAATTTGTGCTACTGGGTGCCTTCTATCCTATAATACAATAACCTAACAAAAGGAGAATAGCAGGAGGTCTTCACTTCTGTGATCCAAAAATGTTTGGTGGTTTTGAGGACAATTCACCCCTTTCGCCACTATTTACCTATCTTGCAGTGTTACTGATCTTAAAAGACCAACCATTACTATGTCAATCTATGAGGGTACTTCCTGCTTATTTTTAAAAACATGAAGAAATAAGGAGCATGCAAGGTGAATAAGTACTATATTCCATGTGATCAAATCATAATCTTTTATGGTGAGACCAGGTGACTGCACAGTACAGTGATGGACATGTTGGGTACTTTGCTTCAGCAAGGTGAATATTCTAAGGGCAATGAGCAGAAACAGAAAGACTTGCACATGAATGGGAGTGTCTGAACACATGATTGAGGAGGAAAAGCTCTTTAGGATATGAAGAGTCAGGACATTTCTACTGTGGTTAAATAGCTGTCCCTATGTGTTGGAAGAACTAAAATGTGTCTTCTAAGACTTCTCTGGGAGTCCAGTATGTATCTTGCTGAAATTCACAGCTTTCCTCTGCTGGTATAGGCATAACTGTCTTTATCCCTTTTCTGGAGCATCCTTCTAAATCCAGGGACACTTGTCAGTGGTAGTAATGTTGAACATAATGACTCTTTATTGTCTGATCTTGCTTTGCTTTTGGATCTTACAGAGAACTCACAACATGCATAGTAGTGATTTGCACGGAGTAGATAAAATATCTAAGATATCAAAGCAGGCAGCAGAAATCTGGGCTGAAGTCAAGGCTCTGGTACATTGTTGTACTGATGGAATTTTGCCTTGGCTTACATTTTGGAGCATAAATTTCCTCTTTGGTTTTGGAAATATAAACTTTCCTATTTCATTTGGCTGATACCTTTCGTTTTTAAAAAACTTAGTTAGAGGGTGAGTCATAAGGAGTTTTGGAATCCAGACATTACACAGTGACTCCTTCTTTTCCATTGTAGATAGCTGAGAAAAGGGTTATGTGATAGCAGAACTCTTTTACTTCACCGTGGAGCAGAAGGAAAGAACTGTCCCAATTGTAAAGCCATCATCCTGAAGTAATATCCCGCCCTTGTTAACTATCTGTAGAAATATTACATACAATTCATTGTGAATAATTGGCTTAAATTGAGGCCTCCTTCCTGCTTGAGTGGATTTCTTGAATCAATTTTTTCTTTGAACTTATTTGCTAAATATTTTTATAGATAAATCTCAATCTAATCATGATAGGTAAGAAATTGGTTTGCAGTGTTCCATGTGCAGATGTTTTGGGCAGATATTTTATTTTAATGGAAACATGCAGGTCAAAAATAGTGAATCTGCTTCCTGTTTGGGAAAACATGATTCCCACAATCACATTATTGGCATAAATAATTACCTTAATGGGTTGACACTTTAGTTTTTGTGTATATTATTTAATTTACCTCCAGGTTGCTTCTTCTGCAAGTGTTCTGATATTTGGGTTTGGAAAGTGACCACAAAGAAGAAAGCATAAGCATATCTAAAACAAATTAATTTTCTTATTTAACTGCATGGGCACAAAAAATGATTTGTGGTGAAGAACTATTCTGCTCTTTTTTTCATAGTTACACATTCATGTTTATGGCAAACAAGAATATATCACCACGTTTCATCAGTAATAAAATGGTTATGGGGAAAAAACTAGGCTGTGTGCCAGAAAGATGATGCAAGAGCGGTACCCAGCTCACACTGCCCCTTGTGTTGGAAGATAGCAATGTTATTTCTGAAAAGGCCTGCCTTTTTTGTAAGAGGCATTCAGCTATATACCAATATTAAACCTGGTCCCAACCTTAAAACTGACAGGAAATATGGAATTTCTATATGGAGGAAGGTTTTCAAAGCTCAAAATGTTTTGTCATCCTGTGTTTTTAAGAAAAGGTGGTTGTTTGCTTGTTTTGTGGAACGAAATATTCTGAAATACTTGAGTTGATTTTATTGAGCAAATACTGTATCAGAAGTTCAGAATAAAATGTTTGACCATTCAAAGCATCGATAAAATCATGAAATGCCTTGTTTCATCAAATCACCAAGTGGAAAACTAGTTGGTCAGATTTTCAACCAGTTGCATTGGATAGCATTGTGCCTTGAGCTCCTTTGAGATAAGCGCTTGGATAATGAAAGTGGCAGGGCAGCCTGGTGTGAGATGGGTATAGGCTGGAAATGGTAACATAGCTGAATGGGTCAGCTGCTGTATGAGACCGGATCCAAACACAGCTTGGGTGAGGAGATAGAGCAGGTGCCTTAAAAGATAGTGAAAAGTAGGGCTTGAGGAGCAAAGCAAAGCCTCTGATGCCAAGCAAGAGAAGTGGAAGATGCGCCACCACAGCTGTGATTTTTAAAGGAGGGACAGAATGAACGAATGTATGAATACCTACATGTGTAATAAGAATTGATGTTATGTTGTTGTCAACTGATCAGCTGGGGAGCTGTCAGTTCTACCACAGCAGTCTTCTTCAAAATCTTTCTGCTATTTTCATATTGTTTATTATATATTATTTACTATTAAAAAAAAAAAAAAAAGCTTCTCTGAAGTTTTACCTAGAAACTTGTATTCTGGTTTAAAAGTAGCAATCAATTGTAGCACCTGACCTTCGTGACTCCAGATGTCTACTTCCTTTAGCCAGAGCAGTTAGTTTGTGTTGAATCTCTACAAGTTATTAACTTTCCTGCTGTCCATCTTCATTTGTCTGCTTTCATTTTTCTCATGCTCCCACAGAAACTTACCTACGTACATACTTCCACTTTTGTCTTCTGTCCCTCTATCTATGGAAGATTCCCCTTGCCTATCTATAAAAGGAGTTGTTTCTTTCTTTTCCTTTTACCAATATGTCCTTGTCTCCTTTTAGTTTTATTCCTGTATAAACTGCTGTTTTAGCATAACAACTTATGTTTGTATTGTATCATAGAATCATAGCGTGATTTGGGTTGGAAGGGACCTTAAAGATCATCTAGTTCCAACCCTCCTGCCATGGGCAAGGACACCTTCCACTAGACCAGGTTGCTCAAAGCCCCATCCAACCTGGCCTTGAACGCTTCCAGGGATAGTGCATCCACAACCTCTCTGGGCAACCTGTTCCAGTGCCTCACCACCCTCACAGGGAAGAATTTCCTTACATCTAATCTAAATCTACTCTTTCAGTTTAAAGCCATTGCCCCTTGTCCTGTCCTTTATTCGTAATCCCTCTGAGGCTGAGATGCATTCAGATCCATTCCTTGTGCAAAATGAGAATTGACTGAAATGTTCCTATGATCTCTGCTGGATCAGTGACTCAATGCAACCTTTCATGTACCCAGAGACACTGATCCTGTAGTGTTTTGTAGTAGCTGGTTCTTTTGTCAAAAACTTCATTTTCAGGTTTCTCTAGTTATTTAATCTGAATTTCCTCTGCTGCAGTCTAAGACCAGCAGTTCTTGCTCTGTTCTTAGTGGATAACAATGTCTTCTTTCTATGTCTGTAAACAGTTACTGGGGCCTCTTTCAGCTGTATTTCCTTCAGCTCTTTTACTAAGCTTGTATCTTTTCTCTGAAAAATCCCCAAAGGGTCTTACTTAAGTAGCAGTGGCCAGAACTAAGTTGAATGTGCTGTTCTGAGGATGGAAGCAGTTCAGAAGATGAACGGTTGATACATTTTACATGTAACTTACATTTACTTATACAGCTTGGATTTATGCAACTTGGTCTGTTATGTATCCGTGAGAGGTACAGAGATGTCGGACCTAATAGGTTGTTTAGTAAACCCTTTTTCAATGCAAGACGCTCCTCTCCAGTGCTGTGTCATGTTTCGGTGGCAAAGGAATTTTCATCCTTGTCCACCATGTGAGTTCATATTTAATATGCCATTTGCTATAGCTTCCTGTTCCTTCCCTGCTCAATCCATTTCTACTCAGGCAGATTATCTATCATCTTCAGTTTCCTTATTATACTGCTTTGTCCTGTTTATATATAATGTGTTTTATTTATTTATACTAGATGTCATATTAATATTTACTAATTACGTTACTGTTTGAAAAAATTCTTTGATTAATGAAGCTCATATGATATATTTTTATTATTATTCCAGTATTTTCGCCAACAGTTCTCTGCATGTTTGATTCTTTCACTCTCTATTCCACCCTCCAAATTAATGACAAAACCAGAGGTAAGCATTGGGCCTCAAATGGACTCTTTTAGGTGCTTGAAGATGCAAAAAGGTGCCTTGTGAAGTTTACAAAAAAGTTAGGCTTTTATTTCTCACTGATTTCAACTGGAGGTAGGCTCCTAAACTGTTTTCCCTGAATATCCCACTAAGTACCTATCTGCTTGTATTGTGCCTACAGATCATATAAGGCTTGGTCCCTAAGTGGACACTTTGAACTTGATTCTGAACTACTAGTAATTATTCAGAACATGGTTTTGTTTTTAAAAACGCTTGACCCTACATCCAAATCACTACAGCTTGAAACATCGTTCTGCTTTTTCTGTAAGTTCATCATCCAGCAGGATGAAAAAAATTTCATTATTTTGAGGTTAATTTTTTTGTTCCCCATTCCCTTTTTCTGCTAAAGCTATTGTAGGTTCTGCCAACAAAAGGCTGGAGTCTTCAGGTAGTTTAAGTGATTTAAGATGAACAGATTCCACTGAGTTTCAATGGGTACCAAGGATCTCTCTCTTTCCATTTCCTTAGAAAACCCCAGTTAAATGTATTTTTCTAGCATGACTTGCCAAATGCCATTCCTTGAGGCCTATTCTTTAGGAACTATTTTATTGTATATGTTCACAAAGTGATGGCTCTAGTAATTATCTTGCTAACTTCACTTTCTCATCTCCTTGAAATGGACCTGATCCCATCATACTAATTTTAACGAATATCTCATTGATTCTCTGGAAGGTTTGCTGGAATACAAAAGTCCTACAAGATAAATCATGATTTAGCTTGATTTTTACCAGTTCTCTGAGACTTAATCTGTTGTCTTAATTCTTACAGATACTGTGAATGCATCTGACACTACTAACTGCTGCTTCTTAGGACAGACCTTTGGTTAAATACCACAATGACAAGCTGATTTGAAAATGCTTTGAGTATAGCATTGTTTTTACATGCTTCTCATAAATCTCCATCATGACTTCAGCTTCCCTTTAAACTGTCAGCAGTTTAAGCCCTAAATCATCTCTCCTGGTATTATCCTTTCCAGTGAATCCCTAAGTAGTTAATAAGCAATAAGATCTAGAATAAGATGGTTGTTCAGATGAACCCAACAAACAACTCTCCCACCATAGCTGCTGCTGTGCTTGGCATTCATTGACTACACTATTGCATTATTGTTAGAAAAGCCAAGATTAGAGAGGCAAGGACACTTTTTTTTTTTTTAAATATTGAATAACACAGGTCTGGAGTAGAGCACATTGTAAGAGGGGAACAGAGTTGACTCTGGTAGTTGAATGTTTTCTACTCATATAGGCTACCTGTTTCCTCTTTTGTTCCTGCTAGCCATTCATTTATTGAAATGTGAACATATATGTTGTTGACCTGTGCATGTTTTCTGCTGGAGTTCAATGTTCCTGTGATGTTAATACAGCAGGTAGATTCTGGGACTTGTCCTCTGGGGGCACTGAAACAAGGACTACAGAAAATCCACAACATCAGTAAATAGCTGCTCTAATACTAGAGGTGTATAGCATGACAGTACTGATCAGAGAGGGACAAAAGTAATGCCTTTCCATCAATGGAGGTCAAAATACACTGTTAGCATTTGAGATCTCTAGATTTGCCAGAGTGCGGACATAACGTAACAGGGGAGGTTATATTACCAAACCACTGCAAAACAAGGAATGTTTTTTTTGGAGTAGAGTGAATGGTGGGATAGGAAGATAACTTTGAGGAATGGCTGCCTGCCAGCAGTTAACTTAAGACTTAGCATTTGACACAGCCCAGCGGAGAAGAAAGAACAGGAGGCAAAGGAGAAAAGCAAAGAAAGACAATGAGGGGGGCAAGATTCAGTGACAAAAAAAAAAAAGTGCATGTACTCCCCCAATTTCCTGTTTCCACCAAAACCATGGATTGTTTCCTTCTGTCTCATACTGGTGACAGATTGTGCAAAATGTATGTGGAGAGCTGGCTGGAACATAGCTCACAGCCTGCCAAGGACCAAATGTGTAACAATTTCAAAATGACAGCAACACAGCCATTAAATATTTGATGAGGAAGTCTTTTAAGTCATAGATTTCAAATCCTCTTTTAAAGCAGGGGAAGTATTTTATATTAATTTTACTCTTTGAGAAATGCAAAGAGAATTTGCTTATCCAAAGAATTGCAGGCTGTTACAGGCCAGAACTTAGAACAGAGCTCTCTTTTATGAAACACTCAATGCTTGTGATTAAACTGTCTGCAAATTATGGTTTTCCCCCATAACACAGTTGTGTAACGTCTTCGTTTCAGTCTTCAGATTGGAAGGAAAGTAAGGTTCATCATAGGAGAGTGTCTGGTGGCCTAATAAAATCTCTCCCTCTTCCCCGTTTGTGGCGTTTGATCTGCACTGCTATATTACTGCTTGCTTACCCAGCTTGTTCCTAAGATGGCATTCACATCAGGTTATAGCAAAAATACATCCTTGAAATGCCGGAGG